>OY728130.1:1884520135-1885120135 GCA_963277665.1 Viscum album
TTCTTTTCACAAAATGTCATTCAATTTTAAAAGAAAAGGATTTTGTTGAAAATAGTCATGAAATATTTTGGAGGAAGATTCATTAAAATAAGGCTTTATAAAACCCTAAAAATCATTTCATTCCATATATGTTAAAAAACATTCTTCTCGTACTTTTGTCAAAAAAGTCAAAAAGTACCTTGTAACATAAACAAAAGAAAGATTCATTACAAACCATGTAGTAAAAATAAAAATGGGTAAAAAGGACATTAAACATACATAAAAACACTTTTATAAAACATGTACATAGATGATAACAATAATCCCAGTAAATACTTATGTATAAGCAATCTCGGATAAAAATGAGATTTACAAAATTATCCCTTACATTCGGTCTGATAAGCTTCGTATGTAACCAAACCTCCTGTATAATGATTTAAATTATGTCATTGACTTATTAAAAAATCATATTCATTGTTATTATATCATATATGGTTCACTTATGACTTTATATTACCCGTTGTTTTGTAAATTCATGTTAATGTAGTGTTTTGGGTAAAATCGTATCATTTGTTGTTCGTGTTTTAACTTGTAATTATTCATATTATTACATAGATCATTATTACTTACATCCAGAATGTAAAACATTATTTATATATTATATATATTCAGAATATACATATATATAATAGATTGATAAATGGAATGAAATACACTATTCATGGAGACGGTAGGCTGTACGTATGCATGAACGCTGTTTTCGTTTCCCTATTGAATTGAATGGAATTAAGTAGATAACTTAAATATATATATACATATATCCAGTAGAATTATTATTTCATATATTTCATGATTACTTATTATATATACTTTATAATCATTCTTGAATGGTTAACATGGAGAGTGAATCTCATCGCGTCGTGGAGACGGTAGTCCATACGTACGCACGAGCGATGATATCATTCCCATGATCGTGGAATTGTATTAAAGTGTATCTATAATATTAAAGAATCTATATAACTTTATTATAATCATATATATTAATTAATTTCACCATTATAGTCATCCAAGTAATGTGGTGGTGGAAAATAGATTTTACCATGGCGTGGAGATGGTATTCCGTACGTACGCACGCGTGGTGATTTCATTTTCTGCAGGATGGATAGATGGTGAAATATGGTTGTTTCATTCTTATAATAACATATCATTATATGAGTGATACTTATTTTATTACTTCATAATAAAACAACTAAATAATAAGAAGTGGAAGAAGAAATAATGTTGAAAGAATCGGTAGTGGACATTACATCTTCTTTGAAGCGCCTCTTTGAGACCTCCTCTTAGGGCACTAAAATTTGACTTCGAAGAAGACCAAAACCTCTAGGGTGTTAATAGGGAAGTAGGGAAGATAATTTTTCAGGGTTTGGCTGAGCTTGAAGGCTCAAAGTGGTGTGAGTAAGAGAGGGAGGAGGTTCCCTTTTATAATGGAGGAGAGTGGCACCTTTGGAAATCTTAAAAATATTAATTTATAATAAATCTAAACCCACCTAAAACCTCAAAAAAATGACTCATATACGAATATTATATGATATATGGTAATAATATCATCAACAAATAAAATTTTGACATTTTAGGAATTTATATTAAACATTATCAACTTGATTTATCCCTATTTAATCAATTTTATTTTATTTGTCGTAATAACATTATAAATTTATAATTATAAAAAATAATTACTTATTTGTTGTTAATTTTCCATAATTAGATACTTTATAGCATTTTAGACCATATAAATTTAAATTTATAATTTTGAAATAAAATTTTGATTTTTAAAAAATTTTATTATATGTTATTTTTATAAAATAACGATAGTGTCAATTTTTACACTATTCATGTATTTGAATTTAAATAAAATATAAAAAGAATATATGTTCGAACTAAAAGATTTAATATATTCATAAAAGTTCATATGTGTCTATAAAATTAGTTTATAACATTAAATAGGTCATATAATATTTATTTTATTATTTTGAAAACAATTTATTTTCTTTATCAATTAATAAAATAATTACCACAACATTTTTGTATAATTATTTAATATATTTATTTGTGGCATAAAAATTAAAAATAAAATAATATGATGAAGATAAATCTATTACCTTTCACAGTAATACTTTTAGTCGAATTTATCATCTTAAAATCACAATATTTAAATTGTTAAATTTATTAAATTATGAAGGTGACATCTTTGGGATCATTTAAAATAAAATAATATAAGTTTCATAATCGCTTTTATAAGTCTCAAAATGGTTGAATATTCTACCATTGGATGATAATGGTTTACATTTTCATTACCAATAAGTTTTGGTCAGGGTTTTGTGCCTTTTATGGTCACTATTAGTTTAATAAAAACTATATTCTTGATTTTTCACAATATAACCAATTTCTGTATCACTATTGTGTCACAATTAATGATAATTATTTAATACCTAAAAATTATAAATAAATTCATATGATGTAGATGATTATATTAGCTTTCTGAAGACTATTCATGTTAGAAGTTTCATGAATTTTATCACTAAATTGAAATTAATATACTTATAAGATTTAAGAGAGTGACATGTTGTCATTTTCTTTGGTTTTAATAATAATTAAATTATTTTTTTTCTAAAAAGACCATAAAATGATTCTCATCCGACCCTTAGGTGATATGGGTCGACTTTTAACCATCCAATAGAATTTTGGAAGGTGTTAGGGTAATTTTATAATCTTATATTTACCCTTAATTACCTGATTTACCTTTAACTATGGTAAATAAAATTTACCGTAGTTACTATTCATAATGCCCAAAAATAAAAAATATCTTATTAACATAATTTTGACCCACTGATTCAAAATATGGAATCCATTTTTCCAAATTCAATACAAAAAAGTTGCAGAAATTAAATTAAAATTAATCCCGTTGTCGAAAGAAAACATGTTTTTGTTTAAAACATTGTAAAATATTGAATTGATTTAAGCTACGAATTCAAGGTAAAATAAATTCTAATGACATAAATTATTTTAAATGGTAAAAATATATTCTATTTATATTTTAAAACCATTCAATATTATCATTTAACCATATAAATTGTTACGATGAAAAAGTTGTTTGTAATTAAAATATAGTGTGTTTTTACTATTCATTAAAATATGAAAGTTATCAGAAAAATATAAAAACTTTATCCAAATTAATTTTTATATCCTTAATACAAGGAAAAATTTTACTTTTTTCAAATTTGACTTATAAACATGTGAAAAACAAGATTTAAAGTTGGTGCACCCTCAAAAGGAAGCAAAACTGAATTTTTTGAAAAAAACATATTTAACCAGAAAAATTTATTTTGTTCACATACCATGTTCTAGAAAATATGTTAGATGAATAATAATGTTATAAAATTCAAAATTTAGTTAATACTATTCATAACGGCTAGTCCATAATAATATTATACCAATATATCGTTGTTTTGTGAAACCCGGTATTGCGTACTACACATGCTATCGAGGAAGGTCGCGATTGCGTGTAATGAAAACCAAGTTACGGTTGTGTGTTGTGAAAGACTCCTTTGTTGTTTCATATAACATAATCCAACCATATTTCATTTATACATTGAATATGTATATATATATACAATCAATTTTGCGTAGAATGTATATTATCAAACGAACTTGAAATTGTGTGTAACACAATCTAAGAATATTGTTGTGTATACTGCATGCTAATACGGTGTTGAGTATAACACAATATAAGCTTTTTGTATCATATAACACATGACATAAAATAAACTAAAAAGAATACTTATCATAAAATATCAGGTTGTTACATTCTACCCCCCATAAAATGAATTTTACCCTTGAAATTCGTCAGGGTTATACATGGTTTTCTACTTGAAAGTTTCTTTAAGTGAAACCCACATCGTAAAATGAAATACTAAAAATTAACTTTAAAAACTAAAGTATGAAACGTAACAGTTACCCAAATTAACTAATCACTGGGTTTCCACATAAGAGAACATAGGTGAAAATATGGATATAGAAGAGAAATCTAACCATCATGTTCTGATGGAGGGTGGTAGAGAACATGGCTATGAAAAAGACAACAATCACAAAGCCATAGATTTGTGATGATATAAGGTACTATCTGATTCATCAGATATAAGGGAACTAGGACAACATTTTTGGTTTTCAAGATCATTTCCCTAAAGATGATGAATTAAAAGAAACAGTTACACGATTTTGGTACAATCTCACTTTTGTTGATGAATTGAAAAATTTCCACTTCACCTCTTAAAGAAATGAATTTGAATTTGTTATTTGTGATGTTTTAGTAGATCATGTGATAGAATGATGGGCCATTCCAACAATTTCAGACAAAAAGTTAGAAAAAGTTATAAGTCCATCTTATGGTGAGATTATTCGTATATGGTTCCAAAAATGGACGTATAATTTATTTATCATACTACTTAATAAAATAAAACTAATTTACACTAACCAGGGACTTCCTATAGGCCAGTGGTAGGTGATAAAAGCCAGTCGCACATCGATTGTGGGTTCGATTCCCATAGCCTTGTCCGATGCGATGGGTGTCGCCCGTCCTGCAGGTTGTCCTTTTTCTAAAACTACATTACTACAACACCCCATCAATAATATTTAAAAGAAGTTCTATCCTTAAACAATACTAACTTATGTCCAACATAATCCATTCCAATCTTTAGGCTTATCTAAAATACTTCGGTCCAAGCTCGTAGTATAAAGAAAACATTTACTAGAAAGTTTATCTTCAAAGAATGTGAATACAAGCATTTATCCCACATATATCATAAGATATATCATGTTGGTTATATTACCAACCCATGAATACCTTATTCATATTTTTTCTTGAAACATAATTTACTATTGAAACTTAGTGAAAACATGAATACATTCAAAAGGTAGCTCTTTCCACATACCAAAATCCCAATAAATCTATATAATCAAACCATAATATCACTTAGTCCTTATATCAGTCATGAACTCATGAATACAATCAAACATCTCATTATCTTCTTATCCTTGCATTATGCGCATATCAAATACTTTCCAAAAATATCTGAATAAACTTCCATGGTTACCGGTACCATTCAACATATACTTTGAAATACTATAGAAAAAACAATTGTGTACCAATCCTTAGATGATTATATATTCCATAGTTGCATACATTATTCTTTATAAACATACACTCATTCCACTAACTTCATAAACCACTGATTGAGCTTCATCATTTCTTTTATCTCATATTTCATTTGTAGTCTCTTCATCATCATCCACATAAATACTACTCATATGACCATGATGATAGTCTGCATGAGATTTTCCCTTCGGGTATTGGTTTGCTTAATGCCCATATATTCCACATTTAAAACATCTAATCATTGTTGATGTCGTAGAAATATCATTATCCTTGTCCATGGTATTAACTAAACCTTTACCTTTGCACTTACTGGATTTGAGTCCTTCTTTTCCACATCCAAAGCATCTTCCAGTTCCTCTGAAACAATCTCCCAGATGCCTCTTCCCATATGATTTACATGAGAGAAATTGAACTTTATTTCCTCTATGATCATCATAAAAATCCATCTTTCTCTTATTATCTGAGTCGGGAAACTTACCAATGTTGAGATTATTGATCATATTATGAGATTGATTATTAGGAATAATAACGATTTTTGGACATCCAAATCCTGTTTCATTTGGTTTCTCATGAAGAATATCATTCCATTGTCCGTCATATCCTCCATTATCATGAATGTTCCTGTTTCCAGTTATTTTCTAAAACACAAAAATATTAGTGTGAGAGGCAAAAATAATTCTAGAGAAAACAACATAGTAAAGGGGGAGTACCATCAATATCTAACATCTTATGTTAAATTCTAATATCCTTACCATAGATCTAAGACTATATCCTATACATATACTTATCCTTAGGGACATCCCTAGACATACCATATAAATATCACTTCGGATCTCACTAACGTTTTTGCATCCTAGTTTCCAAAGTTTGAGTTAACCTTTCCTCTGATACCAACTGTAGAGACCTGAATCTTGACGTACAAGGAAATTACATTACTTTTTCGGAATACATAATACATAACAAAAATAGACACACAAGGACCGTAATAGTTTAGTGTCTTTGGAAACATGGAACGTAATCTTCTAATCATGGTGAAAGATCATTAACATCTCCCAAAAAGATCTTCCACTTTTTGTTTCTATACCTAGAACATTTCTTTTAATATTAGGGTAAAATAAAACATAAAAAGGGTGAGCTCAAATGATCATTAAGGGTAAGCATGGATAAAATAAAACATATCATATACATTGAAACTTATAACATGAAAATAATGTTTAAATATCAAAATCTTGAGCAATGACATAAAACATTGCAGTACATAAGGAATAGATCATAAAGAAACATTAATCATGATAAAATTTCATGGTAATAAATCATTTGATTGTGGTAACCTTTAAGAACATGTAATGATTTCTTTAGTAGCCAAGGAATTGCTGCCAAGACCATCTTAGTGGACAAATTCCCTTTCTGAATCGAGTTAACTCCTCGTTCAGGACCTGTAATATTGAACTGTATTAACTTACCATTCCAGTAAGGTCAATCTAATGAGATATAAATCTTTAACCAATGCTTTAGAGGGAGATATAGGTCCCACCCATCTCATTTTGAAATCATTATTTCATGTGCTATAATATAAACATAAATCATTCATCATAACCCAAGAATAAAATGGGTTTCATAAACATCATTCCATCATAACGTAATCCATACAAACAATTTGGATATAATTTCATCATTAGAAAAGTGAAACCATTCAAATCATAGATACATGACACTTGATACATACACATGTGAAATAATGTCATCTTAGATAAAAATGGTTTTGATAAAACACTTGAAATAAATTATTGAGGAAAAACATTTTATTTTCACAAATATTCCTGCAATTTTAAAAGAAAAGGATTTTGGTGAAAATTGTCATGAAATCTTTTGGAGAAAAATTCATGAAAATAAGGCTTCATAAAACCGTAAAAATCCATTAATTCTGTATACGTTAAAAAAAATCTTCTCATACTTTTGTCAAAAAAGTCAAAAAGTACCTCATAACATAATAAAATGAAAGATTCATTACATACCATGTAGTAAAAGTAAAAATGGCTAAAAAGGACATTAAACATACATTAAAACAATTTTAGAAAACATGTACATGGATGATAATAATAACCCAGTAAATACTTACGTATAAGCAATCTCGGATAAAAATGAGATTTTCCAAATTATTCCTTACCATAGGTCTGATATGCTTCGTACGTATCTAAAAATCATGTATAATGATTTAAATAATGTCATTGACTTATTATAGAATCATATTCATTTTTTTTATATCATATATGGTTCACTTATGACTTCATATTACCCGTTCTTTAGTAAATTCATGTTAAAGTGATGTTTTGGGTAAAATCGTTTCATTTGTCATCCGTGTTTTAACTTGTTATTATTCATATGATTACATAGGTCATGATTAATTACATCCAGAATGTAAAACATGATTTATATATAATATATATTCCGAATATACATATATATAATATATCGATAAATGGAAAGAAATACACCATTCATGGAGACGATAGGTCGTACGTACGCATGTACGCTGTTTTCGTTTTCTTATTGAATTGAATGGAATTAAGTAGATGGCATAAATATATATATAAATAAATCTACTATCATTATTATGTCATATATTTCATGATTACTTATTATATATAATTTATAATCATTCTTGAATGGTTAACATGGATAGTGAATCTCATCGCGTCGTGGAGACGGTAGTCCGTACGTACGCACGAGCGATGATATCATTCCCATGATTGTGGAATTGTATTAAAGTGTATGTATAATATTAAAGAATAAATATAAATTTAAAATAATAATATATATTCATTACTTTCACCATTATACCCATCCAAGTAAATTGGTGGTGCAAAATAGATTACACCACAGTGTGGAGACAGTATTCGTACGTACGCACGCGCGGTGATTTCGTTATCCGTAGGATGGATAGATAGTGAAATATGGTTGTTTCATATTTATAATAACATATCAGTATAAGAGTTATACTTATGTTATTACTTGGTAATGAAACAACTAAATAAGATGAAGTGGAAGAAGAAATAAAGTTGAAAGAATCGGTAACGGACATTACCTCTTCTTTGAAGCACCTCTTTGAGACCTCCTCTTATGGAACTAAAATTCGTCTTTTAAGAATACCATGACCTCTAGGATGTTTCTAGGGAAGTTGAGAAGATAATTTGGAAGTGTTTGGACGAGCATTAAGGCTCAATGTAGTGTGAGGAAGAGAGGGAGGAGGAACCCTTTTATAAGAAAGGAGAGGGGCACCTTTGGAAATCTTAAAAATATTAATTTATAATAAATCTAACTCCACGTAAAAACCTCCAAAAAATGACTCATATTCGAATATAGATGAGATAGGTCTGTAATATCATCAACCAATAAAAATTAGACATGTTAGGAATTTACATTAACCATTACCAACTTGATTTATCCTTATTTAATAAATTTAATTTTATTTGTGGTAATAACATTATAAATTTTAAATTATAAAAAATAATTACTTATTTGTTGTGAATATTCCATAATTGGATAATTTATAACATTTTAGACCATATAAATTTAAATTTATAATTTGTATAGTTTTTTGTGATTTTTAAACAATTTTATAATATGTTATTTTTATAAAATAACAATAGTGTCAATTTTGACACAATTCATTTATTTGAATTTAAATAAAATATATTCAGAAGATATGTTCTAACTAAATGATTTAATAGATTTATAAATGGTCATATGTATCTATAAAATAATTTGAGAACATTAGATAGTTCATATGATATTTATATAATTATTTCTAAAACCATTTATTTAGTTTATCTCTTAATAAAATAATTACTACAACATTTTTGTATAACTATTTAATGTACTTATTTGCTGCATAAAAATTTAAAATAAAATCCTATGATGAATATAAATCTATTAACTTTCACAATAATACTTTTAATCTAATTTATTATCTTAAAATCACAATATTTTAATTGTTATATTTATTAAATTATGAAGGTGACAACTTTGGCATCATTTAAAATAAAATAATATAAGTGTCATAATCGCTTTTATAAGGATCCAAATGGTCAAATATTTGACCCTTGGATGCTTATGGTGTAAATTTATATGACCAATAAGTTTTGGTCTGGGTTTTGTGCCTTGTATGGTCACTATTAGTTTTATAAAAACAATATTATTTATTTTTCACAATATAACCAATTTCTGCATCACTATTGTGTCACAATTAATGATAATTATTTAATCCGTAAAAATTATAAATAAATTAATATGATGTAGATAATTTTATTATATTTCTGGAGACTATTAATGTTATAAGTTTCATGAAGTTTATCACTAAATTAAAATTAATATACTTATAAGATTAAAGAGAGTGACATGTTGTCACTTTCTTTGGTTTTAAAAATAATTAAATTATTATTATTGTAAAAAGTCAATAAAATGAATCTCATATGACCCTTAGGTTATATGGGTCGAATTTTATCCATCCAATAGAATTTTGGTAGGTGTTAGGGTAATTTTATAATCTTATATTTACCCTTAATTACCCGATTTACCTTTAACTATAGTAAATAAAATTTACCGTAGTTACTATTCATAATGACCAAAAATAAAAAGTAGCTTATTAACATAATTTGGACCCACTGATTCCAAATATGGAATCCATTTTCTAAATTCAATACAAAAAAGTTGCAGAAATTAAATTTAAATGAATCATGTTTTCGAAAGAAAACGAGTTTTTGTTTAACAAATTGCAAAAAATTGAATTGATTTATCCTATGATTTCAAGGTAAAATCAATCCTAATGACATAAATTATATTAAATTGGAAAAATATATTATATTTATACTTTAAAACCATTAAATATTATAATTTTACCATATAAATTATTACGATGAAAAAAATTTTTAATTAAAATACAGTGTGTTTTTACTATTCATTAAAATATGAAAGTTATCAGAAAAATATCAAAACATTATCCAAATTAATTTTTATATCCTAAATCCAAGGAAGAATATTATTTTGTCAAATTTAACTTATAAACATGTCAAACACTAGAATTTAATTGGTTGTGCCATCAAAAACGGAAAAACTGTATTTTTTGAAAAATACTAATTTTACCCAAAAAATTTATTTGGTTCTCATACCCTGTTCTAGAAAATATTTAAGATGAATAATAATGTTATAAAATTCAAAATTTAGTTAAAACTATTCATAACTTCTAGTCCATAATAATATTATAACAATATATCGTGGTTTTGTGAAACCCGGTATTGCGTGCTACACACGCTATCGAGGAAAGTCGTGATTGCGTGTAATGAAATCAATGTTAGGATTGTGTGTTGTGCAAGAATCCTTTGTTGTTTCATATAACCGAATCAAACCATATTTAATTTATACATAGAATATGAATATATATACACTCAATGATGCGTAGAATGACTATTATCAAACGAACTTGAAACAGTGTGTAACACAATCTAAGAATAGTGTTGTGTATACCTAAAGCTAACACTTTGTTGCGTATAGCACAAGATAATATTGTTGTAGAATATAACACATGGCATCAAATAAATTAAAAAGAATACTTATCATAAAATATCGGGTTGTTACAGTATTTATCACACATGGATGATTAATGGAGTTGATACTATTAAATTGATGATGAATGATGATATACCTCGGTCCATCAAAGGATTATTCCATGTGAAGGGCCTAAATAAGAGAATATTATATTCAGGAAAAATCTATGATTTCAGGTTCAAGAATCACACAGAGATATTATTTATTGGTATTTTAATGTGTTGGATTTTAATGATGAAGGTTGTTATTATAAGAAAGAACATAAAAAATCATAGGAGTTGGAGACATTTTTCACATCAATAACATATATGACATTATTAATGACATTATATAATTAGAACCATGTCTATATGGTTGAATAAGGCCTAATGTTTATTTTATATTAGAAGGTGATTCCTAATAATACAATAGAAACCATACCATTTTGTGAGAAACGTATTTTTCAGAAAGAAGAACAGATTTGTGTTTGGGATTTCTATGATGAGGAATAAGTCAATCTTAGTGTTGATCCATCATAATGTTTTTAAAGCACCAGCCATATTCTTAGTTGGAGAAATGTACTTTTTATCAAATATTAATGATTATTTTAATAGATGCAGGCTCTGCATAATCAAGTGGGTGGTCTATCTTAGTAAGGTCTTGAAAAAATTAATATCAATGAAGGAATATATATTTTAAAAGAATTTAATATGTTCAATGACTGATAATAATTAATGATATAAAAGTGATTATCTTGAATCAAAAGTAAACACAATGAACTTATTATATAGTATATAGTGACATACAATGTTTAGTATACTTAATTAGTGGTTTGGATTAACAAAGGCCTATAAAATAGTTGTAGATGGGGTTTGGATTTGTGGTAAGCACCCAATAATCCAAGATAAAAATGGGGGTACAAATCCCATTGGGTGAAGGTTATTATAGCGTACCATAGTGGCGGTGGCACTGTAGAAATGGCAGGCACTGTTGTGGCAGCAGGTCACTATAGCAGCGATAGGGTACTATAGCGGCAACCGGGGTACTTGAAGGTACTTATGTAGGTGAGAACTATAGCAGTAATATTCACAATATAGGGTTTGGGCCAAAAATTTGGGCATATGGGCCATGTAATGGTCTAAAATCCCACTAGGCCTTCGGGCTATGTAATGGGTCTCCCTCTACCGAGTTAAATGAGGTCATTTCTTTGATTTGATAATAAATGAGGCTTCGGCCCCAACCTTTTAAAAAAAGACTGATAAAATATAACACTCATTGTCGCAGACTACATGAGTTTCTAAGATTTTATAGGAATTATAATTTATTACTATATGTTTGTGATATATCGATCACTTACAATGGTCATTTGTGTTTAGTCAAAGATGGAGATGTGAAATTGTATGACTATTGGGACTTTATTGATAAATAATTATATAAATCATATGTATCAATAGTTTTATGGAAACAAATTATCAAATTTGGATTCAAGATCATGAAATATATATTATTAGGTTAAGATGATGGTATGAAGGGTATCGTTTTTTTGGGAGCCTCATCCAAAAACATTATCATAATTATTTAATTCATTTTCACGGATGAA
Source organism: Viscum album (assembly GCA_963277665.1). NCBI lineage: Eukaryota > Viridiplantae > Streptophyta > Magnoliopsida > Santalales > Viscaceae > Viscum > Viscum album. The sequence goes on from OY728130.1 coordinate 1,884,532,510, forward strand.
AAAGTGAAAATGATGATTTTATGAAACATATAGAAAGAGAATTTCAAAAGTAAAATATTCAAGGTAGTTAATTAATCAAATTAATAAAAAATATCTCATTACAAATTAATATATTACTATATTTATGTATATATTGGTTATAAAAATGGATTTATTATCAAGAGAAAATAACCCCAATATAGCACTCAAATATGTCACCAAGTGAAATATTTTAAATAACATATTGATGGGGGGTAGAGAGCAATCATATAATTTTTGATGAAAAATATATACTTGAAAAATAAATATTTATGATGATGATGTATTATGAAGATAAATCCATGAACAAGAAAAATACTAGAATTCCCATTATGAAATAAGGACGCCTACCAAAAAACTGTATTTTATGATCATTTGGGGTAAAAATATCCAGGTATAATGATATAGTCTGAGAATGGTTGTCAACGAATATGATTAAATGAATGGTATTGATATAAATGAAGTATTTTCTCTTATAGTTAGTCTAAATACTATTACCATAAAATTTTTAATGTGTTTTATATATATTTTACATAAATATTAGTATGATGTGTATTAAACATATCTCCATGGTGATATTGATGAAAAAATAAATTTACCAATATAAAGGGACTAAAAATAAGAAAAATGTAACATGGCTTGAAGGATTAACAAATCTAGGTAAGGTCTCAATCATTCATCAATGTCTTGGATTAATAGGTTTGAATCATATATCATGTTATTTATAAATATTATAAATTATTTATATCAATAAGTGTATTTCAATGTTACCAAGGGTAATGATTTTATCATTCTTATGTTGTTTGTGGAAGACATATTTGTTATACTCCATTAAATTTTTATGAACTAATATGAAAATGTGTCATTGTAGATAGTGTTTGACATAATGGGCCTGAGACAAGAAAAATATATTATTGGGATAAAGATTTATTATGATATAATTAATGGGGATATAACTCTATCGTAGTAGACTCAATTGAAGATTAATATATCTAGATCACTAAATATAATAGTTGTGTGGATTCTGATGTTTCTATATAGCCAACTAAAATAGACATAATATATCTAAACAGATCGTGTTTAATCAATACATATCAAATCTACGAAGGAAGAATTGGAACTAAATTAATAAGATAATGAGATATATAAAGGACATAGTATATGTAGACTTATATTATAGTGTAGTAGAGGACATAAAATTTTTTTATATAGATTTAGATTATATAAGAGATTCTAACCAAAGGAGGTCCACTAATAATTTTTTGTCTACTCATGTAGGAGGATTTTTCAGTATGAATTTAATATTATATTCCATTTTTAATTTATACATTATTTATATGGTGTACATGGAATCCACAAAATTCCGAAATGTTGTTCTTTGGATGATATTAATGATAGAGGATATTGAGCACAAATAGGTGTAGATTCAATTTTTTTAGATTCATAAGACCATTTAAATTGTATAGAATCCATCATTTCATTATAAGAAAAATGTGTATTAGGTTATAATATAATTTTTTAAGATATATTTGTTAAATTAAGTATGAAATTGAAAAAATTAATATTAAATAGTATTCCTCATTTTTTAATAAAAAATTTATTGGAAGAGATATGTTTAGAAGGTGTTGATCTTCTATTGAACTCATGGAGACATAAGTGGAATGTTTGGAAAATGGTAAGGATGTATAGAGATGTGATAGTTCCCCAATAAGATCAGTAATTAGAAGATATTTCAAAAATAAAAATTATTCTTAGATACAACCAGTCCCTTCATATTTTCATTGAGGAAGAATAGGGATAGTGGTGGGTGGACAACCCATCCCACATAGCTATGATAGAGTAACATAAAGGATTAAAATATTCCAGATAAAGGAATAGTCCTCCTCTAATTTCAAAATTAACAATCATTGCTTTTCCCCATATAATCACCATTGTGTGTTATATTGGGTTGTGGTTTCTCAATTATTCAAGAGAGAAAAATTATGAGGGTATTTTCCTCTTAACAGTTAACGTGTGTCTATGTATGCATTTTAGTATAGTGAAATCTTTATACATGCCTGTGGATTTTATCCTAATTCATTTGGGGGGGGTTTAGATGTTATTTTTTGTGTATTTATTTCTATATTTTTCTATTTATTTTATCTTTCAATTATCATACCACCAAATGTTGAATCATTTTCAGTCCTCTGAAATTAATATGAAGACATCCTAGTACAATTTCACTAATTGAGACACCTTTGACGGTACTAAATAATCTAAAACATGCATTTAATCTCCCCAATGGGACAATCTTTTTTTATATTCAACATAACAAGAATAAATAGCACAAAACACTTGTAAAATATCTTCTCAATATTGGGATAATGAATTATTTAATTCTCCCTTTTATATAATAGAAAACACATCAACACATCAGTGAGACTGTTCTATATAATTTCCAAATGATTAATTAGAGTATACAACATTTTCCTCTATTATTGATAGAATTAAAATAGAATACTCTGAATGGTCCTCAGATTTGTTGATATTTGTTTAATCATTAAATACATTGAACCACATTAGTACCACTAGATGATGCATGAAGCCAATGAGAAACCCAGGATACACTTCCCAAGAGAGATTTACGTAAGAGAATATGAGTATTTATTATCATTATTAATAAATATATTGAGATAAAAATATATATCTTCATGAAATATTAATACTTAAAAACCCGAATAGTAACACTGGGATAATTTATTCAAGGAATAGAGATCTAATTTTTTTTAATTTAAATAAAATTAGTTTAATTATTTTGAAAATGAATAATTATTTCATTTGGAAATTCAATTTTTTATTTCTAATTACATTATTATACTAAATAAAAATAATCCAATTCATGAAAACTTCTATTCATATTATATTATTATTTTTTCATCATATTGAATTCATAAATTTTTTCATTTTAGCCAAACAATATTTATACTATTCACTATAAATTTATTTTCATTTCAAAGAAATTTAATGAAATACTCTTGACTAAATTTGATTTGTTGATTCCATGTATATTGTACATTTTTAAAAAAATTATTTCTATTTTAGATCATTATAATATTTCTATATTATAATAAAAATTATTATATTTAATGAATGAATTTATGCATTTTTTGCACTATATGATTAGAAAAGGCGATTTAGAGGAATCTAGTATATAAATAATTTTCTATTACTGATAAATATTAGTCAAATATTATATTACTACTAAAATGATCTTGCTAATATTCTAACAGCCATTGTACTATTCTAATATGTGAAATTATAACAACCATATAATCTTTATAGTCCATATAAATACCATATATTTTATCCATTATTCATCAAGATGACATTCTATCATGGTTCACTATATCAAATTAGTAAAATTTTACAATTACTTATAACTACTTCTATTTATAGTTCAATGTTGTTCATATTTGTGGTATCCCTAAAAGACTACAACACAACATATTTTTAAATTTGAATAATATTATTTACATGTTTTTATTATCACACAATATTTATATTAATATATTAGAATGTATTCATCCATTTTTATAGTTTTATCATACGAAATAACATTATTTTTTAATTTTTTACAGGTCATAATATCCCCTAAGAATAAATATTAACAATATAACTATGAAATATATAAGATTTGTGGAATAATATTTCTTAAAAAAAACTTTTTACACTATAATAATGTATTACACAATTAAATTATGAATTGATTAGAATAAAGTAACATTATCAAGTATATTTTTGATATTATACTACTCTCTATATTATTCTTAGAAAATCATGATAATAATGATATTTTATAATGATATGTTATTTAATTATGACCATTATTAACATATATGTTTTTGTTTTAAAACATGGTTTTGATTTTGAAGAATGAAAATACTATTAATAATATTATGTTGTTGGAAAATTAATCATCCAATAATTTTTTTTCATGATTTTTATATGTCTAAAATTGAATTTTAATATTGTTTTTTTATTTATTTTTTTGATATCTATTATTGGTAGAAACAAATTCCAAATATTATTTTAACTAAACTTTCATCATTAATTCCTATCAATTTTAATGTTATTTATACCGTCAAATAATGTTTCTAATGATTTTTTTTATTTTTTCAGCTAATATTATCTAAATTTTTCCATGATATTGATGTAATTAATAACTCCATTTCTTTTATAATATTCTAATAAATGATATTAGAAAATATTAGAATCATTCTAATAAATAAATCTTTATTAATGGGTTGACCAAATTAATATTTTTTGTTTAATTTTTTGTTTTAGTTTTGGTATGTATTATACAATGTGATGAATGTTTTGAAATTTTATAAAATATTTGGAAAAATTTTTATTTTTAATATTTTCACCATTAATTTATTAAAATAATTATTTTATATATTTTATTAGATTAAATAATTTTTTTGTGGGTTTGAGAAATGTTTTGATGGGATAATATTCTAAAAATTAATAGTCATAAAGTAGAGTGGTTCAATAATCTAGGTAGTAATTGGTTAATCTATTTATCACATAGGGATAAATTCGTATTTTTTTTTTGTGGTATGAGGATTAAAAGAGAAATAATTAATTATTGGGGTGGTGGAATTCTTTTTTTATAATGGATATTTGTATGGAAACATTGTTAATTTTTATACCAAATTATCTTTGTATTTTCTTTTTCCTTCTTTTTAAAGATAATGTTTTATTCATCATTTTTATAATGTACTATTTTGACCAAGGTATTTTCATACATCAAACACTTGATCACAAATATCATGTAAAAATTTAATATGTGATATTTATTATTGGTGAAATAATATAAAACCTTGATATATTAAAAAGAATACTATGTTTTATATCGTATACGACTCACAACACCGAGCCTAAATGAACAATGAAAGGTTATTTTTTAAATTTTACCACCATAATAATGTTATAAAATAAATAAGCATAAATAATATTAACTTGTTTACATAATATATTTGGAGTACGAACCCAATATAAATGTAATTATAAATTCTTACTAAATTATCACTCAATCAGTACTAAATTCATTTTAATCTTAAATGATACATCTTCATCAAAAATAATATTCAATTATTTTTGTAGGAAAACATTATGATTAATTTTATTAAATATTTGAAATATTATTTGATCTAAAAGAAATAATTTTTGGTTTCAAAATTTAAAAATAATATTTAAATTATTTCTTTATATTTATTCATGAAACATTTATTTTATAATGAATATTAAACAAAATTGTATTTTTTAATTGGTATTTTTGTATCAAGTATTTAGATGTATTTATTTTATATTAAGAGGGTTTTAAATTAAATTTATTTCTAATAATTATAAAAAATATAAATATTTTTATTTTTATTAATTTTAAGGTTTAATTGGTTATAAATAAAATTATTCAAAAATAGAATTTTTATCTAAAATTATATTTCATTAAGATTTACAGGATTAGTCTAAAAGTAAATTATTCTTATTTGATGAATTTAATAATGAAAAAATAATTTTATAAATTGAATCAGGGTTTCAAAACATGGTAAATATTAATACATTATTTTTGGAGATTTTGAATAGCATTTGTATTAAATTTTTTCATGATATTAAGACTTATTTAGAAAATTATCTTTATATATAATATGATAATGACTAAAAAATGACACTGACAAACAGAATTAATTTCCTTTTTTGGGCCTATATTTAATATAATCATCTAAAATTCTAAAATATGATATTTTCACAATTTATCCTCTACTTTGACCATTATAATATCTCATAAATAGTTGATGTAAAAAAATTTCACTCATTTATTTTAAATTTTTATTTTATTTTCTTACGAAAGATAAATTATATTTTTTGTTAAATGTTTTTTGAACGAATAGTATTTTTTTCTCATGGATATTTATTACTATTTTTTCGTGATGAGTTTATGAACATGAATTCTTGTGCAACATAGAGACAAGTATTAATTTAATTACATGAAAAATGAAAATAATAAAAATTGAATAATATAATTTGAATATATTATTATTAACTATGAATTTTATTAATAAATATAATATATTTGGAATGTCTTATATATTATATTTAATTTATTTTTCATTCCTGGATCATTAAAATTTATATTAAATAAATAGTTCTAAAATTGAAATTAATGATATTTTATAATATTTTATATTTAATGAAATGATTTAAAATTTATAAATTTCATATCATCTTCTATGTGATTGTAAAATGGAATACGATATCATAAATGATCCATCTATGATACAATTTTACTTTTATAATAGGCATCATGAACAATAATAATAGATAAAAAAGGATATCACGGTAATAATAAAATTGGTTTGGAGGAGTTAAAACAAAAAAATATTTCTCATAATATAATCTAAACATTTCAATATTTCACAGGATGATAGTTCTTCAAAAATTCCCAATATAATCTCATATCATTTCAGTTTGGAGCCTTATCCATGAAAAAAAATTTCTATAAATTTTTTTATTTAATGCAATTCATAGAACGTCTCTCCCTCACTTATTAATGGACACATCCAATCCTCTTTTTAACACCCATGAAAAAATTGGGATACACAAATACCTCTCAATATACCATAATTAAAACCCTCAACATATACTATAATAATGTTTTAGTAGAAACCCTTCCGAGTAAAACATTTGTTCGAAAATATAATATATTTTTTGAAGAAGTGGGGTTGTTATTAACCAACTCTTTTCATTTTATTCTATATATACCACATTCAAATATTAATAAAAAATTAGAAAATAATAAAACATTATTTTACATATAATAATATTTTTTGTTAATTTCTATAACCTATATCATCTACCACTTCTATAAAATGAGATACAAAGACATCATTCTCATGTATGGCAGACTACCACATCGTGTACTAATATAAAATATTTTATACCACCAACTCCAATAGATATTTATAACTGTATAATTATTGTAAATATATTTAATATTATACATATTAATAATTATGTAGAAATAATATATCATATATTTCCTTACCATCTAGATTCTTGATAAATGTTAACATTATTTTTGATTATGTGTATGACTACCACTTATTCAAAGTAATATGTTTCATTTTTCATAATATTATCCCATTAATTTAATATATAAGTATTTTTAAATAAATTATATCAAATTTAATTCATAATCATCATTATTTGACAATTAAATAATGTTAAAATCAATTCATAATGATCATTGAAAATATAAATGTATATCTTGTGTATGTATGACCTACCATGTCCATCATTGAAATGTAGTTAAATTCACAAAACCATATTATGAGGTTATTTAGAAATGTAAATTTTTTGTATTCAAATTTTATTTATTTCATGATTATTATTCTGGAAGAGATGAAATTATGTCAATTTTTTCATAGTAAACATCGAAATGTCATTTTTCACTTCTGAGTAGAATAATATAAAAAACATCTGATGTGAAAACAAAATATTATATAATTGTAATATTTTTATTTAAAAAGATAATATAGTCTTTATAATGAAATTAATTAATATAATTTCATCATTAAAAATGTCGAATATTTTATTTCAAAAGTTTTAGTTGAGGTAAGGTACACTTTACCATAATATAATCTTTTAAAATGTATTAAATTTTTAGTTTCAAAATAATTTTCATCCAAATTCATATTATTTAAATTATGTTATATACTTATTTATATGGAAAAATATTTATTTAAATGTTCATTATCTGTCAGTTTCTAATTTAATTATAATGTTTTCATGTGGAATGGTTTTATTTATTTTATTATGAATGTTTTGACAATAAAAAAGGTAATTTTTTGTTTTAATGTTCAATGTGTTGAATAGTTTTCTAGGCATTATAATATTTTTATATTTTTTTCCTCCATAATATTTCTTGTTTTCTTCAAATGACTCCAACTATCCATTTTGATTTGTGTTTTATAATTAATGTTTTTATATTTAAGGAATATTTAAATATTTAGAATGTTTTTCTGATGGGTGATGAAAAGTTGGATGTAAGATTTCATAAAGTATGATTATGTTATGTTTCATAGTAATTATTTATTTTGATGTGATTTAATATCAAAAACTAAATTGGAGTGATCCTATTATATCCCTATAATTCATTAGTTAATGGGAAGAATTTAATTGATTGGGTTTCTCCAATGTGATTACTAGAATTTACATTCATAGTTATATAATTTTTAACCATAAGGGATACCCTATTTATAACCATGCAGGTTATTCCTTTTGTTAATCAGTTGTATGATTGACGTGAAACGATGGATCATTTTATCCATATGAATTATCTTATTTTTCTATGGTGTTTTTAATAAATCATATCATTTGATAGTGTATGATGATAAGAATATGACTGAATAAAATTATATATTACTTTTTAAGGGTGATACATTACGATCCATGAATAAGTTTTCACGATATTTTTATTATTTAAATGAAACCATTACATGATAAATTTTTACTCATTGTTATTTTATGATAATATTTATAAAATTAATTTGTTAGCGAAGTGGAGTACACGAGTAATATAATGTTTTTTATACAAATATTTATTTAGAATTTTGGAAATTTTAATATGTATTTATTATATTTCAGGGTTCTTTCATTATAATTATTATCCATAAAGAGAATTATTCTTCTCTTCCAAATTTAAAAATATTTTTATAATGCCTATGTATGAGTAGAATCTATAAGAGGATCTAACATTATGATTTGGTGATTCAAAATTAATGAAGAAAACATGTTTTAATGAAACATTATTTTTTATTTTAAGTACACTATTTGTGTCAAAAAATAGATACTGAGTATATTATTATATTTTTAGTACATGGGTAAGTTATATAAGAGTTGTGACTTAATAATCTAAAACTATAAATATTATAGATATGAAAAATGTATGAAACTGAATTCTTTCCTAGAAAGTCAATAAATAAATAATATTTTATGGATGGGTCATTTAATTGTCAAATTGTTATATTATTTCGTTAATGAACATATATTTCTTATATTTGATAAAATTTAGTATCAATGTAAGGTCTTTTCCGGGCATTGTTCACTATTTTTTGAGAATTAATAGTTATCATTAATTTCAGTTTTCTCTATGATTTTGGAATAAGATAATTTTCATATATTTGAAAAAATTTGATAAGAATATTAAATATGCACTTTTTAAAAACACGATGTTATAATTTAATGGATTGTATATATAGTGATGATAATAATGATTAAAAATTCCAAAGACATGATTTTCTCCTCTGAAAAATCCAGATGCATGTGGTATTATAGAATGATCATTTCTTGATAGAGATTGGTGAAATATCAGTGGGCATAACCAATGTGACATAGAATGAAATGTATTAGAATAACATTACTATATTTATTTGGATCTAGTAGATAAGGTAATATATTAAATTGATAATAAATGTAAGGTAAATAAAATAATGGATACACTAACAATGCTATGTCAGGAAATGTCATATCACCTAATAGAAATTAGAACGATCAAATTATACCCACATGTAATGGAAGAATAATAATTGATAAGTGAATACATTTAACCCCTCAATACACTTTATTATCAATAAAAAACATTATAATATATAATTAGGGACAATCAACTTTTAGATATTATAGTCTAATGTTTCCAATATGTTTATGATCAACTCATCATCACCCTAACAAAAAATATCATAATTTATATTTTTATATTCACTAAAAATTTGATGAAGATTATTAAAGAATAAATTTGGTGCATGGTCAGGTTGGAATGATAGAAAATATCACACCATGTGAAGGATATATCAATAGAATGATGATAGATGATAGATCATAGTATAAATGGGATCCAAAATCATAGAAGGTCTATATAATGGAGAAAAAAATGTAACACGTTACATATTGTGGAATGAATGGGAATATGAAGAAGTGATATTAGAACATGAATAGTCAGTTATATAAAATTAAGTAAATTTGGTTAGTACTTCATAAAATGGTGATTCACTAGAAAGTGAAGTGGATATTTCCACTAGAGGTAGACAACATCTCAATGTTACGTGGATAATTTTCTGAGGGGAATCATGTTACATGGTTTCATGATGATAAATTTTTCCTTAATATGAACCTATCGTAAAAGGATATTTTTAAATGGGTAAGGATCACAGATTGATGATTAATGGAGTTTATACAATCAAATTGATGATGAATGATGATATTGTTCAGTCCATCCAAGAATTATTCAATGTTCAAGGCTTAAATAAGAGTATATTATCTTTGGAAAAATTTGATCATTTTAGGTTCAAGTATCACATTGATATAGGAGTTATTGGGATTTTAATGTTTTTGTATTTTAGTGATGAATGTGTATAATATATCAAAGAACATATAAAATCCTAGGAGTGGGAGATATTTTTCACTTCAACACCATATGTGAATGAATTAATGAAATAATAGAATTAAAAGCATGACTATATGGTTGAATAAGACCTAAAGATAATTATAGATTGGAATATGTTTCATAATATTGTAAAGGTAACCTTACCATTAGGTGAAAAAGGTATTTTTAGAATGAATCAATGACTTGTGTTTGGGATTTCAATTATGATGAATAAAGAGATCTTAAGGTTGATCCATCCTGATGTTTATAAAGCACCATCCATATTCTTACTTGTAGAATTGTAATATTTTTTACTTATTTAAGATTATTTTAATAGATGTTGGCTCCGCTTAATCATGTGGGAGTTTTAACATAGTAATGTTGTGAAAACATTAAAATATTTGAAGGAACATATATTTGAAAAGAATTTAATTTGTTCATTGACTAATAATAATAGATGATATAAAAGTGCTGATATTTAAATATAATTAAACAAAAAGAAATTATGATATAGTATTTAGTGACATAGAATGTTTAGTATTCTGTAGTAGTGGAGTGGATGAACAAAATCCTATGTAACATAACAAAGGGGTGTAAGAGACTAAATGAGATTCTAAAATATAATAGGAATAATAATTGAATACCATATTTTTTTTATATATCAATCACTATCAATGGTCATTGATTTGTATTCAAAGATAGAGATTAGAAATGGTAAGACTATTGGGCATTCAAAGATAAATAATTATATAAATCTTATGCATTGACAATTTGATGACCAAAAAATGATTGAAGTTGGATTCAAGATATATAAAAAATATATTATAAGGATATGATGATGGTATGAACTGTATCATTTGTTGGAATCCTAATCCAAACAATTATCATCATTATGGAATTAAATTTAATTTATTAAAAAGTAAGAATATAGATTTTAAGAAACATATAGAAATATAATTTCAATTAAAAAATATTCAAGGTGGTGCATTAATCAAAGTAATATTATTTTTCTTAGAATAAATTTTTATATAATTATATGTAAGTAATGATTTAGAGTAAAAATGGAAGTAGTATCTGGAGAATATAACCCCAATATAGAACTCATATATTTCACTGAGTGTAATATTATAAATAAAATATTAATGGGTGATAAAGAGCCACAGAATATTTATTGAGAAAACATATATACTAGAAAAATTAACATCTATGATGATGATGCATGATGATGATAAATCCATGAACTATAACAAGACTACAAATCACGTTCTCTTAGATCAAATAATCAATCCTTAAAAAATACATTGTTTTTATTATCATTCAAGATAAAAATAGGTAGGTATAATTATAAAGTCAAGAATGGTTGTCAAATTATATGATTGTATGGAAGGTATTGATTTAAATGATGTATATTCTATTATAGTTAGACTAAATACTGTTCAGGTAAAATTTGTAATTATTTTTATATATATTTAACATCAATATTAGTTTGATGTGTATATAATAATTCTCCATTGAGGTATTGATGAAAAAACTATAGTTTCCAATAATAAGGTCATGTGAAATGGGAACATGGCTTGAAGGACAAACAAATCAATTATGGGTCACAATGATTCATCAATGTCTATGTTTAAGATGGTAGAATCCTATTTCCTAATATTTATTTATATTATACATTATTTATATCAACAAGTGTTTTTAAATGTTCTAAATGGTATTGATTTTATCATTATTATGTTGTATGTGGAAGACATATTGGTTATTGTCCATTAATTTTATATGATCTAATAGGAAAATGTGTCACTATAGATAGTATATGAAATAATGGGAATGAGATAAGAAAAATATATCATATGGAAATATATTTATTATAATAGAATTAATGGGTATATAACCCTATCATAGAAGACTCACTTGAAGATTAATATATCAATAAGCCTATATATAATAGTTTTGTTGATTTTGATGGTTCTAAAGTTCTTAATAAAATAGAATTTATATATATATTGTGATAAAATTAAAAAATACATATAAATTCTAGGATGGGAGAATTGGAACAAAATAAACTAGAAAATGAGATATATAATGGACATAGTAGATACAGATTTATGTTCTGGTTAACTAGAGGATATAATCAATTTTTTTGTATATTTATATTTTATTAGAGATTCTATCCAAGGGAGGTCCAATAATAATTATGTGTCTACACGTTTAGGAGGAATTTTTAGTGTGAATTTAATGTTATATTCCATTTTGTAAATATACATTATTTATATAATGGACATGGAATTGTAAAAATTTTGTTATGAATTTATTTGAATGATATTAATTTTGAAAGATATTGAGCACAAAAATGTAAATACTCTATTTCCTTGATATTCTTAAACGCTTTTACATTGTATGAAATCCATCATTTCATTATATGTAAATGTATTTTATGTTATAATATAAAATTTTGAAGATATGTTGGTTGAGTTAAGTATGCCCTAAAAAAATTACATTTAATAGTATTATGATTTTATTTGTTAAAAAGTCTATTAGAAAAGATATGTTTTGAAGTTGTGGATCCTCAATTGAGATAATGTAGACAGTAGTGGAATGTTTGTAAAATGGGAGGGATCTATAGTGATGTGATAGTTCCACAATAAGATCATCAATTAAAAGATAATTCATAAAAAATCATTCTAAGATATTACTAGTCCTATCATATTTTCATTATGGAAGGTAGGGATTAGTGGAGGGTGGACATCCCATCCCCCATAGGTTTGATAGAGTAGGAGAAAGGATCAAATCATTCCAGATAATGGAATTGTTGTCCTCTAATTTCATAATTAATAATCAATGGTGTTTTCTTATATAATCACCAATGATTCATATATTTGGTGGTGTTTTCTCTATTATTCATGACAGAAATATTACGAGGGTATTTTCCTTCTAATTTTTTGAGTATGTCCATGTACACATTTTAATATAGTGAAATCCTTATATAAGACTGTGGATTTTATCCTTATACATTTCAGTGGTTTTTTATGTAATTTTTTTGTTCATTTATTTCTATATTTTTCTATTTATTTTATCATTAAATTATCATCCCTCCAAATGTACAATCATTTTATGGCCTAAGAAATTAATATGAAAATATACTAGTACAATTTCTCTTTTGGAGACACCATTAATAGTACTAAATATGCTAAAACTTGTTTTATATCACCCCAAGAGTATAATAGTTCTTCATATTCATCTTCACCAAAATAAATATCTCAAAACACGCATATAAATACTTTTCAATATTGGGACAATCAATTATTTAATTAACTTTTTTATCTAATGGAAAATGCATCAAAAAATTAGTGAGGCTATTATCTGTAGTTTTTATATTCTTTAATAGAGTATAAAACATATTCCTCTAATATTGATAGAATGAAAATAGAATACCATGATTATTCATCAGTTCATTTATATTGGTTAAATCATTAAATATATTTACCCACATTAGATCCACTAGATGACGCATGGACCCAAGGAGAAATCCAAGATGCACATCCCAAGCGAGATACATATTATAGATTTTGATTATTGATTCTATTGATTAATAAAATTATTGGGATAAAACTATATGTATTCATGAAAAATTAACACTTAAAAACCCAAATAGTAACATTGGGATAATTTTATTTAGGAATACAGACCATACAATTTTTAATTTATATAACATTTTACTAATTATTTTTCAAATGAATGATTATTTCAATTGTAAAATAAATTTTTTATTTATAATTACATTATTGTACTCATTAAATATAATCCAACTAATCAAAAATATTTTTCCAATTATTTTATCATTTTCATATCATATTGATGTCATAAATATTTTCATTTCAGCCAACCAATATTTTCCCTATTCCATTCAAAATTAATTTCATTTCAAATAAATATAATGTGGCACTCTATACTAAATTTGATTCATTGATTCCATATATATTGTGTATTTTATCAAAATATATTTCTATTTTATGTAATTATAATATTTATATTATATAATAAAATGTAATATATTTAGTGAATAACGTTTGGAATTTTGTTTACTATATGATTTGAAAAGAAAATTTATGGAAATCAAGTATATATATACTTTTTTATTACTGATAAATATTAATCATTAATAATATTACTATTAAAATGATCATGTTAATGTTATTTCAGCCATGTTACTATTCTAATATGTTAAATTTTAACATCCACATTATATTTATAGTCCATAATAATACTTATTAGATTATCCATTTTCAACCAGAGGACATTCTATCATGGTTCACTATATCACATTTGTAAAATGTTATAATTATTTATAATTTCATCTATGAATAGTACAATGTTGTTCATCGTTGTGGTATCTCTAAAATATTACAACACATCAGACTTATAAATTTCAATGATATTATTTACATGTTTTTATTATCACCCAATATTTTATTTTAATCTATTAAAATGTATGCAACAATTTTTTATAGTTTTATCATATGAAATAAAATAATTTTTACATTGTCACATGTCAAAATTTACACTGGATTAAAATGTTATCAATATTACTATAAATATATAAGCGTTGTTGAAGAATAATTCTTTTACAAAAAATAAATTTTCACACAATAAGAATGTATTACTCGAACAAAATATGAATCGATTAGGATAATATGTCATTATTGAGTATATAATTTACATTATGATACTCTATATATTAATCTTAGTCAATCACGATAATCTTGATAAATCATAATGATGTGTTATTTATTTATGAACGTTATTAACATATATATTTTTCTTCTATGATGTGGGTTTCATTTTGAATAATGAATATACTGTTTATAATATTGAGTTGTTCATGAATAAATCAACCCATAATATTTTGTTTGTGATTTTTATTTGTGTAAAATTGAATTTTAATATTTTTTGTTTAATTATTGATTTTTTAACTATTATTTATATAAAATACATCTAACAATTTGTAACCATATTTTAATCATTATTTCCTAACCATTTTAATGTTAAATATACCATCATATAAATTTTCTGACGATGTTTTCATTTCTTAAGTTAATATTTTATAATATTTTCCATGATGTTGATGTAATTAATAATTCCCATTACTATTATTATTATCTATGTTTGTAATAATACTCGAATAAATGTCATTAGAAAATATTAGAATCATTTCTAATGAATAATTTTTTATAAATGGTTGGACAAAATTATTTTTTTATTAATATTTTATGTTTTAGTTTTGATATGCCTCATGTAAAGGGTTGAATTTTTTAAAATTTTATTAAAATTTTCGAACATTCATTATTTTATATATATTTACCATCCATTATATTAAAATAATTTTTTTATATTTTTTATTACATTACATAATTTTGTGTCAGTTTGAGAAATGTTTGGATGGGGAAATATTCAAATAAGTAATAGTTCTAATATAGAGTGGTCCAATATGCTATATAATGGTTGGTTAATCTATTGATTCTATAGTGATAATTTCTGATTTTTGTGTGTTATGAGGACTGAAAGATAAATATTTACTTTTTGAGGTCGTGGAATTAATTTTTCAAAACGGATATTATTTTTGTAGATATTTTCAATTCGTTCAATTGAATATTTAATATTTTAAAATGAAAGGAATCTTTAAAATTATAATTTTCATTATTCAGTATTTTTTATCGATGTATATTTTATATACTAAATTTATAATGATAATTATGTTACATTTGTACTAATGTAAATCATTAAAATAATATTGAATTCATGAAAACCCGTGGTGATCCTATATAATAAATGTTTTACTAAAAATTGGATAATCACTTTTTATTGTAACAAAACAATGTCAAATAAGGGTATATAAGAATACACATATAATGATCCAATCTAACATGATGGATTTACAAATATCGAAATAGTCAGATATTTATATGAAAATGAACTTTAAAATTACTTTTGGCTATTGTTAGAGTCTAATAATTAAAAAATTAAAAATAATAAAATACTATAAGAATATGATCTGCCGACCATCTTTAGTGGCTGTTAAAACATTTTTCACACCATGAGAAACCACCTGATGACCCATTATTTTTTAATGATGTGGTCGATAACTATAGATGATTATTGATTTCCATTGATGATCACCATATTTTAGTCACAACCAATGGTGTACACCATACATTTTTTATTTTATGCAAGTTATTTGTTTTAGCTACTAGAAATAGAGATCAGTAAATCATATTTATGACTATGGTTGGAAATATCTAATACTCTATCGAAGTATAAGTTACTATGATTTAGGGGCACTAATTAATATTATTGAATACAATTAAGGATGATATCATGATTTTTTTAATACATGTTAATTATATTTATAATGATTTTGGATGAGCTAGAGTTAGTTGAAAAACCCTAAGAATATTTGAACTTTACATGATAACCCTAAATATATTTTATGGATGTTATAGATGTATACTGAAATGTTATTTTAGAAATAGAATCCATAACACATAATTATAGAAGATATAATTATTGAATAAGAATTACTTTTGAAGTCATAATACGACATGAAGACCACAATAAATATATCCAAAAACATTATACTTTTAAGACCATCTTGAAGTAATTTTGAAACACATTATTGAAAATTCAAATATTGAGCAGTGAATAATAGTTTTTTGTTCTTATAAAAGGTATATAAAATTAGAATGATTTAAATATTGAACTAAATAAATTTTTCATGACTCATTATGTTTATTGAAGTTGAAATATTTTAAGAGCATAATGTATCTAGAATTTTTAAGATATGGGGAATTGGTAGTGTCTCTAAGTGTTCAAAATATGATAAACATAATTCCTTGGATGATACATAATATTTAATTTAAGATGAAACTAGGGAAATTTTTAATTCCTTAGGATTTCACACTATGATATGTAATATTTCCAAGTGATGAAAATATTAAAATTATGGAAAATTATCAATATAATATAGAAGGGTTACATAATTCATTAAAAATATGTTTATCAAAGAATACTAAATATTGGAAAGATGAAACAAAATTAAATCAATATATAATATTTAACATTTTTATATAGAACATTTATTTTAGGTTTAATTTAAATGTAGAGAATGGAAAATAACTATAGATATGTAAGATATTTAAATGTGAATTCATAAATATTTTTACAAGAGGTACACATTGTGAAATATAATATAAGTTAGAGAAATCCTAAGAAACAATTAACAATTCTTACATAATGATAGAAATGAAGAAAACCCTAAATTAATAAGTAATATATTAGAATAATTTGTAATATTTTTTATTTGATACATTAAAGTTACATGTTATTATGTAACTATATTACTGATTAATAGTTTCAAAAAGTATCAAATTCTAATCATAATACAAAATAATAATATTTTTTATGTTAAGGATAATAGTTTGAGATAATGTGAGATTTATAAGGATTTAATTGTGATGATTCTTATATAATATTTATTGAATTAAATATCTTTATGGTAATGTTGATTATGTATGATTCATGAAGAGATGAGTTTTATAATTTTAATACGATAATTTTATTAGGATTATATCATTTATGTAATAATATTTTGAATGAAAATTTTCAAGAAATAATGGAAATCCACATATAAGTTTATTACAAAATATGAAATTGATAAAAAAAATGGGAATTTACAAATAATATTTTAAATAATTTCTAGATATTATAACTGAATCATTTATTAAGATATCTTTTTAACAGTAATAAATTGTGAATAACTCTACAAAATTAGTTTTAATTACTTATATTAAATCTATATAGTAAATAATATTTTTATTCTATGTATAAGGATGTCAAAAATTAATGATCTTGTATTCTATTGAATGATGAATTTTTTTTTCCAAAAGAAAGAAGTAGTTATTGTGATATACATACATTTTGATCCTTATAGAAGAGAAGAAAAATAAGGTTAAGATTCAATGATGTGTGAGGAAATTTGAATACAATAAAACTAAATTCTTATATAAATATGATATATCAAATAAATTTTCAATATATATAAGAGAATATTTTTTATGTAGTTTTTAAGGAAGAATATAACTTCTATTTTTCCAAGGCGAATCACAGGTATAGTAGTGATCAATTATAAAAGGAGTGCTTAGGGTTTATCCATGTTGGGATGGTTCTTGTTCATTTATGGTTGGTTCTAACAATTATAAAAGGTCTGATGTTATTAACTTTCATGTAGCTAAATCATGATAATACAATTTACTTAACTGTTAATTAGATCAAAAAAAGATAAACAAGAGATGTAGTCCTCCCTCAATTAGGAGATCCTTTTAAAAAAGTAATGTTTGTTTTTCAAGAAACTTTTTACATAAATGGAGTTTTGTTTATGCATATGAAGAGTGGTTGTGATTTCGATGAAAAATGATAATAATAATTTATCCCCTCCACTATAGTGTTTTTCACATGAAATGTGTCCCATGAAATTTATATCATATAACATGGTATCAATCAAATATCAATATTTATGTTTATAATTGATAAAAATAACACATTTAATAATAAAGATATGAAAATATGTAGCGCATAGGGTTTTTTTATTTATAATGATTGAATAGTTCCATATTTTCTTCCGTAGAGTCTTTATGTTTTTAATATTTAACTGGGGTTCACATACAAATAATGAATTATGTATACTCCATTTTTTATAAAAAAATAATTTATAGTAATTTAAATGAAATTAATTATTAATTATGTTCTTTTTTTTAAAAGGTAATCAATATAGTCATATTTAATAAAACTAATAATGTTATTTTCAATAAACTAGATAGTATTTATAATAGAAAAAATAAGGTGAATGATGTTATCATTTAAATTTATAGAAATAATTTTGATGATATATTAATGGATGATGTTTAATTAATTTATGAATTCATTACTCGAGATATGATTATTTCTATTGTGATTAGTGTATTCAGATAATGTAATATTGAATCTACTTTGTTACAGAATCAAGTGATAATTTTGTAGGAAATTTTTTCTTTTATGATATTCGAAAATGAAGATTGAATTTTTACATATTATTTTTAATGAACTGTATGGTACTATTATTAATTAGGGGATGAGAATAAAAGAATCTATTAGAACCAAGGATAAAAAATATATTTACATTTATTTTTATCATTATAATAATTTGATGATTGATGATGAACACATTGATTCTGATAAAGAATTAATCATTGAGGATTTCCCAGAAACCCATTCCCTAATGTCATGAGGCTTGCAAAATGGGGAAGGGAATTTATCAAGGGAATATTCCTTTTAATTTTTTTACTTATTTAAAATTTATTCATTTATTTTCCTGGTATCCTATGAAGATAATAAATAATGAAGAAGATAGTGAAGGTGGTCAAAAATTCATGAGTAAAGGAGATTTGATGAAGATGAATCAATATCCAATAAATGGAAATAGTAATATGGTAACCAAATTCAATATAATAATTTTTATGTTTATAGAAAAAATAATTTTTCTTACTTGTGGAAGTTATGAAAGTAATTAAATGCCTAAAGAGACATTTGAGAATGAATTTATGACATAAAAATAGTTTTTATTGAACAAAGGATTAATAAGAAAGTAATAGTTTCTTTGTTTTATGATAATTTTGAATCAACCAAGGAGTAAACAATGAGAACATATATAAATAATTTCCGGATAAATATTGGAAGTCATGGAGATAAAAATTTACAGATAAAAAAGAACTCTAATTATAATGATTAAATGATAATTGAGACATATTATTTGGTTATTGAATTGGAGAGGTTTAAAACTAATAATATTGAGTTAAATAACAGAATTATACACATGAATTAAATTAAAACAATTTTCTATTTGGTATCTAAAAATAAAAAAATAATATTTTTTAAGTAATAAAATTAAATAATGTTTAGAATATACTTATATTAGATTTATTATATGCGAGGATGAGTGTTTCCAGTAAAAACCATCAAAAACCATTATTGAACATGATGTTGTACACAAAGAATTGATTTTTACTAGTGATTTATGTCAAAATAGAATCATATTTTTAGATTGATTTAATGATAAATAATAATTTGGAATAATAATGGGGTATGAAGAAGGAGAAAATTATTATAATATCTATAAATATTAATCTTCTATAAATCATCATGAGTATCCTTAAATGACATGCGTTAAGATCCAAAAAAATGGTTTGGTAAAATAACATCATTTGATATCAAAAAATTAACATAGAAAAAACACAGTAAACAAGATAATTTAATTAAAATTTATAATTATAGGATCCTATTATTTTTTTTAGTTTCATTAACCAGAATTCGTAAAATTTGAGGAATTACATGTCTTTCTGTTGATAAATAAGTAGTGTGAACAATGTGGGTGATTAAAAATGTTTAAAGAAAATAATTTGGTCAAACTATTTGGAATAAAAATGAACTGAAATCAATATAATTGATTACATCAATGTAATGTGTCATACAAATCTAAAAATAATTTGTTATATTTGTATCAACTCAATTAAATCAAATT
This sequence comes from Viscum album, assembly GCA_963277665.1. Lineage (NCBI taxonomy): Eukaryota > Viridiplantae > Streptophyta > Magnoliopsida > Santalales > Viscaceae > Viscum > Viscum album. The sequence goes on from OY728130.1 coordinate 1,884,553,596, forward strand.
TAGAGGACTAATAATGTTAAAAAATCGTTATTTAAAAAAGTAAAACTTTGTTGATGTTACAATGATGGAATACAAATCTAAGAATCAATTGTTATAGATAATTTATTTTTATCCTAAATAAAATTTGTTTTGAATATAAGAATATTGACTAAAATGAAAGAATACATATTTTCATTAGAAATTAATGTTCATTCCTAATAAATGATGTTGTAGTACATAAAATTTAGGAAAATCATATTAGTTATCGAAAATTTTTATTTTTTGCATTAAAGAATGAAATTTTATGTTTATAAAAACTCCCAAAATTATTTTAATGTTATGATTTTGAAAAAAAATGGCTATATAGTGATGACACTGAAATATGGAGCAGTGATAATCTAAGGTATCAGAACATATTTAAATTTATTCTATTTGGAGGTTAAAAAACATGTTTCTATGAGAGTATACAATAACAACATAATTGGTTTCATAAATGACTTGGTCATATTAGAAAAAAGAGAATGAAAAAAATAATCAAAGAGGCTGTAAAATATATTCCAATATTTGAAGATTACACTAACACTATTCTAAAAATAATTCAAATGTGGACGAAAGTGAGAAATAGTCACAAGGGAGTTGACATGAAAATACGAATACCATTAGAGTTTGTTAACTCTATTATTTTTAACAAATTAACAATATATTAATATCTTGATATTTATATTTATTTAATTTTATTATTATATCAACAGAATGGAATAAATTATGTTTATGTATAAAAAATATCTATTATTATGTATCATTATTATTTTTAGAATGATATCTATAAAGAAAACATGTTTTGTCTAAAAAACTCTATGATTATACTATGGTAGTTATTATAAAAAAATGATTTCCACAATTTCTGGTTACACCTGACATCATACTTGAGTTCAATGAATTTGTGTCTACTCAAAAATGGATTAGATGAAAGGATGAATATGATAATTTTGTATCTTGATAAAACCATTATAATAAAGTAAGAAATTCAAAGTCACATAAATTTTAGTCTATTATTATTTCATGTTTTATTAAAAAGAGATGTTTTTATAAAAAAATTTGGTATTAATCTACATTAAATATGGTTAGTTATTAAAATAAATCTAAAATAGTTAAGGATTTTAGTAGTCTATATTTGATAATGAAAAATTCAATGTGTGGTAGTATGATTGATGATAAGGATAAAGATTTAATATTTAATGGACATACATTAAATAAAATCTAATATACGATCTACAATAATAATATGAGAAGATAGTCGATTTTGATCCTGATGTAGATATTCAGAATTAAGAGTTGGTTAAGAATTAAATTATATATAATAATGGGGATGCTGTTTTTAATTCATAAATTACGATTGAGATTTTCAAAAAGACATAGGCTTAGTTTTTCGATACATATTCTTCTTAGTATATAGATGTTTTTTATGATATGAATTCCACACGAACAAATAATATACTAGAAACACATTTTTATTCATATAATGTCATTGGACATTTGAATAAATATTTATAAAAAAGAAAACAATCCCGAAAAAGAGTCACTCTAGTGTGCATTAAAAAATTGAACACTAAACCATTGATGAATATTCTTACCAAAAATACTATATATAATACATGAATGAATAGGTGAATAAAATTGATCAGAACAAAGAAAGGGAACTTAATTGGAGGACTATGGAAAAGAAGATCATTGTTAAAAAATTGGGGTTTTATAATCATTATAAATGATAAAAAAGATGTTCTATTTATAAAAATACTACAGTCGTTTATAAGAGGTACTAGTAGAGAGAAGATGTTGATTTATTGTATTATTTTTTCTGGTTTCTAAATCTAATATTATTTGAATATTATTTTCTATTATATCCAAAAGGGGTTTCAATTTTTACTGAAGGGAAGAAAGGTATTCATTTCTCAATGATGAGATATTCGAATATGATTACAAATAAAAAACAAAGGGTTTTATGCTTTTTGATAATAGAATCAGGGTATTAAAATTAACTAATGTTCATTAAGTATTGAGGGAAGCCCCACGATCTTGGAATCTCAAGCATGATGAGTATTTAAGGAGAATTTATGTTAGGTAAGGGTAAGTATATAAATATATGTATGGGAAAAATAACACCCACCACATCACTAATTGTCAATGTGAATGTCGAAGACGATGTATTTTCTTGTAATGGTAAACGATAATGTGAAATAGTTTGACACAAATATATGGGAAATATGAGATTTCGTAGAGGTATATTTTTTCATACGATTTCAAATAATTTAATCTATTTAATAGATTTATATCTTTCAAAAAAAATTCTAATGATTTATTAAATATTTTTGTAATTTTGGAATAAAGAGGAGATTCTACACTAATTCACGTGTGTTAAATGTTTTGAAAATATTAGGAAGGGAAGAGTGTAAATAAAAAATGCAATTTAAATATTTACTAGTAGAATCTTATATATGAATAGATATGAGCCAGATAATATCAACATGGTTACTGCATTTTTTTTGTTTCAATTTGTGTTTCTAAAATCAAATCTCTTGGAAGATAGATAATTTTTGGGTTTTGTATCAAATATATGTAATATTTTCTTGTTATGTGATAAGAATGTTGAGATTGATTTAATGTCACATAAATATATTTATGGGATTATTGGTGTTTATAAGGGATGGTCTACATCATATATAATATTTATTACTACTGTAATATGTGTTTAATTGAATTATAAGATGTATATATTTGTTAACATAATCTCTAAAAAATAATAATATATAGCATAAAAGTACATAAGAATGGGTATCACCAAGGGGGTGAATCTGTTTTTCTTATTTGACTATTTAATTTCATGAAATATTACTTTGTTACTTGTTATAATATGATCAACTTATTTTTTCATACTCAATTTTAATAAATTATTATTGATATAAAAAAAAGAAGTCACACTCCATTTTTATATTGCTCAGTTTGAATATTTTTTTCATATTATTTCTATGATTGTGTTTAGTCCAAGTCAAATTTTTTTTTTTACAAAAAGAAATCACAAATTAACATGTGATATGGATATATGACCAACTACCAAGTATTGTTTCCCAAAAAAACTATCATATATATATAATTTAAATAGATCCAACTAGTTGAAAAAAACTACCAACACAACAAAACTAATCTTCATTAAATAAACAATAAATCATTATATCACTATATGATATCTTCTTTTTAAGTTAATGGAAATTAATTAGTAGGATACATTATGATATAAAAAATTTATATCATCCTCCTCCTACATTGATAATGAGGTGAAACAGACCCACAATCTTAGATCAAGTGATAACAAAATATTATTTAAAAACTGGATTTCATACCAACATAAGTGAACAAAGCGTATACATATATATATTTACTATATTGATAAAATATATTATGTATCTTACATACTTGATAAATATTTTTTATACATATTAACTGAATAACTAGGGAAAAATACTTTTGAGAAAAATGATATCATTACCATTAAGTGAGATATATTCACACTAAACCAAATACTACATATTTTTAAATAACACTTCAATATCTCTTACAAAATTCCCCACTAACGATACTACTATTAACATAACATATGAAATAATAATTATAATTTAAATGGGGATAAAATCATTATAATGGGTTATCTCAAATTCTATGTATGGTTAAACACATGTGGTAAAAATATGATGTCATAAGTGATCATAAGATACAAATGTGGGTACAAGAACATAATAACATGACATAAAAATAATAATGAAATAATAATAAAATATAGATAATAATTCATGAAAAAAAATCTTTTTTCATAAATAAGTAGTTATTTTAGGATTTCGTAATCATAATAACATTCTAACAACATAAAATATAAATCATAATCGTAAGTTAAGGATTAGTTCGAAGTAAAATTTTTTTTTGAGACTATGTATTTTAATTGATTGGGTTTTATCAATAGTCCCATACATATAATCTCATGATATATAAACGTTTTACCAATTCAATATGGGTTTGATAAAAATTTCCCAACCGTTATATTAAAAAAAAAATTATGTCTTCCATATAAGAATAAATTAAAATTTTAATTAGATAAAAATAAACATGATTAAGCAATGGGTTTACAGAATACATTTTCATGACCCCCCTTCACCAATATGAGGGAAGGGATAACAGATTTCCAGACACTTCCTACATTAAGTTAAATAAGAGATAATGACCCCCTGAGACCAGCCTTCAATTGGTCCTTGAGTAGTGACTAGCACCAATTGTATAGAATCACACACAAGATGGATTGAATTACAGTTTTTTATTTAGTAGGATCCAGAGATAAGTTATTAAATCCCAACAACACCAAAACTAAAGGTAAAAGTAAATCCCAAAGAAAACCACTCCCTTATGCCTGTCCAAAATTAATGCTACAAAAGTACAAGAAAACCCCAATGTAATGTACTAATGAAAAGGAATAAAACAAAAGCAATTTTCTGAATGACTGAACTAGTACGGTCCCACACAATACTTAACATCCTCCTAGAAACATGAAAATAGTTTATATACATAGGGTGGGAATACAAGTAATCTCAGTAGGGAAAACCAAAATCTCTTGTGAAAAAGTGGGGAGGCATTCTAATGCCTCGGGAGAAAAGGAGATATCCAGACCACCTAGAAAGGAAACATTCCACGCCAAAATTTCCAAGGCACACTACCCAAATTACTCAAGTCAAGTAAGGTAATAGTAATAACACATTGATGTTTGGGTACCCTGAATGACTTTCTCACTGGTTACTGCCGACATCCTAAGAATTAAACCTCTCCCACCATTCTCACCTCTGTCCCACTACATATCCTACCCGCACACACCAAGGCTATAAACACACATCCCTCCAGCAATAACTGGGGACACAACCACACAAATACATCACAAAAAACAACTATTCTAGAACAACGACCGACACGCCCAAAGACACATGTGTGGCATCCCAAAGACACTTGAGAAACAACTTTCCCACACACTTCTGGGCCAACCACCACCATGCACCCTGACTGAAGAATCTAGGTCTATAATGGATCTCAAGCTATCACAACCTACCAGAATAATCATGGGCTACTCAATAAAGGGAGAATAAATAGATCTAATAACACTGCCACTCATAAGAGTGTTGGGGAAAACACCCTCCCCCATGAAATGGGTGTGTTTAGCACTATGTTCTCATCTTGGGTGGGGCACGAATGTAAAACATAAGAACTAAATTATACATATATGTAAACAAGCACTAATCACATCATAGGGGTTCCATAACCATTCCATCCGTAAAACCCATCATTACAATTCATTCATAATAAGCAGCACACGTGCAACCATGTAACAACTCTTTCCCAGACAAAATTTTTCCATATAACACATTCTTGTTTTCATATTCATGTGATTCCATTTAAAATAATTCATCACAACTGAAAAACTAATAGGAAGATCCAAAAGTCAAGTTATGGAGAACAACCAAACAACAATTTAAGCATTCACACCTGGTTCTCATGTAATGTCACCACAATAAATGGGATCTAGGAGATCCCTCAATGTTCTGCAACCAAACCAAGACCCAACATAAGGCCCCATATGGCCACAAATATAAAAACCAACAACTGCACCACAACAAGGGATCACATACCCATTCATATCACTTTCCATGCATCAACTGTAAACATCACCATAACTGAGAAAGTGATTTTTCAAATTTGAATATGCCATTTTTTTAGTTCTGCCTTTCTGTCTGTTTAACCGGGGTGGTCAAAAAAATATTTTTATTCATTGGGAATCCATTTAATAAACTTATTTTCTGTGATTTGATGGTTTATATGTTAAATCCATTCAATAATATAATTATCTATAAAAACTGAAGTTCGTTAGTTCACAAGAAAGGACCACCAAAGACTATGATTTTCAGTGGGAATAATCCCATTCAATTCACATCATACAGGAAGAGATAAAGGTGTAAAAAACATTATCAACACAACACATAATTCTTTAATTCCATTTGTTATATTTGTTAAGGTTTTGTTTCTTCCATTATCATAGAAACATTAGAATACCTACCCTGCATGACACACAACAAAGAGAGATGAAGGGAAAACCCTACATTGATGATCAACGATTGATGTTTTTCTCTGTATTCCAAGAACTATGATGTGGGACATGAAGGGTGGAACTCTGAGGACTCCAAGAATGAGCAGGAAAGGATACAGCACAGACGCACCACTCTCCTTGGGAAGGGGGCTCTAAATTTACCAATGGGAAGAATGAACCCCGACATAAAGAAGAAGAAAATAATTATAGTGTGATATAAAGAGGAAAGATTCTTGTGTTATGGGATTAGAATTTTGAGAGGATTTAATGGAGGACCATGGTTTCACCACATGGTTGGGTGGTTATAGATGATGAGATTAATTTTTATTTAATTTCTCATTGGGGAGGTGGTCATAACAGTTATAGGTTACATGTTTTATTTAAACAGTTGTAATAGGTAATACTAACACATATTATGTGTCCATTGAGGGTCTCCCCATTCATAGGGGGCTTTAGATATTATTTATGGTCTTTAAAAACGTCTTGAAAGACTATAAATGAATAAAATACTTAAAAGGGAAATTTCGGGAAAACTGAGGATAAAAAACATGACCCCCCCCCCCTTGTGGCATCAATCGGTGACAAACCGGTATGTGTCACACCGATCAGTGTCATTGATGGATGACACTGTGATGACATCCTGCCACTGAGACTCCACACTTAGGATTTGGATTGATGGGTCCAGGGCGTGCCAAACACCATAATTTTTGAAATGGGACAGAATATGAGGTTCTAGGCCTTTATAGTATATACCTCTTGAACTATTGTCATCCTCAACAATCAAAGATAAACCCAAAGAGAGGAGAGGGGTCTGAACAACCACCTCTAAAGTTACCTCTCGAGGATAATCCACCCAAAACATCCATACAAATCAAAAGGATCATGTTGTCCTGACTCATGGATCAGGGAGTTCTTTCCTCAATGTCAAGATACTTTTTACTATAGGAGGCACTGACTTGCCTGCATGGTTTTAACTGCATCCACCTTAATGGATCTTGATTTGGGATCAGGTCCTCTGTTCCCCACATATCAGGACTTTTAATAAACATCCAACAATTAAACAAAACAAAATAACCCATAAACCAATAACGTAAACATTACATTAAAAATATGTAAAAAAATCATAAAAAACTCAAAACAGCTCTCAGTACTTGGCGCACATCTATGCCTTCCATTCCAAAGTACTCTTTTTGAGGCCAACATGCCTCCACAACAAATGAACAAAAGGGATGGTTCATCCACGAAGAAATTTCTCCTTCTGATCCTCAATCCTCACTGGCCGCTCCACAAATGCAGCATCGTCCCCTATATCCAACTCTCCCCATTCAATGACATGGGAGTCATTGTGTAGATATCGAAAAATATGGGAGACATGGAAAACGTCATGGATATTTTCCAACCGAGGTGGAAATGAGAGATGGTATGCCACCTCTCTCCCTCTCCCCAACACTCTGAAAGGCCCTATGATCCAATGCGAGAGCTTTCTCTCCTTTCTGAACCATTGCTGACCACGCCTACAGGAAACCTTCAAGAACACATGTTCTCCAACCTCTAACTCCATGGGAATCCTCCAATGATCGGCATACGACTTCTACCATTCTGGAGCAGCCTTCATTATCTCACGCAGAAGCTGAACCTTCTCTGTTCTGCTCTGCAATACCTCTAGGCCAAAAGCACCTACCTCCCCAACCTCAGTCGATAACATGGGTGAACAACACGGCCTCCCTTAGAAGGCTTCATATAGTTCCATGTCAAATGTAGTGTGATATCTATTAATGTAGGAAAACTCTACTATGGGAAAATGTCTTTCCCATGATCCCTCGTAGTAAAAGAACACATGCCCTTAGAATATCCTCCATGGTCTGGATGGTTCGCTCTATATGCCCATCAGTTTGGGGGATGAAATTTGTGCTAAGGTGTAGCTTGGTGACAAAAGCATGCTGCAATCCCCTCCAGACACGTGAGGTAAGCCGCACATCCCTATCCAAGAATATGGACCTCAAAAATCCATACAGCTGCACCACCTCATCGGCATATCTCTATTATTAGGCTTCCACTTCACTCAACTTTTTGATCACCAGGAAGTGGGATGATTTCATCAAGATGTCTACCAATACCCAGATAGCATCTCAACCTCCATGAACCCTTGGTTGTCCTATGAGGAATTCCATTGAGATGTCATCCCACATCCACTCGGTGAAATCTAAAGGCTACAACAATCCTCCTTGGATGCGAGGTTCAACCTTCCCCTCCAAAAAAACAAGGCACCTTGCCATGAACTCTGCCACTATCTATTTCACCCCATGATACCAAAAATGTTCCTTCAGGCCTCGGTACATCATGGAAACACCATGGTGTACCGCTAAAAGGGATTAATGGAACTCATTAATAACTCCCTCACACATCATCTTTAGGATGATCAACATTCCCCGGAAAAGCATTGGATTCTGGTCGTCCTTCGACCACCCTTCTAGATAATTTACTTGGTTAACCCGATCGCGCATCACTTCACTCTCTATGTATCCCAAATAAGACTCCTCCACCTACCGTAATACAAAGGACAACATAGAAATTTGAAATAGACAACCTCTATCACCATCCACCCTTTAATACATTTATTGGTTATCCAACTCCTCCATTTCCTTCAAGGTATTTACAGATTCTTGAATAGCATCCCTCTATGACTTCCTGCTCAAGGAATCAGCCACAACATTTCCATTACCTTATGTGTAAGAGATCTCAATGTATTAGTCCAATGGAAACTCCACCCATCTTCATTGTCCCATGTTATGGTCCCGTTGGGTAATGATATGTCTCAAACTCTTGTTGTCCATGAATACCACAAAGTGCTTCCTGATGAGGTAATGACAAAACAACTTCAACGAGAACACCACTGCTGCCAGCTCTAGGTCATGGGTGTCATAGTTATGCTCATGAGGACGTAACTTCCAAGACCCATAAGATATCACTCCCCGATGCTGCCTTAGAATACTCCCCATGACATGTATAAAAGCATCACAAAATACCTTATACAACACCCCTTCCTCTAGAAACCTGGGCACCGGAGCACTGAACAACCTTTCCTTTAGATAGCTGAATGCTGCCAAACACTACTAAAGTTTCATGAAGGTATGGTCCTTTCTAGACAATGCTATCAAGGGAGATGCAGCTCAAGAGATGTTGGGTACAAACCTCTGATAATAGCATGTCAGACCCTGAAATTTGTGAACCTCTTTCAGATTCATGGGTTCCTTCAAAGAAACAACGGCTTCAACCATTGACGGGTCAACCACAACCCCGTGCTGAGACACCACATGTCCATTGAAATGCACTTCTCATGTCATGAACTTATACTTGGACAATTTCTCCTAGAGTAGGCGGTGTCAAAGGATTTACAAGACCATCCCCAGGTGATTAGTATGCTCCACCTCTGTTCTTGAGTAAATCAAAATTTCATCGACGATCTCAATGACGAACCTATCCATAAACTCATGGGAAATATAGTTCGTGAGCCCCATGAACACAGTAGGTGCATTCGTATCACCGAGCGACATGAGTACAAACTAAAAGTGCCCATACCTGCTCTTGGAAGTTTTCTTCAGAACATCATTGTCCTTCACACTTAACTGGTGATACCCTGACCACCGATCGATCTTATAAAACCTACCTACTCTCCTCATATTGTCATAGAGATTGTATATTCTCGGGAGTGGGTAATAGTTCTTAACTTTAGCATTATTCAGTATCTGATAGTTTTTTCCTAGCCTGAGACAACCATATACCAACATTGCAAACAAGACCGGAGCACCCCATGGTGACACTCTTTGTTGGAAAAAACCATTCTTCATCAAATCACCAATATGAATCCACAACTCCCGCAACTCAAATGGTGCCATCCTATAAGGATCCACTAAAATCGGATGGGCACTGGGTTTGAAGTCTATCTCGAACTCAACATCATGTTGAGGGGGTAGAATTACCACTTCTTTAGGGAAGGCATCCATGAACTCACTGATGATCCCAGAAACATACACCATCTCAATATCTACCAAATCCACTTACAGCTCTGATAACAAGGAAAGGAGGAGATCCACCAGCTGATTTCCTTCTAGAAAACCCTGAAGACCCGTGAAAGTCCCCTACTGGCCATCTTTATTGAAAAACATGACTCTTATTCAGACACCGTTGATTTCATCATGTATAGAAAACTGTTATTCAATGCTTAGAATGACATCATATGGATGTATCTACAATATTAGAAGATCCTATCTAGATTGATGTGGCCCTATCATCAGTCTACCCACATGAAAAACATAAAACAAGTTGATCTGACCTCCGATTGGCATACTCAACACCATTTTCCCTAGAAGTCTAGTAGTGTCTAAACCTATAACACGGGCTAGACCTGGTGAACGATAGTAGTGTGAATCTCTTGTATCAAACAAGTCATATGAAAGAATACAAATAAGAAAATCGTACCTCAAAATACTTTCAGCCCTACTGGAACTGCTACCTCTACGACATGTAACTGTCCACGTCCAGCTCCTCTGCCCCTCTGTTATCAGCCGCCTGCCCAACCATGCCCTGGTCTAGGTCCCTGAGAGGCGCCCTATGTCCAGCCTCCTCCTGTAACATCTTCCCCTAGAAGAGTGGGAGCACGCTGTCTCTGCTGCTGCAACAACTGAAAGGTCATGGCTAGAGGTTACTGCTGCTGAGGTGGGAGATGATCCTTCCAACCCGTAGTATAATGCATTCATTCTGGGCCATGATTCTGAAGGTACCCACGGCTGCCACAGATTAAACACCTCAGTCTGGGGCCCTCCATTAAGGGGAGAGGACCAGGAGATCAAAAATGGATCTGCTGGGGCCTGCTCCCCATGGGTCAGAACATAGAAGGCCATGATGTTGTAGGCCTGCTACTAACTTCCTTCCCCTTTGACGATCCCAACTGTCTTACCACTGGTAGAGTACCTCCCATCATGTGCATCCTCTCCACCACATCATCCTTCTTTTGGACCTCCATGTATGTCAGTAAGGTGAATGGAGTAACAACATCTTGAAGAGAATTTCAGAGTGCCTCCTCTAAATGTCTCACCTGAGACTCCTCATCTAGAAGAAGGTACAATGAAAAATTAAGTAGATCTTTGAACATGAACCCCAACTCCCTCACTGACATGCTCCCTTGCTGAGGGGAGAGAAGCTCCTACTCCTCAGTCTTCATCGTTGAAGAGAGGAATTATTCCTGGAACTCCATATCGAAGTCATTTCACAAAAACTCATCCTCCCTCTTCACCCCAAGATAGAGATTCCACCATTGACGTGCTGCTCCCTGCATCTGCATTACATCTAGAGGAACCGAGAAATCCATCGGATCCTCGATCAAGCTGAATGAAATCACCAGCTCCTCTATCCAGCTCTTAGTATCCATATCTGAGACCGTACTCTCATACTTCGAGAGGGCCTTCTACTAAAATTTGTTAAGCATCCTCTGCCACTGGTCATCCCCCTCATCTCGATCAGCCCTCTATTGACCATCCAAAACAGCCTCGGAGGCGTCGATCACTTGCACTACATTTTGTTGTCATCCGGGTGCCATAGCTGCAAGTTAAACAAGAAATTCGTAAGCCGGAATAGTGTAGATAATTTATTTTAAATATTATTGGACTTATTATTCATTTTAAATCCCCAAAATACCCAAAAAAAACATGAACACATGTCATTATGGTGCATGTACATTCCCTTGGGTATCTAAACTGATATCAGTGTAGGCTCAATAGGTCGTTTGGTAGGCCCATAGTACATGCATCGGATCACGGTGGGAACTTAAATCTATTGTCCTAGCTGGCCTTCCCTAGCCTATTTCAGACACCAATATTTCCTAACACTGTTGCCCTACCATCCCATGCAATCCTAAATGTGCCTAACTCCAGACTCCATCCTATCTCTTGGCCACCCCTAATATCATTCATTCATGACCCCCTTAGACATAGTTATAGAAGGGGAAGAAGATTCCCAGACCCTTCATTCTTTATGTTGATGAAGAGATACGGTCCCCTGAGACCTGCACTCAATTTGTCCTAGAGTTGAGACTAGCACAAATGGGATAGAATCACACATAAGATGGAAGGCATTACTTTTTATTTATTTTTTAAGATCAGAAGATATGATAGTAAATCCCAACAACACAAAAAATGAAGGTAAAATTAAAGCCAAATGAAAACCATTCCCATATGCATGTCCAAAAGCAATGCCACAAAAGTACAAGCAATCCCCAAAGGAATGTACCAAATAAAAGGAAATTAGTAACAACAACTATCCCAGGGACCAAACTAGAATGGCCCCAAATGATACTTGAAGTCCTCTTGTAAACCAGAAAACACCATATATATGTCGGTTCAGCATATAGGTATACTCATTAAGAAAAAAAAGCAATCATGTACAAGTGGGAGGAATTCTAATGGCCTTTTATAATATGAGATAACAAGATCACCTATCATGAAACCTATCCACCCAAGTCACACCAAGGCACACTCCCCAAATAATGCAAGTCAAGTAATGTATTAGTAATAACACCTCAATGATTCGGTACCTCATGCCACTTTCCCTCTTGTTATTGAAGACATACTATGCCTCATACCTCTCTCTCCATTCTCACTATAGTCCCACTACCACATCCCCCCTGCACACACCTGGTCTATAACCACACATCCCGCTTAGAAACACATGGGTCACAACCACCGAAAACCAAGCCTGCAAATACCTAATCTAGAACAACTACCCCAACGCCCGAAGTCACATGTTACTCATCTCGAAGACATTTAGGAAACCACCTTCCCGCACACACCTGGGACACCCAACACCACATTCCATGCCCGAAGAATCAAGGGCTATAATTAACCTCATGTCATCAAAATGTACCCGAAGAATCATTAGCTACTCAGAAAATGGTGTAGAAAAGGAGCTAATAACCATCCCCTCATATGAGTGTTGGGTAAAACACCCTCCCCCATGAAATTGGGGTGTTCGGCACAATGTTATCAACATAGGTGGGCGCGAATATAAAACATAAGAACTAAATTATACATATAGGTAAAAAAGAACTCTTTCCAACCTATGGGTTCCAAAACCATCCCAACCACAAACACCCTCGTTACTATTAATTCATAAGAAGCAGCACACTTGAAACCATGTCAGAACTCATTCCTAGAAAACAATTCCCCATCGAACCGATTCTAAATTTAATATTCAAGTGATTCCATTTAAAATAATTCATCACTATTTAGAAATTAACATGAATAGAAACAAGTCAAGGAAATAAAATCAACCAAAAAACAATTTAACCATTCACACCTGGTTCTCTTGTAAAGTCACAAAAACAAAATGGATCTGTGAAATCCATAAAAGTACTGGTACCAAACCAAGACACAACATATTTCCCCTTCACAACCTGAGATACACAAACCATCAACTGCACCACAATAGGGGATCACATCCCTATCCCTGTCACATCCCAAGCCTCAACCTTAAACATCTGCAGAACATAGAAAGGGTGCTTTCAAAGTTGAATATTCCATTTATTTAGTTCCACCTTTCCATCTTATTAACCAGGGTGATCAGAAAATTATTTGTATTTATTGGTAATCCATTTAATAAACAACGTTTACATGATTTACCTGTTTCCATTTTATCGCCATTCATTCATATAATTAACTTGAAAAACCGAAGTTCGTTAGTACACAAGAAAGGACCCCCAATGTCCACGATTTTTTGTGGGCATATGCCCATTCAATTAACAATATATAGGAAGAGATAAAAGAGTAAAATAGCAATATCAACATACCCCTTAACTCTTGAAATCCATTTATTATCATTGTTATGGTTTGGTTTCATCCATTCTCTTACAAACATTAGAATACCTGCACCATATGATACATAGTAAAGAGAGACGAAGGAAAACCCCTACATGGATGATTAGAGATCAAATTTTATCTCCACGTGCCATGAACTGTGATGCGCCACATGAAGGGGGGATCTCTGAGGACTCCATGAATGAGTACGAATGAATACACCACAAGCGCACCACTCGCCTCAGGAAGGGGGATCCAAACTCACTAATGAAAAGAATGAACCCAACCAAGAATAAGAAGAAAATTATTGTAGTGTGATATAATGAGGTGAGATTATAGAGTTACAAGATAATACATTTGAGCATCTTTAAATGTAGATTGTGGGTTCACCATGTTGTTGGGGGGTTACACATGATAGGATTAGTTTTTATTTAATTTCTAATTGGGGATGTAGCCGTAACAACTTTGGGATAATAGATTTTATTTAAACAGAGGAAACAGGTAAAACAACACACATTATGGGTCTGTTTAGGGTCTCCCCAATCTTAGGGGGATTTAGATATCATTTTTGTGCATTAAAAATAGATGTACAACTTTAAAAGGTTAAAATACTTAAAAGATGCGTTACGGGAAAACTGGGGAAGAAAATCTGAATAAGAACCACCCCTACACCCCATACCCCCTCCCCCTCCCTGGGACACAGATCGGTGACCCACCGATCAGTTTCATCAATGGTTTACATAATGATGACATCCTTCCACTGAGACATTGCCCTTTGGATCTGGACCTGAGGGGTCAAGGGTGTGCGAAACTCCATAAATTTGGCAATGAGATAGACAAGGAGGGTCTTGTCCATTACGTACGACCACAAGACATGATAAAATTACACCTAGTAAAATGAAATGGAAGTTATTAAAATAGAATATCCCTAAAAAATAATAATTAAAATTATGGATTTTTTAAATAGATGAAAAACACTTCTGTAAGATCTTCGATTTATTAGCATTATTGGATGGTACCATAGATGAAGAGATCATGAAATGGATCACATGATACAACTTGTTTATTCACCCAAAATGAAAATATAATATGGAAATATATATAGTATATACTAAAACATAACTTTAATGGAGATATATATTTTGGATTTTGATGGAAAATTGATTTGAAACATTAAAAATAATTAACAATAAGTGTTTAAAACATGGTTGAATAGACAAAAATATATGTAAAATATAAAATCCACTTGAAAGGGATGAAAATTTAAAATTTATAATAACAATTTTAAAATATTTTAAAATATTTAATCCTTTATAAGGATTGAAATTAACGATATAAAATATATAGGCGAAGTAAATGTATACATTTATATAATAAAATCCCATTAATAATTCTTCAAAAATATTATCCTTTATTTTAGAAAAAATAAATACGTACATATATTTTTTAATTTATAAAATATGAAATCATGAATAAAAATATTCATTAAAAATAATTATAAATGGTGTAAGTGGTTTTCAGGCGTAAATTGTCAAAAATGATAATGCTTTACAAATTTTTTAATGTAAAAAATGACCAATCCCGAAATCTTTAAGAGTAATATTTCTAAAAAAGTTTTAATGAATGCAGAATATAGGTGAAAAATAATATAGAAAATAGTTTATTTATAGATACAAACATTATATAAATAGTATAATTATTGTAGACATGTAATATAATACTTTTTAACCATAAAGAAGTGTTAGTGTATTCTATTAGGAAAATATTTTTTCAAAATAGTAACCAATGTTAAATGGATTTGTATAAATACATGTTTGAAATATGAATTACTAATAAAGAATAAATCTTTGCCATTATGATAGATAATTTATAATTTCTCACATATGAAATCATAGTTATAAGTTATCTCAAATTTTAAATGAGATAGGATGGAAATCCATTATGAAGAATGTAATGTAAAAACTACAATTGTATATGAAATGAAAATGAAAAATAAATTCAGCTTATTTATAAGTAAAATTGTAAGGTATAAAATAAATAACATCAATTTGAGTCATATAATATAATTTAAAATATATAATTGAATGAAATTTCATGAAATAAGTGGATACATGGAATGGAAAGCCTAATCGAGAACATAACAAGTGAAGTAACAGTATCCTATAAAAGAGATAATGTGAATGATATGTAAATACCAGAAAAAAAATATTAAATAAAACATAAAAAAAATAATTGTTTATAAATAAAAAATACTAGAATAAAATAATCAATGATATAATGATTTAATTCAATGAATTGAAATTTAGTTGTGGATCCACTTAAAGTTATTTTAATAAATCAAAATAACGTTAAAATTGATCCTGAAATAGAATCTTAAATAAAAAAATATCATTTTTAAGAAAAAATAATAAAATTGATATTAATTAAATTATATTAAGGAATAATATGTATAAAATTATGTATATGCCACATTAAAAAGAAAATTAGACAATGAAATCATACCATGGAATCATAGTTTATTAGAAATATTTTATCTTATTTTTCAATATAATATGTCTCACTAATAATTTATTTAAACACTATATTATTTTTTATTAACTTATATAGTAGTCATATATATATATATGATAAATTAATTAATTATTTTATGTAAATAATTATTAGTTATAATTAGTTGTGACTACTGATATTTAATTATAGTATGCTTTTGTTTCTAGAGAAACCATTGAACAATAATTATATATTTTTTAAAAATGTGATTAAAACATATTTTATAAAATTTAAAATTTTAATTTTATTTCATTTATTTAATTGTTGAAATCAGAAAATAAAAATTAACATTGGGTGGATTTTTTTTGAGTTTTTAAATATTTTTATTTTTCACTAAATATTAAAACACACACACATTTCAAATACAATAATTTTTTTATTATATTTTAAAATAATAATATTAATTTGGATATTTTCATAATGTTAAATATGTTTCATTTTATTGAAATTATAATTATTAATTCCATGAAATCATGACTTTTAGAGAAGAAAATATTTTATTAAAAAAATAATTTTTTGAGAAAATCTTTTTTTATTGTGTTTTACACATTTTTATAGAAATAAATTTTTTCATCTTATATTGATTAAATCATGAAAAATGGATACTATATTTGGAATTGGGATGTTAAATTTTGGTAAATCGGTACCTTTTATTTATTTTTAATTATTAATATTAATTGTAGAAACTATTTACTATATTGTTAATGGTAAATTGGGTAAAACATTGTGAAACCTGTAAAATAGAAACCCAAAAATTTCATTAATTTCATTGTATTGAATAAATTCATAAATTTTCATTTAGAAATTTTATATATTTAATTAATTTCAATTTTTCATTGAAAATTATATTTATATTATTTGAGATAAATAAAATTCGAAAATGTACCTTTCTAGACATAAATACATCAAAACAACTAATACAGACCAAAAGAGTATATCATTAGTATCAAATATTTCATTGAAATACCAACTAATTATTTTTTCATTGTAAATTATTTTTAATTTTTAGAGGTAATATAATTACCCTAAATGATTACAGATTGTTGACTTTATGTTTCTGAAGAGAGAAGAAAAATCATGTATATAATTATAAAAACTCTCAATGTAATATTAAATTAGATATTTAGTGTGACCCTCAAATTTTTTACATGAAAATAATATATCAAGAATGTGTGAAGGTTTTATATTCAAATTATAATTCTATATTTATGTCATTAGTGTCAAATTAAAAATATAGTGTAAAAATGAAATGACTGATATTTTGTAAAAAATATTATAATTTTCCAATATTTAAAACTATGAAAAACCATGATAGAATAAAATTATGATAATAAATGGCCTAAAATTTCATTTCTGATCAATTTATGTTCAAATTTTTATCTTGTATGTAAAACTATAACCATTTAATATTGAATGAATAGTTCCAACAATTAAGGTCAAAACGAGTTACAGTAGGGTTAATCTAAAGTATTAATGTTGAAAATGACATAAAAACATGACTAAACATCATTTCATGGATTTAGTTTCAAAAATTAAAATATAAATTTAATATGAAGTATTTTGAATTAATTTTTTCAAATATGTGATTTAATGACACATTACAACATAGAAACATTTTAATTTCTACAATCACCTAAATTATTAAATGAACACCCTCCCCTTAATACATTAAACATATGTATGAATAATTCCTATTAAAATACCACCAAAATATATGCAAACATATTTATATATTTTTTTATGTTTTTTACCTTCTAGAATATCATCCCTATAGTTTTTAAGATGATATCTAGAGGTGGTTTGTCTAGGAAAAGGTAATATTTTTAATATCATTTTTAAATTTATTTCTTCATATAAATCCCCTAAATATGTTGTACCCACACTGAAATAATAAATATAATACCATTAATATACAATTTATTTTTATTAGAATTATGGTAAATCAAATTTCCATCCTTTTTTAATCATATTAAAAGATAAAAACGTCGCTCTTTCATATATATAACACACCATCTCCATGTAGAAATATAATTTGTCTTCCAAAACCACTGTAATTAGATGGTTATAAAAATTTTAGTAATTAATAAATATAATAATTAAGAAATAATTATCCTTCTATAATTATGAAATAAAATTTATCTTATTACCTTCAAATATGTTAAACAATGATAACATCATGTGTCTATACGTTTAGAATAACACCTCAATAAAGAGATATGATAATTTTTTCATTTACATATTACATGGATGATAATAAGGATATATTAAGTGATTATATATGATATATAAGATAGGATAATTTTAATTAAATTTAAAATATAATTTACCATGTTTTAATTCGGACTGTCGAAAAGTGAAAACTGTGCTCATGTGTATGTATGACATAACATCCCCTAGAATAGTGTGATTCATTTTTCAATATCCACCATTAAAGGATGCTCTATTATATTTATATAATGACTATATATTTTATTTATATGTTGACTCAACAACTTGAGATTATGAAACCCTGATTAGGGTGAATTGTTCGAAAATATTAAACTGAATCATACATGTTAAATGACAAATTTATATTTTTGGAAATGATGATTTTAATAAAAAAACATTTAATTATTGTTATTGAACTTTTATAAGTAGATCATATAATATATTATATGTGTTTATATTTTTATTATGTATAAATATAATTAATTTAAATTTATTATACAAGATTCTAAATGTATATTCAATTTAATATGGACTAGAGGTAATGGTTTGTTTAACAATATCAAGATTATTCAAGATTTTTTATGACTTTGTCTCCACTGAGTAATTTATAAGATCCTTATATATTAAATCGATCCAATTTTATTATCCTTTTTTATTACATTATATTTCATGTGTTCCTTTCATTTTTCTCTCACAATTTATTCATGAGACCAAAATATTATTTTCATGGAAAGCTAAATTATTTTTTTCTTCATTCAAAAATAATTTTTCCCCCATTGCCATGATTTCTAATAAGGAATTCAGAAATGTTTTTTAAATTTATAATATTAGTTTTTAATATTTTTTTACCAATGTTTTAAATTAAATGAAAAATATTCAAAGTGGTCTTCTTTAGATTTTATGAATGATGTAAATTTACTTTTGACTAAAATGTGAATGAAATAAATGTATTTACTTACATGGAATGAATATAATTTCATGCCATAATGAACACCCAAATCAATGAATATTTCATTGCATTTTTTAAATGATCCATTTAATGAGCATGTTTTAAATTATATATTTTTTATTTATATATTTTACATAAGTGGCTTCATAATGAATAAGGTATTTTCTATAAGATATATGTCCATGATCCATTTAAAGTTTATTCATCTATATTAAAATTATTTGGTGAATATAATGATTTACTGGGGATTTACCATTTAATACCATTCACCATATTAATCTTTTTATTATAATTGGGATTATATGTTGTACAAATTATTAATATTTCTAATTATCATGATCAATACAAATTATTAATTTTATATTATATAAATCCATCCATATTATTAATGATGTTAGTGTAGTAAGGGATATTTACGGCCTTCTATAACCACTCAATACATTGGTAAGACTCTTGAGATAATATTTCATGGGTATTTTGTATATTTCTCGACTGTTTAATCATGTTTTCTTATAAAAATTCCATGATAGTAAATTTATGATGTCTGACATCATGCGTTCCTTTATTATGAAACTTACTGTTGTTAAATTTTTTATTATTTATTTTATTATATTTTCTATATATTTGGTCCACATTAATAATATTAGTTGTTTTGGATATCTTATTATTTATTATCTAGACCATATTTTTCATCTTTTATGTATTTTATAATACCATCTTTTGTACCCTTTCCCGTGTTATGAATTTATACTCACCATTTATTATGTTTTCTTTTCCTTAGGATATTATAATGGTGTCTATGAATGAAATAAGGAATCTATTGGATGTAATACTAATTTTATCATATAATTTTTTAATGTCTTATTTTGTGATTTCAAATATATGATGTGATTCATTTATTTATCAAGTCCCCAAAAGTTAACAAACAATTTGGTCCTTCATAATATTATCCCTTTTCCTTTGAGCTAATGATGTAAAATTTCTACTGAATCTATCATTCTGGTACTAGGATGTAAGATTTAGTATCAAAAAACTTTGTTGTAGAAGCCTTAGGAAATAGATTTAGTAAAATATATATATTAGAGAACATAATCTTATGACATTCTTTGTAAATAATCCAAAAGAAAACATGACTTTAATTTTGTGATTAGCTATATATAAATATTAAATTTTTGTTATGTGTCTCATTAGTTTTTAAATTATGAATTATTATTCATAATTTTATGATTTAATCTGGTATGTTATATTATTTAGAACTAGAACACAGTGGAGAGAATGAAAATTAATCATAATCCTTGAATGGATATCCATCATTGAGTAAGATAATTATTATTGAGATACATATTCATCAAGAGGAGCACTAACTATGACTACATTTTGGTATTTAAATGAGGTTATGAATGAAATCCATTCCTATAGAGATTATCATACTGATCCACCTTGTGGTGAAACAATGTTTGGCTGCTTAATGTTTCAGAAATCCTAACATTTAACGGGATTTCAAACTCATTTTTGGATGACTAATATATAAGTTGTATTGATAATATATTTTCTTCATTGGGAAGTAATGAAATTAAAATTATGTCATTAAGGATTTTCATCCCATTGGGGTTTATGATCAATGGTGTAAATTGATTCAATGTTCCATAATTGGGGAGGAAAAAAATCTAATGGAATTTATAGAAAATTAAAGAATTTTTTTTGAAAAACATTTTCCTTGTGAGAAATGAGCATATAAAGAGAGATAATCCCTATGATGATAAAAAATTGATAATAATAAGACTATTTTACAAGAATAAAATTTTACTAGTTTACATTAGCACACTGTGAACTACACATATAATCAAAAGTGTACGATTGACTAATTTATTTATGGTTTATGTCCATTCATTTGATGTAACAATGTCTCTCAAACTGTCTTATCCTATAAGAATATAATTACATTAATTATCAATATAAAAAATTAAATCTACATGTGTTATCATTTTGATGAAACTAAAGCATTTAATAGGGTGGTTGAGGGCTTTATAATATAAAAAAAAGAAGAAATAGTTTAAGTGAATTTTAAAATTTCTCATGTTGAATAAATGAAGAATTGAAAACCATGGAACCTGTATGCTGAGAATGGAAGATTTTTCCATGTTTAGTTAAAAATGAATTCAATTTCATGATTTCAAGGATAAGAAATAAAAAAATAGTGTTTAATGATTCAACTATTATTGTATAGGGTATTATATTAATGAATTTTTAAAGGTTCAATGTCATTATCCTCAAAGATGGATAAGGAAGAATGGCTAGGCTTATGAGATCACTACAATAGAAATTAATATTCTTATTCATATGGTAGAACGTAAGTTTCCCAAATCCAAAAATTTAGGGAAAGATTTAATTGACATTGATTCATAACACTAATTTATATCTTCCATGTTGTTAATGATAATTATATGTTTACATAATAGCATATGATGTGAAATTTTAGTCACGATTCCTAGTGGAAGTCATGAAATGAAAACGTTGCTTATTAAGTTCTTATTATAATGCATAGATATACATTATAAATAGAAATTATTATTGTAATCACAGTTATAATTGATATAATACAATATGTGGATGTAAATTATTAATATAATGACTGAATTTATTTTCAATAGATAGAAAATAATATTCATGATGGACAATAATATTTCCTTATCCTTATAGGGTAGACCACATTATCTATATCAATAATTGATCTGCTTCTAGACTGACATCTTAAAAAAGAATTTTTTAGAAGAAGAGAACGTAAAAAATGAATTTGAAAGGATAACCTTGGATAAAATATTTTCTTAGTGTAAAACAATATATTGGTCAGTTCTAGGATGATGTACTTAGACATCTATCTAGGTGTGATGTTGAGTTTTCAATTAAACACATCCAAAATTAATAACCAATATCTATGAATCCCTACATGATGGATACATTAGAGATAATAGATTTGGAGTATCATCTATAGGAGTTGTGTGATAATAGATTCATATGCCAAATGTTTCACATTGTGGAGCTCAAATGTTATTTTTTAAAAATGAGGATTTCATTATAAGGCAATTCGTTGATTATGGGGAACATAAATGCATCCCTATAAAAAATAATCTCTAGCTCATATTGATGACCTCATTGATCATATTCATTGAGAATTATATGTTACAAATATTTATCATCATTATGGGAATAATAAATCATGTATAAAGAAAGAATATATTCCAAAGATAGAATTATGTATGATGTAAGGACATTATGAATTTGGGGAAATACTCTTTGGATTGACCAATATACTATTTATTTCTATGGATATGATTAATATTGTGTTCAAGAAATATCATGATTAAATTTTTGTTATTTAGTAATGATATCTTACTATAATCCAAATTTTAGGAAGGTAATATGTGTTTTTATGAATATTTATGTAGAATCTTATTGAAAAGATGTTATATATGAAAATTGGAATTTCTAAATTTTGAATTATATAATTACATTTTCCAAGAAATATTCATTCTATGGTTACAAAATAATTTTACCCATCAAATACAATGGCTTTTAAAGAATGAAATTCACCAAAAAACATAAATGAGGTAGTTAGTTCCATTGGAATAGTTGGTTACAGAGATCACAATTGTTTTGAATACGTATTTTCACAAAAAAAATAGATCAACATGAGATAAAGGATATGGTTATAGCTACTAAAGGATTATAATTGCCTTAAAAACAATGTCAATGTGAAGGCTAATAAGATATATGCTTTTTAGTATGAATTTTCAAGGAATTAAGACTAAATTGATGATTATATGAACAATGTAATCAAGGGTTTAAAAAATGTATTTGAGAATATTTTTAGTTACAGAGAAAATCACTTTATCTTAAAATTATTTTCAAAACTTATTAATTTAAAAAGATAAAATGTTCTCAGGCTATTAAGAATAATTTTATAAAAAAATAAATGTCATGAATTATAATATTTTTTTCTTGTTTTTTTATAAAAATTTGATTCCTTAATTTATTAAAAGATTACATTTATCATTTTTTACTGATATGAAAATATAATTATTAGATGATGCTCATATATTAAATTTATCTATATAACATAGTAGCTCCAGGAAGTATAGGGAATTAAAGTATCATATTTGTGGGATAATATGAAGTGAATTATTGAACACTCTTTGTAAATAAGCCTGGTTTTTCATTAGGTGAAGGATGAGATAAAATGAGATACAATATCATAAAGGGACCCTTCAACCCCTACATATTCCAATATTTAATTGGATAATATAACTTTGGAATATAAGATTATATCAAAAAACAATCTTATAATAAATTATATCATCTGCGTTATTATTGATTATGTCCCCAAATTTTCGCATATACTCTCTATAAGAGAATATTTATTTGTCGAGACGAATACCCAACTCTAAGTTAATGAAATTGGAAGACATTATGATATACTTAATTGGATTTTGTCTGATCATGATCAATGATATATAAATAAATTTTTTAAATTTTTTCACAAGTATTTTTATATAGTGATAAATTTGAGAAACTCCTATAAAAAATATACAGATTTGAAGTATTATATATATATTTAATCATTATATGAAGTGCTAAGGTTGTTTCCAATTTACATTCATGTTATATGGGTTCAATATTCTCTATTGGTTGTGTTTTACAATGATAATAGATTAAATTCATGTTTTTAAATTGATCCTTATAAATAATTTTTCAGAATGTGATATAATCATCCATAACTTTGGGATGATATTGGTGAAGGGAATCTCATGGGACCAAAACCTATAGAGGAGATACTTTAATAGATAATGTCTATTACGATATATAGTAATGTATATTAGATAAGGTAAATGCGTTATGGTGATAACTGAATGAATGATTTGAAATTCAAATTGAGAGAACATACAGTCAATAAATTATCTCCATGTAAGGGTTTTATAATATTAGATAAGAAATGAAAACAGAGCATCAGGTAAACTAAACCATTTGAAATATAAGAATGATTATATCTGTGTATTAATAACTGGAAAATTAAATCTATCCTCTCTAAAGTACATGAGGTACTTCATATCTATTTATTAATGATCTATATTTATTATCTAATTAATCTAATCACATTTAATAAAATATAATTGTAACATTGTTTTTCTTTCTCGAAATATCATATCATATTTTTGGGAAGTGTAGAACAATTGTTGGTGAAATGGACAACTCAGAATGTAATGGTACATTTGAGAAATTATATGATAAAATTTGTTAAATGGAAACCTATTCAATTTATGATAATTATTTACACAAATATATTCATGAGTTTATGATTTGGAAATTTCATGGTTTAATTATTTTTGATGGACAGAAGAATGTATAAATTGATCTTCAATTATCCTTAGATTTTCTTTATAAAAAACCAATAATGTAGTACACATTTATTATTTGATCAAAAAATAGTATAATAATTTTGTTAAATTTTAATTTTATTACGTTTATTTAATTTTCAAAAAATAAATTATCCAAAAAAATTATAGTGAAATTGTTGGATTTTTCTAAAATTATTTATTTTTTAGTGAATAGAAAACAATAATTACTCTTGAAATACATTAATTTTATTTCATTATATATAAAAGAACAATTATATTTTTATTTGATATTAAATATAAAATATGAAATATTTTATTTATTATAATATAATTATTTCTAATTATTTTCTTGATTTTTATAAGTATAATTTTTTATAGATGAAAAATATGAGTTTTTAAAAAAACATATTATGTATTTTACTCATTTATATTCAATTATTTTCATAAATTTATAAGGAATAAATATCTAGAAATTAAGACCAATTTTGTAATCTGGATTATTATATATGACGAGTAATTTTATTTTATCTTATTTTTAATTAATAATATAAAATTTATTAAATATTTTCACTTTGATAGTGGTAAAATCGTTAAACTATGGTTAAACCCAAATAAATTCTTCAAATTAACCCAGCACTTATCATAATTTCTTTATATTGGATATTTTCGTTTATCTCCATAAAAAAAATTTATATTAGCAATTATTATTCAATTTTCACTTGATAATGTCATCTATATTATATAAACTAATAAAAATTTAAAATATCCATCTCCTTACTTAAATATAACAAACTCTTTTAATGATGGATAAAAAAGGAAATTTTTTGATGATGTATTTATGTTAATAATGATATTATTATTTTCTTCATAAAAATTTATTTACAATATTTATTGATTAAAAAAATTACATTAGATGCGTTCAATGTGCTTGAGTAAGCGGTATATAAATCAGGTAAGTAATTTAAAAAAATCGAAATGAATTTTTTTGTGAGTCAGAGTGACCCCTAAATTTAATATCTAAAAAATATATATTGGGGATATGTGAGTGTTTTAGATTATAATTTTACATCTATCATGATTCTAGTAAAGTGAAATTAAATTATTAGTTTCAAAAAATATGTTTATGATATATTTAGAAAAACTAAATTTCTATAATTTTTTAATAATTAATAAAATTCATGCAATAGTGTAACTATAATCTAAATTAAAAAATAGTTTTTCCCAACCAATTTATAATCAAATTGTTACGTTTTATGTAATATTATAACCCATTTATGTGTTGTATCATTGTGTGTCCATAATATCTTTGACCAACATATTAGTGTTAGGAAATTATTTTGGAGGAACATATGAAATATAATATGCATTAGGTGTGAAATGTAGTGGGGTGGTTACTGTGACCCTTTATATGTAAGTTGGGTGAAATTTTTTGTAATATTTAGTTTCATAATATTAAAAGCAATGTCATATTGAAGAAAGGTGGATTAAATTTTTATAATATGTGAGAATAGGCAAATGCATGGCAATGAAACCCTTATACGGACATTTATAGATGATTTGGTTTGATGTTTTTTTGACCTTATCCCTTAATATATCATTTTTATCACATTTGAGAATTTACTATGGTGACCATTTTT
Organism: Viscum album; assembly: GCA_963277665.1. Classification (NCBI taxonomy): domain Eukaryota; kingdom Viridiplantae; phylum Streptophyta; class Magnoliopsida; order Santalales; family Viscaceae; genus Viscum; species Viscum album. The sequence goes on from OY728130.1 coordinate 1,884,580,331, forward strand.
TGATTGTAAGTTTCTTTTTTGAAAAGAATGTAAGTTGACCTTATTAAATATTTTTTAAAAATGCTAGTGATGAATATTAAATCCATTTTATATGAATCATTCTTAAAAGATATAATAAATTTTTTAATATAAAACATTGAATAAATAAATATTTTTAGAGAAAATATACTTTTAATCATAAATTTTTTATACTTATTTATTAAATTAATTATAAATTATATTTATTCTCTTTTTGTATGATTATATAAAGTGGATTATTTTATTTTATAACCAATTCAAAACGTAATGGAATCTTATGAATAACTATTTGATGAAAAAAATAAAGAATACATTTTTATTTGAATGAAACAGATCTTATTTTCCAATATTCCAGGTATAGGATTAAAAATTCAACATATTATTTTTAAATGTATAATTTTAATACTGAAAAACGAAATTGGATGAGAAAATTACATACAGATTTTTATTTAATGTTTATATCATGAAGATTTCCTGAAAGTTTCAATACATGTAAAACACATATTTAACATTATTCAATTCAAAAACTACATTTTAAAAAAATCTCAAAAATCCATCCTAATATAATCATTATATTAATAAATACAAAATTAATTTCACTTTATAAAACTAAAATTATAAATTTTTAAAATTTATCATTAAAATTTAAAATAAAAAATAAATAAAAACAATTTTGTTTTATAATTTACCATTTAGACATATATTATTTGAAATATTATTTCATATCAATTTCTTAATAAATGAGATTTAATATATTAATTTTATATTGAATGATTTAAAGATAATAATATTATAAAATTTATAATTTCATTTAAAATACATAACATATAAGAAATATTTCTTTTCAAAATACATATTTTTAGTATTATTTTATTTTATTAAAACCCCCTTAAAATATATTACTTATCAATTTATTGGTTTTTGAAAACATCAAATCAATATTTTAAAAAATAATTATGTAATTAAAATTCTTGTTATAGTCGTAAATAATTTTAATTAATTGGTAACATTTAGTTTACTAGGGGTTTTGACACTTTTAGTAAGTTTATAATGTTGATTCAACTTATATTCATATATTGTATTAGTGATCAAATAGAATTATAATAATATATATCATAGCTCATTTTAGTTTAGTATTTTTAGTGATAAAATGTATTTAACATACTATTTATTTAAAGGAAAACACATTGAAAAAACACAGGATGTTATAGGTACAAAAAAATATTCTCCTTCTTCAACATTATATCAAGTTATATTATCACAATATCAGTCATTCACATACATAATCTATGTATTCAGTACAGAACAATATTAAATATAAAATCCTTATATATTTAGCTATCTATTCTATACACAGAAATTCCAATAAGATCAGTTAATGAAATGACATTAATTATGACATTTTCATTCACTTGATATCCAATAATTAATTATGAAATGATTTTTAGATGTCCTGAATAACTGCTTGGACAATGACGTTTAATTATGCATGAAATTCATATAAAAATCTATTAGAACATGGATTTTTCTTTTGTGGTGTGGCCTTATTGTAATTATATAGAAACACCATAAAACAATTCATCTTGGATTGGATTCATTATTCCCCTAATGTATTTGCGGCGTGAAACTTCACAACATAGTGTGGAAAATTATGTTTCTTTATTCATAAAAAAATTAATTTCGAACATTTATTATTAATCATATACAAAAATGTAATGTAATGAGAATTATAATATCATACCAATTAATTTCAATAATTATCAAATGAGAGGTTATATATTTTCCCTAATGATTTAGTAAGGCGACATCCCATTCAAAATGAAACAAATTAATTCTAGGAAACTAAATCATGACCCTTATGAATAGTCACATACAATTAAATGAATATTATTATTTTTCAAATGAATCTTATGATTATAATGTGGATTCATGATACTACCAACCACTGCTCAGAAGATATATCTTATAAAAATTGAATTGTTTCATATACAGGGCCCTAATAGCCATTAATATACCACTGGATAATACATGTAATCATTTGTTTTCAAACTATTATAAACTCTCATCAATTATTAATGCAATGAAATTAAAAAACAACAGATAAAAAATTTATTTATCGAATTAATATAAAGGAAATTATATGATAACCATTATGAAACGTTTTGGATCTTTTCATGTTATTATATTTAAGTTATAAATATTATTCATAATTGAATTAGTAAGACTTTTTCATATTGTTGGATTCATGTTACTGGAAGGATAATATCTTGTGGATCACATTGGTTTTCGAAATATAGTAATAGTTTCCAAATATTACACATACGAATGTTTTTGGGAAGGTGGTGTTCTTCTAATGAGGCAATGATCATAGTTTACTAGACAAATAAGTGGTGCTAGGGAAAGAAATACAGTATTAGTGTCTAACCAATTCCCAGAGAGGGTTAAACATGATCCTCAAATGGTATTGCTTCATTTTCCACTGTCTATGAAATACTATAAAATGGTGGTGTGACCATATACAAAAAAATTATTATTAATGATTATATAATTTATATATTTATTGTTTATACATAAGAGATTTTAATATTGGTTTGTTATTTTAAAATATTAAACCTTGATGTTTCCTCAAAAGGTTATATCATTATTTTTTGAACGACATAATATTCATAGGTCATTTAATTTTAATTCCTAGTATTTCTCTATATTTTGAGGGTTATGGGATATTTTTAAAAAATTATGATACCAAAGATAAAAATAATGTTCTCATATTCATGGATCTCCTTCCCATCATCTTGTACCCTATGCTCATGGGTTGTTTTATATATTTAAATTATTATATATAGGACCTCTAGTGTGTGATCTCCTAATGGGTTATTGTTCCTAAATCTAATGATTGTATGGTATACCAAACATAAAAAGTGGTATCATAGTTGGTTCACACTCAATGATCATTCATATAACATTCCCATATTCATTCACATTACTTTTATTGTAGTCGAGATTACTATTATCAAAATATATTAAAACCATTGAAATAAAGGTCAGGTTTGATAATTTTCATGGAACAGACATTAGTTTTCTATGGAAGCAATTAATGTATTTTGTAATAAAAAAGATATGACCTTCTAATAGTTAATATAATGTGTGAAAATATGTGGATATTTTGATGTGAAATATTAGAAATAAGATATACAATACTATTGAGTATTTTTTGTTATGAAATGGTTCTTTCAACATAATGTAGATGATATATATATCATAGATGATGGGGACCCTTGTGGTCATACAAAAGAAACATGAAACACTGAAAAAATAATTTGTAATGAAATATATACTGTGTATGAATTTATTATATGTAATTTTTGTGTAAGATCATGTAAATGATTCAAACATGATCATCAGTTATATTATTATATTGAAAATTAAAATCATAAAAGATTTATATTATATCCTTCAACATTCAACATTAATGGAATCACAATATTAAATGGTTAGTAGAGAATGAATTATTTAGAGTTTCTAGATTTCAATAATATTATCCATAAAAAATAATTCAGAAATTTTATACGTCCAAGTAACATCTAATAGTACATAGAGTTTTAGTTAAATTAGCTGTTCACTACTGATAGGAAATCCATAATGTCATTATTATAATTCAAATCTAAAGAGTCATTGAAATGATATAATTCTATGATATTCATTTTAAAATTGAAGGAATAATGGTAATCCCTAGAGGGAATAAAAAAATTATATAGGATATTTAGATAAGTTCAATAATAGCTAAAATTTTCAATGTATAATTGGTATTGTAATCAATATACTACTAAACATTCATTGTTTATTGGATTCATGGGGGGTTATATTTATATAATCATTCCACTCTATTTTATAACTTGGTTTAATGGAAAACTATAAATCCATTTTAATTTAATAATTATTATATAATATGATTAATTATTTCATATTTTCCCAATGGGAGACATAAATATTTCGATATCAAATGTGAGGTTCATGTGGATGAAGAAAATAGGATTTATTCTATATCCTTGGATGAATTTATATTTTTTGGATTATGGATAATGAATGATATTGAAGAATTAATTCTATTAAATTCTACAATGTGAAATGTGTATCCAAGGATGTATAATGAGGAGTGATAAATGAGACCTATTATCTGACTATATTTTAATATGGAATTGAAATGTATGAAGGAAAACCCATTACAGACAATGATTTTTTTTTGTTGAATTCTTGTTCATATCATTTAAATAAATAGTAATGTTCTTATAAGTAAAATAATTCTAAATCACTATGACATTAAAATTTTAGGATGTGAAATATACATGGTTTGGGAAAATGGTTATCATTTATCTTGGATCACTAGAAACAAATATATGAAATTTTGATCAATTTTAAGTTATGTATGTGGGTATTATCTCTAATCTTGTCTCATGGGAGATCACTCTAATTACTCAAAATAATCAATTACTTAATGAATAAATTTTTACTTTTTGTTTTTATGAAAATATATTTTCTTCATTGTATAACATTATACAGTAAAAGTCCATGTTTGAATGAAAAATAAGATGATATTTAATGTAATCGTATTATAAAATCATATATAGTAGAAAGATAATAATATAAAAAACTATTATTATAATTAGGGTATCATAATTGAGATTATAGTTCGAGTAACACTAAAAAAATGTATTGAATAAGTTGATTTACCATAATTTAAATGAGAATGAGCTATGTGGATTTTATTATTATTTAATTTCCAATTCAATTTAGGTGGTATAAACTAACACTATCTTATATTTAGTCTATATAGGTTGATCCAGTATATTGGAGGAAAACAATGATATGAAATATTTTCTAGAAGGTTAAAAAAATATGGTCACATTAAAATATGTAAAATATTTTTCTCTACCCATTATGATTACATGTATTAAGAAAACATTTATTTTAAGTCCAAAGTATGTATCTTTATTGGGTATGAAAACGTGGATTTTTTATTTTGATTTTTGGATTATGATATGAGAAATTACATCATGATTCATGAAATTATCTTCAATAAGAAGGTAATTTGGAAAAATACTAAAATATATGAAAAATAATTTAATAGTATATACTAAATTTTTTAATATCATGTTGTCCAAGATAGAATTACTGAAGGAATTTTATGTCCACAAAATACAGATCACATAAAAAAATTCTAATGACATATTTGTTGAATATGTGAAGTGGTTCTCACATACTACTAAATTATGAGGGAAAAGTTCCAATGTTTGAGCATCAAAATATTGTGTTCATTATATTTTTGAACATCATATTTAGGGAACTAATAGGTAGGTGTATCTTACTGAGGTGAAAATATTTTCAATAGTTGATGGACTAGTTCAATGGTTTGGGAATAATGGGAATTTGTTAATACAAAATTATGTTAGATAGCATAAATTATTAAAATAAGAATTAAAAATTGGGACTAAAAATAGTGACAGTCAATAATGATGTTTGATATGGAGTCCCCCTTGTTTAATGTATCATGATAGGTGACAAAACTACAATAGGGAAAGTGATCAATTGAGAAAAAATGAGTCTTTTATATTAAGTATTAAACCTATGTATTGATGAGGTATAAGGAATAAATGTATTAGAAGTTTTTCAATATAAATTAATTTTTTTAATTAATTGAAACATTATCCCCTATTGTTAAATATAAATCTACCCAAATTGTGATAATTTTAGTTTCTTTCGATGATCATTACTTAGAAAAAATTGAAATAAAAAACGAATTTAATCGTGGTAAATAAGAGAAATAGATTTTGATGAAATATATAATTTGATTATGAATTAATTTTAATGTTGGGATTATTTATGAATAAGATTCATAACTCTATGGATTGAAATATGAACCTCAATTTTGAAACTAGATTTTTAATGCATTTATGGATGAAGAATAATTCATGTCTGCCAAAAATGATAATTCCTAATAGAAAATGTAATTTTATTATAAAAACTACATCATTAATATAATTTACATTTATTAATTATGATTTGTGGGACCATTAGATACATGAATTTTGGAGCTGAATAGTATGTTTTCTATACAATATTCGGTTATGTATAATGAAGAAGACATGAAAATATTCGGAATGATGTTAAATAGGGATAGAAAAGTTGATACAATGATGTTACCCCAGAATGAATACAAATATAACACAATTGAAATGTTTCAGATGTCCGTAGGAAATATTAATTTATTTACACATTATGGAAACGTCTATTTTTCCTAGGAGAAGGTGAAAATTTATATATGAAGAGGACTAGAACCTTCCTAAATATTCATTCTGAATGACCATTAGAATATTGTTTTATTGATGATTTGTACATGGTTTAAAATTTCTACTATAATGTTTTTGTTATTTCAATATATGTAGATCCTAAGAATATATCACTAGAAATTCATGAAGTGGATCTCCTGGTACGTAAATTTATTAAAAAATAAAATATTGTATTTTGTGGATGATTAATCATTTTAGGTAGTCCTGGAATTAAATTTTTATAGGGATTCGGGGTACTCAAGGAACATGTAAAGAAGTGTGTTTACATATAGTGGAATAATTATCTATAAGAATTAATAGATATAATATATGGTGAATATATCAATGAATAAATTCGAATATATATATATATGTTACAAAAGATAGAAAATATATTTTATAATTCGATTTCATGATGTTTTTATATGAAATATGGATAGGGGTATGTTATTCATTGACACTCAGAGTTCTATTCAACTTTTATAGATTCGGGTGTTTTATGCATGTATAAACTAAATTGGCTTGAAATTCTATAATGTCTGAAATTTTCAAGAGATAAGGGTATTATAGTATCTAAATATAGATTGAATGTTGAATATTACATACATATTCAAAAAAAATCTGTCATCTAATGTATAAAGAAATAGTTTTTATTAGTTTTAAATTCTATAAATTATGTAATGATAGAGAACATTGTTTGTGAATTGAATATTAATTCATGAATATAAATACTTTTTGTAGTTTTCTCATCTACGTGATTAAATTATTTTACAAGTGGGATGTCATTGGGATTATGAAGCCTTATTCTTATGTTCAGTGGCTGGTTAATATAAAGTTGGATAACAGCTTATCACTGTGTCCATTGATCTATAAAATATCAAAATAATAATAAAAAATATAAAGAAAAGATCGATTTTATCAAAATATTCTCATAAACATTTGAAAATATATGTAATCCTTCATTAATTCGGTTTTCCTCTTTAGTATTACCATTTTTAATTATTGTAAACTAGAAAAACACTTTTTAATGATAAAAAGGTCTCACCAAAATATTATAAAATAACATCCTTTATCAATGTGAAGTATCCTAACATAAAAATACTTTTTAAAAGTTTGTTTTATGAAATTATTCCATCTTTTCGTGATACAAGATTTTTAGAAAAGTTAATTACATATCCCCCCTCATCTGGTGATCACGTTTTTCATTCCCCACTTTATTATTATAATAATAAATTCATATTCAAAAAATAATAAAAATATGTATACTTCTCTCCACATTTTAAAGTAGAATCCAAAACAATGTGTGTTTATTTGACATGTAAATCAAGTGATATGTGAAGCATGATCATGATGTTTTATACATAACATAGAAAAACATTGTGTTTCCATTAGTTTTGTAAACACATCATCAGTCTAGTCCCCTTTGGAAATAAAATCTAGGTTCAAATATCCATTTTTCATTTTTTTTAAATATAAAATGTGAATAAGTTTCAATTTTCACATATATGAAATACTAAAAGGTATTTATATATATATATTTATAGTTCATTAATTATCATTATCAACCCACAATGGCTTCTCCAATTTAATGTTCCTATTTTCTATCTCCATATTCATACACATCAATTTAGTATATTATTATGTCAATGCTATATATTCAATATCTGTTGTGAAAAAAGAACTATAATTTTCTTCTTATTATTTCCCCTCATTTATATTTAACATATAATGAAACAAACAATATATGTAGATTAAATATCACAACAATCAATACAATAATATGTATATTTGAATCTAAGAATATTCAGTTCTGAATTTAAATCTATATGGTTTACTATAATATAATATGAAATTAATATAAATTAGATTTTTTCACAACTCCATCATTTAAAAATACATAGGATCAATTTTATATCCTTTATAAAGAGTCACTCTATAAGAAATGACCAACCTTGATATTGTTAGATAATGAGGACATCTAATGAATATCTAAAAATGAATATGATTTTTATTACTTTTGGATTCATCCTTTCTCATCATAATTATGGGTGTAATTGCTATTGACTCTTTAATAGTATCTCTAATGATAAATTTCATAAACATTTTGTGTCATAATTTCTATGGGATGAAAATGTTTTATTTTCATGTTATCAAAATTACAATCCAATTAAATATTTCACTACACCCAACATTTAAATTTTAAAAATACATATTAATCTTTTTTTGGAATTCATTTCAAAAATACTCATTGGGACATAAAATTATGAGGAAATAAACATGTATATTGAATATTAACCTACAAATGTATGGTTTTTTTACATAAATTATTATATCTAGTTTTCTTTTAAAAGTGCTGAATTTTTTCAAGAAACAGTCCAGTATTAAGTATATTCCTATAAGATATGAAATTAATCCATACATATATTTCATTATTATACATAATATTTTTTTCATCACTATGAACAATGATGCTTTTAGGTTCCTAAAATTAAAATTACATTTCAAATAATCCATTCAAATTGTAATATTTCACATTCAAAAGATAAATTTTATTTATAATTTCTTGTGAAACAAAAAGAAAAATTCTAAACGATCCATATTTTCAAACTAGTGAAAAACTACATTCAATGTCTACCCATTGAAATTAATAAGGGACTTTAAAAAACCAATCAATCCATTTTTCATTGGACATAACACTTTATGTTAATCTTATTTATACATTCCAACAAGGTTCTTTTGATATATGTTATTTAAATCTACAGATAATAATAAATGTGAAATTATTCTCAATCTATTGAATCATTAAATTCATAAAAATTTTATTTTTCTTATAAACAATTTCATCTATGAAAATTATTTATTAATCAATTAAAAAAGTTATATTTTATTTTCCATTTTATATATTATTTTATTTTTCATTATATAATCAAAATTTCCAATAATATTTTAGAAATAATAATTTTTCCATAATATTTGTGTTTTTTATTTATTATTTACTATATATTCTTCCCCATAATCATTTTGATATGATTCATCATAAATTAAATTTTCATCATATTTAGATTCATCTTCATTGATTTTTCTAAAACTATAAATAATATCCAATTTAAAATTGTAATAAACAATTTTTTTTTCTTTACTTAATGGTAGTCAATTTTTTAAAATATTTCACATCAAAGAAAATTGTTAGATCACTACTGGAAATAATGGCATTTGCGACGGGGCATTTGCGTCGGGATCCCGTCATTAATAGGCTTTTGCGACGGGCCCCCATCGCAAATAGCCCGTTGCGGAAAACGGCGTCACAACAACAATTATTTGCGACGGGCCCGTCGCTAAAGTTATTATTTGCAACGGAGATCCTTCTCGTCAAAAATACCAGCCTGTATATTTGAAAAAAACTTTTTAAAATAGTATCTGCGATGGGCCCATCGCAATTACTATGTTTTAAAAAAATTAAAAAAAATTAATAATTTATTATAATGTATATAATAAAAATAATACTATTTGCGACGGGCGTAGTATCCCGTCGCAAATACTATAAAAAATAAAAAAAATTATTAATAAATTATTTTAATTAATATAATAATAATCCAATTAAATTTCAAAAATAAAAAAATATTAATAAATGATTTTAATTAATATAATAATATAATTATAACTCACAAATAAAAATAATAAATTATTAATAAATTATTAACATATTATTAATAAATTATTTTAATTTATATTATAATAATAAAATTATAATTCAAAACTAAAAAATAATAAAATATTAATAAATGATTTTAATTAATATAATAATATAATTATAATTAACAAATAAAGATAATAAATCATTTTAATTATTATAATAATAATAGAATTGTAATTCAATAATAAAAAATAATAGCATATTAATAAATGATTTTAATTAATATAATAATATTAGAATTATAATTCATATAAAAAAAATTATTAATAAGTTATTTTAATTAATATAAAAATAATAGAATTATTTAACATTCAAATATTAAAAAAAATATAATTAAATTATAATATTATCAAAATTTAATATATATTTAAAATTTAATATTATAAAACATAAATAATATTATTATTCATATTAATATTGTTATTTGAAAATATAATATTATCAATATTTTATAATGAGACTGAAACTACGAATAGAAAAAAATTTCATATTTTGATTTAACAAACATTATAACATAAAAACAAACTCTAATCTGAAGGGGGAGGGGTAGGGGGGATCTGCAGATGGTGATGGAGGAAACTCTATCCCTAAAGCATGAGTGAGTCGACACATGTACTCCATCTGCTCCTGGTGCTGCTGCTGCCACCGACTCATCTACTTCTCGTACAGCTACTACTGACGTCGACGCTCCTCCTCATGCTACTGCTGCTGACGCATCTGCTCCTGCTCATGTCGGAGACTCTCTATCAGTGCAGTCTGAGATCGCAACTGATCCTCATACTATGTAGCAGAAGAAGATGCACAAGCTCCTCTTGAGCTGGACGCCGACATCACAGCACTGCCATAATAATCTCCGAGAGTCAGTAGAGAGCTGATACCAACTACCAGGGCCTTCTCGAAGGCATAATGGGTGGCCTGCATCCATGCCACTTCATCAAACTGAAGGCCAATGGTCTGATCTGATGACTCGGCCTGACTCTCAGACCGGGTCTGTGATGCTACGGCCTCATATGACTCCTATAGTTGCAATTTAAAATTAAAATTGTGAATATATTATATGTAGTTACTTTTTAAACATGAAAACAAATAATATTGACCACGATATGATGCTGACGATCACCTCTGAGCTCCCCAGTAGCGGGATCACTATATGTCCTCAGATATACGTCATACTCCGTAATATCGGGGTGCTCGACAGCTTATAAGAATAAAAAATAAACTATTATTATTTATAGTTATATAAAATATTTATAAATAATGTATGTACTAGATGCTGTCTATGAGTAGTAAAATTATGACTCCCAGCTTGATGAGCCACCTCCTGTCTCCCCCGATTCTGCCTCCCCACCGATGATCTGCTCTGAAAGGCGTCACTCAACCTGTGCGCACATAATCCATCCCATACATGGGATGAAATGTACTCTGGTCGGTGTGCTCTATATGACTCGTCAAAATATGACACTCTTGCTTTCTTCGTGGAATCTTTTCATAAATTTTACAAAAACTGACGTAAGTGATCACGCATGGACACCTCCCATTCCTCGTGGATGGTGTCACGCATGGTATCCTCGATCGGATACCATAAACCCTACAAATAAATCAAAATATCAAGTTAGAAATGAAATAATTTTCAAAATAAAAATTATTTATTTACGTACGTACCAACCAATGGTCGAACATTGTCTGCTGCACATCAATGGGAATCTTCTCCCATGTAATCCAAGGCTGAGAGAAATAGTTGTGCAAAATAGCGATGCCCTGTCCGACTACTATATGTGGAAAACTGTAAAAATAATAAACATTTATTATTTGAATAGATTAATGAAATCTTAGTCAAATCCACAGGTTATCACACAGGTTATCACACCTCCGTGTGCATGGATAAAACCCAAGACGTAGACGTCGCTCAAGGACGGGGTCAGGAATCATCAATCATGCAAGACCACGCCCCCTCTGCATACTCCCTAGAGTGCCTGTAGGCGGAGGGTCATCTGCCAGCAACTCATCCGCATCGAACGACAGGTCAGCATCCACCAACTCATGAAATGTTTCATCGTCCATCTGAAACAGAAAATGATAATGTTGTTAGAAAATAATTGATAATTACTATTATATATACATATATATTAGTTATGATTGTATATAACTACCATGTAATTCTATCAGTGTTCATGTTCCCCATCATCTTCATATATGTCAACTTCATCATCATATTCCTCCTCAATATCATCAATATCCATTCGAGTTCCAGTTGCTTCATCTCTTACCATTTCAAATTCATATGTGACACCATTAACATCATCGTCATCACCGACTCTTAAATGTGGGGTGTCGTCATCGATACTCGTGTCTCTTTGTAAAAAATATTGATTTTGAGTACTCTTTTGAAAAACTTCAATTCGTTTCACATCAGTGAAAGAACATTCACTTTGTCTAAACTGATTGTCTCGAATTTTGATTTTTATTATACTCCACCAATCAGTCAAGTCTCTTGATGAAGCACAGTACTTTGCGTAATAAACATGATGTGCTTGTTGAGCCAATAAGAATGGTTCATTTACTACGAGAACACTTTTACATTTAATATTAATGATTCCATGAGTCAGATAAACACACACGACTCTATCTGTATCAAACCACCGACATTTGAACATGGTTATGTAATGTTGTCCAAGATAACAGAGTTCAATGATTTCATCAAGTATGCCATAAAATTCATCTTCATTTTCTCGATGATGAGATCCTCTCAACATAACTCCACTGTTCATTGTTTTTTTGATTCCCCATATGCATGTGTATGAAATCTAAATCCATTAACCACATATGCATTATAAGTTTTAACAAGTTTTGAAGGTGGGTTACTCAATATACACAGTCGTTTGTCAATTTTATCAGCATGTCAAGACACCTGAAAATTTGTGAAATAATTATCAATATAAGAAACTATACATTTAATGAGTTGCTAAAAGATAATGAATTTATGTTACCAGTTTTTGAAACCACTAAGAGAAATTTTTCTATCGGCATTCTTCGAGAGTAGCTGCTGTAATTTGTGGAATTTGTTTCTTGATATGATTTTCATACAACCTATAAAAAACATAGTTATTTACTGTAACATAAATGATAAAATAAGTGATATAAACACTTACAGTACAACTGATGTCATCTCTTCCCAGTTGAGTAGAACATACGTATGAGCTCTGTGATGTTCATCATCTGAAATCCAGCGTTCATAAACTCCACCAAAACCATGATCTGGCTGGTTGAAAATAGATAATTGATTGTCGATTTCATCAATATTACTCTCCTTCCATCCCATTAGGTTTTGTTTTGAAGGATACTTAGATTCAAAATAATGGGTGCTGAAAAAAGATATTTCCTCTTGCAAATAAGCTTATGCAATAGATCCTTCAACAGATTCTTTGTTACGTACTTTTCTTTTCAATTTTTTCATGCATCTTTCAAATGGGTACATCCATCGAAACTGTACCGGACCTCCACATTTGGGTTCATATGGCAAATGTAACATCAAATTTTCCATTTAGTCAAAGGAAGACGGCAGAAATATATTTTTCAGTTAACATATAATTACAATAACATCTTCTTCAAGTTTGCATAGAGCATCATAATCTGCTGTAGCCGCACAAATTTCCCGCAAAAAAATGAGACATGACTATTATGGAATCCAAAATCACAGAATTCACCAGACCTCTTAATCCAATGGGTAGAAGTCATTCCATTATAACATGGAAATCCTGACTTTTTAATCCAGTAATATGACCATTCTTTACACATCTACCCAAATTGGAAGCACATCCATCTGGAAGTCTCAAATATTTAATCCACTGAAAAAATAATAAATGGTTTTCTTTAGACAGTGTATAATCTGCTTTTGTATTCAGTAACCTTTCTATTCTGACATTCTCAAACAGTTCCGGTTCTGGACGCCTGCAAATTTTGGCAAGATCTAAACGTGCATTTTCATTGTCTTTTCTCTTTCCTGGTGTATCCAAAACTGTATGAAACAAATTATCAAAACAGTTTCTCTCAATATGCATGACATCCAACATGTTGCGGACCAACAAATCAGACCAATATGGAAAATCCCAAAATATGCTACGTTTAATCCAATTGTGTTCTTTCCCAAATCCAGAAATTTTAAGCTTGTTTATTGTGGGACCAAAAGTGATGGGAGGTAATTAAAATACAACTGATTTTAACTCTGAACCTGATAGCATTTTTGGAGGTCCATCCCTTTCAACTATTCCTTTTCTGAAAGGATATTTTTTTCTGTGAAAAGGATGATCAGCTGGAAGAAATCTTTGATGACCATCAAAATAACATGGTTTCTTTCCATGAATGAGCATAAATGCTTTGTTCTCTCCCATACAGCAAGGACATGATTTCTGACCATGTGTACTCCAGCCATGTAAAATCCCATAAGCTGGGAATTCGCTAATTGTTCACATTAATGCTGCTCTCAGTATGAAATTCTGTTTCGTAACAACATCATATGTACTGACACCAGTACTCCACAATAAACTTAATTCATCAATCAATGGTTTCAAATAAATATCAATGTTCTTTTTCGGATGTCCTGGTATTAGTAATGTCAAAAATATATATGGCTCCTTCATCAATATCCATGGAGGTAAATTGTACGGATTTAAAAAAAATAGGCCAACATGAATATTGACTACCAGAAGACCTGAATGGACAGAAACCACCAGCGGAAAGGCCAAGTATAACATTTCTAGCTTCTAAAGCAATGGATGGATACATTCTATCCAAATTTTTCCATTAATAACCATCGGCTGGATGATTCAAGCTTTTATCCGTTGAAATATTCTCTTTATGCCATGACATCATTGTCGCTATATTCTTAGACATGAATAAATTCTGAAGTCTAGATGTAATCAGAAAATATCTCAACTGTTTTACAGGAATCAAACCAAACTTCCCATGTTTCCCTTCTTTATATCTCAGTTTCCCACATGTGGGACAACTATCCAACAACTCATTTTCCCCAGAATATAAAATGCAGTCATTTGAACATGCACGAATCTTCTGACAAGTAAGTCCCAAATTTTGAACCAGCCTCCTACTCTCATAGTTATTAGCTGGCAAAACATTTCCTTCGGGTAACAATGTTTTAAGAAAAAAAATATATCTGGTCAAAACAGGTGTTTGACATTCTGTTATCTGATTTGATAGCCATTAATTTTGCAACTGCTTATAATTTTCTCATCTTGAAGCTAGGATATAATGCATCCTCAGCAGACCTCAATAACTCATAAAATTCAGATGGTGCCAACTCAGGATTTGAAGCTATATCGGCCATAGTTTCTGTATGATGAATAGATAAACCTGCAATATTATGTAGTAAATCGTGAAACTAGGATGGATCTAGAATCAAGTTGGTATCACCTACTCTGGAACTGCGTTCACCATGTTGATACCAAAAAACATAATCTGGTTGAAAACCAAAACGCAAGATATGTCCCCCCACTTTGTCAAACGTGTCAAACATTCCGAATGCACATTTTCTACAAGGGCATTTTATTTTTCCTTCTGAAACTAATTCTGGATTTGATGCCGCAAATGATAAAAAAGTCGCCACACCCTCTATATATACTGGATTTAAACCAGAACTATTTGGATTTCTACATTGCTTGATCCATATGCGGTCATCTAATAATGACTGTTGACAACCTCGTTGTTCCATATTTTTCTATAAAATATAAAAGCATTACTATTTTTGAATAATTTGTTAGAAAACACACTCAAGCAAGTATAATTATAGAGTTTACATCAAACATCACTGACACAAACTTTTTATCGAGACAAACCTAAATATTACCCCTTTATGAATTGAATATGTTGAGAATAAAGCAAAACCTATTACAAATATTGATAAATTTAATATTTTATAAATTTTTTATTATATTAATAATACTAATATTATTTTTTTGTGAATATTAATTATATAATAATAAAATTATTACATTATTGGTATATTTTATTATTAATATTAAAATAATATAATTTTCTATATTATATATAATTCTCCTTTCATCCGAGTGTTTAGCATTCTGTCTCCACATGTAATATTTTCATTCACTTTCACCTCTCCATTGGTGAGTAGGTTGATAATTTTGAAAAAGAATGCAAATATAACATGTGGAGACAGAAAACACACAGATGAAAGGAGAATTTTATATAATATAGAAAATTATATTATTTTAATATTAATAATAATATATACTAATAATGTAATAATGTTATTATTCGTAATTATTTGTAAATATTAGTAATTATTGGTAAATATTGGTAAATATTGGTAAATATTGGTTAATGTTGGTAATTATAGGAAATTATTGGTAATTATTGGTAATTATTGGTAAATATTGGTAAATATTGGTAAATATTAATAATTATTGGTAATTATTGGTAATTATTACTAATTATTGGTAATTATTAGTAATTATTTCTAATTATTCCTAATTATTGGTAATTATTCCTAATTATTAGTAATTATTACTAATCATTACTAATTATTGGTAATTATTACTAATTATTACTAATTATTGGAAATTATTATTAATTATTGCTAATTATTAGTAATTATTGGTAATTATTTCTAATTATTACTAATTATTGGTAATTATTACTAATTATTACTAATTATTGGTAATTAGTGATAATTAGTACTAATTATTACTAATTATTTCTTATTATTGGTAATTATTACTAATTATGGGAAATTATTGGTAATTATTTCTACTTATTGGTAATTATTGATAATTATTTCTAATTATTGGTAATTATTACTAATTATTGCTAATTATTGGTAATTATTGGTAATTATTACTAATTATTACTAATTATTGGCAATTATTGGTAATTATTACTAATTATTCATATATTTTGATAATTATTACTAATTGTTACTAATTATTACTAATTTTTACTAATTATTGGTAATTATTACTAATTATTACTAATTATTGGTAATTATTACTAATTATTGGAAATTATTACTAATTATTGGTAATTATTGGTAATTATTGGTAATTATTACTAATTATTGGTAATTAATGAAATTATTCCTAATTATTGGTAATTATTACTAATTATTGGTAATTATTATTAATTATTACTAATTATTACGAATTATTCCTAATTATTTGTATTTATTCCTAATTATTACGAATTATTATTAATTATTGTTAATTATTGCTAATTATTGGTAATTATTAATAATTATTTGTAATTATTGGTAATTATTGGTAATTATCGGTAATTATTTGTAATTATTGGTAATTATTGGTAATTATTACTAATTATTACTAATTTTTGCTAATTATTACTAATTATTACTAATTATTATGAATTATTCCAAATTATTGGTAATTATTCCTATTTATTACGAATTATTACTAATTATTGGTAATTATTACAAATTATTGGCAATTATTTCTAATTAATACTAAGTATTGGTAATTAGTGATAATTATTACTAATTATTACTAATTATTGGTAATTATTGGTAATTATTGGTAATTATTACTAATTATTGGTAATTTTTACTAATTATTGGTAATTATTGGTAATTATTACTATTTATTGATAATTATTGGTAATTATTAGTAACTATTACTATTACTAATTATTACTAATTATTACTAATTATTACTAATTATTACAAATTGTTACTAATTATTACTAATTATTACTAATTATTACTAATTATTACTAATTATTACTAATTATTGGAAATTATTACGAATTATTGGTAATTATTACGAATTATTGGTAATTATTACTAATTATTGGTAATTATTACTAATAATTACTAATTATTCCTAATTATTGATAATTATTACAAATTATTACTAATTATTACTAATTATTACTAATTATAGTAATTATTACTAATTATTGGAAATTATTACAAATTATTACTAATTATTACTAATTATTACTAATTATTGGTAATTATTACTAATTATTACTAATTATTACTAATTATTACTAATTAATACTAATTATTGGAAATTATTACAAATTATTACTAATTATTACAAATTATTACTAATTATTGGAAATTATTACTAATTATTGGACATTATTACTAATTACTACTAATTATTACAAATTATTGGTAATTATTACTAATTATTGGAAATTGATACTAATTATTACTAATTATTACTAATTATTACTAATTATTGGTAATTATTACTAATAATTGGAAATTATTACTAATTATTGGAAATTATTACTAATTATTACTAATTATTACTAATTATAACTAATTATTTGTAATTATTACTAATTATTACTAATTATTAAAAATTATTACTAGTTATTGTTAATTATTACGAATTATTGGTAATTTATATGAATTATTTGTAATTATTACTAATTATTCCTAATTATTGCTAATTATTGTTAATTATTACTAACTATTACTAATTATTACTAATTATTACTAATTATTGGTAATTATTACTAATTATTGGAAATTTTTACTAATTATTTGTAATTATTGGTAATTATTGGTAATTATTCCTAATTATTTTTAATCATTACGAATTATTACTAATTATTGGTAATTATTGGTAATTATTTGTAATTATTCCTAATTATTGGTAATTATTACTAATTATTGGTAATTATTCTTAATTACTGGTAATTATTCCTAATTATTGGTAATTATTCCTAATTATGGGTAATTATTCCCAATTATTGGTAATTATTCCTAATTATTGGTAATTATTCCTAATTATTGGTAAATGTTGACAATTATTTGCAATTCTTGGTAAATATTGTTAATTATTGGAAAAAGTATTGACAAATATAGACAAATATTGACAAATATTGGCAATTATTGAATATTGGGCATTATTATTAATTATTACTAATTATTAGTAATTATTTCTAATTATTGGTAATTATTATAAATTATTACTAATTAATGTTAATTATTTCTAATTATTAATAATTAATTCAAATTAAATTTAATGTTTCATAATTACTGCTAATTAATTGTAATTACAGCTAACTATTTTAAATTAATTAGTGTTTAATTGTCTCTAATTACTGTTAATTATTAATACTTATTCATAATTATTTCTAATTAGAAATTAGAAAAAAATTCTAAAAATTTAAACATAATAAAAATAATAACTAAAATAAATATTAAATTAAAATTCAGATAAAAACCTTAAACATGATGTCAATGTCGAGCCGCTATAATTGTAAAACACCAACAACTGAATCCTCGAAGTCGGAAAAAAAAATTTACAACTGAAATTCGTAAAAGATTCAGAGCGGAAAAATATGAACGGTTGAGAGTTGAGAGTGAGAAAATTGTAATGGTTGGCACTATGTTCTATAAGTAATTGATTTTATACGAAAATATATTTCAAAATATGGATTAAAATTAATAATTTTATAACACACACCATTAGAATCATAATAAAGGTTTTAGGCATATATATATATGTTAGTTTTAAAATAATTATTTCCAATGATGTTTGAATTTATAATCAGTGTATTGTAATCATGGAAGCAAATTTCAATGATTTAAAAATTGAGCTATAAATAATGGTCTTTAGTGTATTTAGATTTTGAGTTAGTTTAGAAATTTATAAATTCTGAAATAACTAAATGTTTGCAATTAATGTCTCAAGTGCTATAGAACGACGAGAAAATTTTAAAAAAAAATTTGACGCATAATATATTTAGATTATATATAATATTATGAAGTTCAAATTTTGGACTAACAATTCTTTACATAATGTAATTTCTCACTGAGAATTTGATCAATTCATGGATCCCAACTGAGATTTAGGGGAGTAAATGTTTATTATGTTAATGAAATTTATTTCCAAAATATGTTATTTTATGATAATAAATTTTAATGATTTTTTATTGATCGTAAGAGACTAAAATATCAACATTATAATTGTAATTATCCATTTTTCTATTATATAAGTGTTTTTCTTTAATTAGTGAGATTGTCTCTTGGGAATATACTTTATGTAATGAAAGTTCTACTTAATATTTTTCTGGAAAATGTAGAAATTTTAATATGAGGCTATTAAGGGATGGTAGTGTCATGATAATTTTTGGGATTTTTAGTAAACTATTTGAATAATTTTTTACATAATAAAAGGTATATTTTATTAGAATATATTTGGATGAATTCTATATGGTGAATATATTTGCAACATTTTAATTTAAATAGTATCTTTTGAAACCATTTAAATGAAATACACTTGATTATACGTATCAAAATGATTGAATTTATTGATTTGAATATTTTCAAAAAACCTGACGATAATTAAAAAAATAAGTAACTGGAATAATGTTTTTGTAGTGAAATCCTAATACTATGGAATCCAAGGAAGGTGATGATTTAGATACGTGTTATATAATAAGAATAAACTAATTTTAAACTACATTGGACATATTCTATAATAATTAAATAGTTAATATATGTAAAAAATGGGTTTTGTGTAGTTTTGATTTTAGTAATGACATTTATTTTCTCAATGGAGTCTCACACTTAAACTGGTGATCATTCTTCATATTACATTTTTTGTTATGACATATTAGTGTATGTTCGAGAAACATTGTTTGTTGAGAATTTTATATGTTCAATGTCAATCCCATTCATATAAATACTTATTGATAACAAAAGGAGAGTTGTGTGTCCGTTGGATAAAAACCACCATGCATTAGCGATATGGGAATCCAGGTTAATGGTGAACATTATTAATAGATATTTTCTCTTTTCTCTAATTTGTTTTGAGTTATGTATAGAAGTAATTAACAAGTAAATGTTAGGTTGGGAATTTGAAGAAAAATATTACGGACATTTTACTCAGAATTTTTTGATCCCAAAATACATTATCCAAAAACATAAATGATAAAAAAATATATATAATTAAATTTTAATAAAAAGTAACACAAAAAATAATATAAAAATAATGAATTTATTTAATGTTTGAAGATGTTTTCTATTCTCCATGGGATCATTTTAGTTGTTATGTTTCTCACATGCCCATCTCATAATTCTAATGTAGCTGGACACTCATTAAGATGGGGGCGACATTGATATATTTTGTTAGATGAGAGAAAGAGTGATTGGATCATTCCATCATAAATCTATTTTCCTAGGACATGTCTCTTTGATGGACATAGATTGTTCCCATGAAATCATTTAAATTAATAATAAAATTTACCATTTGGATAAATGAATTTGATAATAACATAAAACTAAACTGATATTTAATATAAAATATATATTTTCTATCATTTGATCAAAATATTTAGTAATTACATACTTTAAATCTATATTGGTTGGAACTGTAGAATTTATCATTTTCAAGGGAGGTTTTGGGACCCTTTTAATGTAGTATGTAGGTTTGTGGTGACGGGATCTGTAAGAACCCATATCATATTTTGAGGTATGGATCCAATTTTTTAGGTGTTTTGAGAAAAAGATGCATTTATAAAAATTTAAGGAATACGCGCCTTGTACTATTGAGTACACACTGTGTACCTGGATGTCGTGGGTGACCGTGTACTGGCTGTGAAACAACAGAGTACATGGTCGTGTGGGGTGACCTGGAGATCACCTAAAGTGGTTACCAGTTAGAGAAAGTACCCGCCATGTACCTTTAAAAAACATCATCTACTTTTATTTTTAATAGATTAAATGGACTGGGGTCGTGTTTGATTGACAGAAACATTTTATTCTTGGCCTGTCTAGTCTAGGAGCGACCTGAGCTGAAGAATCTTCTCCTAGCCCTCGATCGATCATCTTTTCTCCAATTAAACCAATGTCGATTGTTTTAGGATCTCCACGATGAACTCTTTTTCATATATAGCCACATTTTCTGATTTCTTTTCTTTTGTGAGATATCCTCAGTTGAGTGTTTATGACGTTTTTTTGAAGATACACCACATTCTGGGACGATTCAAGGGTCAATTCATGATTATATCGATATTAAAACATCAAGGTAGGCGGTTTGTGCCTTTCCATAGTTAGTCTTTGAATATTTAATGAAATAGTACCCAATACCATGAAGAGGGTATTGTGTGTTTAAGGATTTAAACCCACTAAATTCACACTATGACTTTTGTGCCTGAGTAGATGTTGTCTCATTGTGAATATGGTTATTTTCCATGTTATGGATTTGTTTCCCATGATTTTTTTGATATTGACAATTTTGTCTAGCATTTCCTCGTTAGACTGCTTACTTTCTTTGCCAAGTATTGTTAGGATGAAGTGATTTATCTGATGTTGTTTTATGATTTTATTTGTTAGCCAAGTAGTTCTTGAAAGTAGTTATCCAAGAAATTATTATGTATTACTTTTGCTATTAAACATCATTGTGAACAATGAACTTACATGGGTCTGTTGGATCCTAGAGTTGTAGACCATATAGAGAATAGACGTTGAGGGATTCTCTAGAGTGATTGTTTGCTTTTAAAATTTGAGAGACCATATGAGGGATGTATGTCATTTCTCAATCATAGTGTTTGTAGTATTATGTCATGAGACCACAAGGGGAATTGTAAATTGAGTGATTCCCTATTGTTTATGTAGTTTACCGATGAAGAACCACATGGTGAATTGACGGTGAGTGCATCCTCAAAGTGTCTTTGTTATAGCTGAACCAAAGGGGTTAGACTATGATTACTTCCCAGAGGGTTACATGAGTTTTATATGTTGATCTGTAGGGGTTAGGATATGAGTATTTCATATAGGGTTACTTTTTATTGATTAGCTACTTGCATGAAATTGAAAATGAATGAAATTAAATTGTAGGATTGTTTACTTTTGAGTTCATTTTTTTACTGCATCATTTGGCATATTGACTGCCATAAATATTCACTAACTATTACATATAGTTCAATGGTGGGTTTCCTACTAGTATTAGTCTCACACCCAGTTTGGGTCAGGCTTTGGTGCCTAATTTAATTATATTTCTACAAGTATAGATACGGGTAATCATCCTTCTAAATCAGGTACTTGACATCTGTGGTGCTTGAGATCATGGGACCAAGACAACAATTGTGATGATGCTGGTGTTTATTTTTTTACATTGTAGATTGTTTTAGTAATATATTCCAGCATTGTGACTTGTTTCTATACATTTATAGATACTTTTGACATGCATTATTATTGATATATATATATATATTCCTATATATTGCAGTTGTATAGTTACTTCCAGTCTTCCACTGTTTACGATTGTATGGTATTAATATCAGTTCTGCTATTTTTATATATCTCTGATCAATGTGTTACTCTACCAAAAGGTTCATAGTTTCCCCACTATCACATCAAAGGCCCACACTGTAAGTTGGAATTCTCTGCTTTTTGGGGAAATGTGCTTGAAGTAATGTGACCAACCCAGTTTGGGGCACCTTTGGGCAGCACCCGGATCCGTGACGTTACAATGTTGTATCAGAGGGATTATTTTATTATTATCTTTCTGTTTGGAGCATATATCTACAGATATGAAGTAATAGGTACTTGGTAATAATATGATCCTGTGAGTAGCTTACCCATGTACATGAAAAATCTAGTTTACCTCAAATAATGCTATTTTTCTTGTTTGGAAATTATTAATGTTTATTTAATTTCACCATTGGGTGATTCACATTTATTGTGATAATATTGATGTTATTGTGGTTATATATCTTTATCAACCAAATGATATGTGGGTATTCCATCTCATGAATATAATAGGCACATGCTAGAGATCACATGTATTGCATTCTTGTCATTCCATTTAGGGTGAATTACTATTTTCATGTGGTTGTGATTGATGTTCTGCTATATATACATGTAGTTGTGATAGATTCTGTGACAGAATACCTTCTATTTCATATGTTTTTTGTTTGTGTGAGGTTACGTTATAATGAATGCCAATCTTGGGTTCCTAAGTTGTTATTGGCCCTCATGGATTGAATTTAGTTGATCATTGCACTGTTATAATGGTATATGACATGTATCGAATGACAAACGTTGATTCATAGGGAGTATGGGCCCTCAAGAATAATAATTTGGCACTTTAATGATTGATTTTGTGTTTCTATGGGTTCCATAATAGTTTCAGAGGCTTTCTATATAGAAAAACAGATAATACACAGTGTGTATTGCTGAATACACCACATGTATCCATCTATTTAGAAAGGAACTATTTTTATCAAGTACACGTTGTGTATAGTATGTACATTCCCTTTAGTCTCTAACTGTGTGGATAGCTATGTGGGTGGATGCATAGGGTTGGGAAATCGTTAGTGGAACACGCCATGTACCGGATGTACATTTCATGTACCGGACATACACAGCTTTTGTATAGACCATGTTTTCAGCCATGTGACTCATGAAACTGGTAGATTATGTATAGTTTTTATATGTTGTGCCTGGGACAAACAGCTTGTGTAGATTCAGCCATGTAACCAGTCGTGTGACCGAAAACACAGGTTGATGAATTTATTTTTAGTATATGTCATGTTAGGAACAAACACATCATGTAGTCTTGCTCTAGGAGAATAGTGTGGGTTATGTGGGGTAGAAGAACTCAGGTAGGGGAAGACGATTTAAGTACACTGCATTTGTTTGGAAAAAATTACATTTGTATGTGGTGTTACATGTTCGGGGTTGGCAATTGTACATTCCCATCAGAAGGTATAAAGGAACTCGCCGTGTTGGGGTCATATGCCCAATGTATCCCAATTTTTAAAAAAACGTGAATGGTTTTATTCTCTTAAAACCTTAATGCACTTACCGTTTTTTCCCATAATAATCATGAACAAAGTTTTGTGTTTGACCTTGCATAGTCACGCCACTGTGATTTCCTCTGGATGTATGCCTATTAATGGGAAATGATCAGACACGAGACATGGCTGGTAAGGGACTACTAGCAGATCCTCCCATCGTACTGCTCTTGTCACCAGTCTTCATTCCGATCAAAGGTTCTAATACACCATTCTGAAAAGGCTTCATTATTTTTATGCAAACCTACAGGGGAGTGCCTCATCTTGCCCTGCCTGTGGTCGAGTTTACTCGGGTCATTTAGCAACATCATCAACCCACATTATCAGGGGATAAAGGACATCAGGATGAAAATTCATTGTTAGAAGCCATGCTTTCGATCATTATTCCCCTAGAGATGCCTACAGAGAGGAGGGTGAAGCTAACTACTTATATTCTATGGGAATCCACCAATAGATGGAGAGATTTGATCTCAAAGTCCAGACACCATCAGATTTTCGACTGGGATGAGTTCCAGCATACCTTATATGACTACTTCTACCAGAGACCAAAAGGGCTGATCGAGCCCAAGAGTTCATGAGTTTGTAGAACGGTACCCTCTCTTTCATGGATTATTCTTCATTAGTCATAGAGCTTCAACTCTTGACACCCATACCTATATGTGATGAATTATTCCTTGAGATGATGATTGAGGATGGTCTTAGAAACGATATTTTATCTATTGTGAACATCTTCATGTCGACTTATATCACCTTTATAGTCAACATGGAACTGGTCATAGAATGAAATATGATGGATTTGAGAGCGTGGAACTACTGTGGATGGACATTCGATGTTAGAACCCTTCTGACTAAAAGCAGGAAGTTCCACATAGATTCTACCCATGGTAATTCATGTAGGCGGAATACTTCCTCTGGTGGATAGGTGGTGTGATACTAGTGTATGAAGTGTAGGAATATGATACCAAAATTTCCAAGAGACCCAATAGAGTGCTGATCTTGTGGAAAGACATGTCACAATCAGTGTTTCTATCAATTCCTCTCACCAAACGCATTTGACAGAGGTTCCACAATGACTCTTCGTTGAGAAGCATCACCACCAATTTCTCATTAGTCTAGGAACTGGTGTTCATTCAGCCGCTTTAGATGAGGTGGAAATCATGGTCGTGTTATCCAGTCACCAGGTATTCAATGACAATAGGGTGGATCAACTCAGGTTGGTCAGACAGGGTCATAGATCCATGGTACATGCCAAACATTTTTAGTGGAGTAGATCGTACAAGAGTAGGATGTTGAACCCTCAACACCTCGAGGTACGATTCAAGTTGCCTCAGTTCTAGCTTATAAAAATTTCAATACAAGGAATTCCCATAGTTTCATATATTTTGCTATTGTGGAGATCATGGGGCTCGGTATCGTTACTTATTGATGTCTTAATGTCGTACACTCTGTTGGGAACTAAAACAACTATTGTACATCAGTGGAAGGAGTTCCCTCATGAGGTAGGTGGGTGTCACTTCTTACGGGACCTTTATGACTTAGAGATGATGGTGTATGATTTCATTCACAGAATGGACTAGTTAGTTCTCATCCAGGTTGTTGTTGACTACGATCTTCGTAGGATGAGTTTCAAATCAACAGAGGGTGATTTTTTCACACATAAGGGTGAATGGGATGTACAGGCGAGTAGAGTGGAACCTAAGAATCCTGGGTTAGGAGGAATTATATCCCTGATTGCAAGTCTATATCTGGATTACCAAGGGAAATCATTGTAATACTTTTTTGCAGTGGTCGATCATTTCTGGGATGTCTTTCTAGAAGACTTTTAAGGTTTGAATCTTGATCTAGAGGTAGACTCTTCTATTGATCTTGTTCCAGGAGCTCCCCAGGTGTCCATTCCTCTTTATAGGATGGCTACACTAGAGTTACAGGAGCACAATAAATACTTAGAGGAGTTACAGGCTAATGGTTTCTTCTGAAAAATTACTTATCATAGGGGTTCACCAGTCCTGTGTGCGATGATAGAGGATGGTACCCTCCTTTTATTGGATTATCAAAAGTTGAACCATTTTTTAGTCCATAACCAATATCCATTTCCGAGGATTGAATATCTATTTTTCTAGCTTCGAGGAGACCGGGTGTTCTCGAATATTGAAATGAGATCTAGTTATCATCAGTTACATGTTAGACCATCTGATATACCTCTTACAGCCTTTCAGAGCAGGTATGGTCTATATGAGTAAGTGGTTATGTTATTCGGCCTCACAATCATGCCTATAATTTATATAGAACTGATTAACTGATTGTTCCATCCATACATTGATTCCTATGTGGTGGGTTTTGTCGATGATATCTTGTTGTACTCTCTCCCTCGACACGACCGTTCAATCCATCTTCACATTGTTTTGAGTACATTGAGTGAGCATTTGTTCTATGATAATCTCTCAAAATTCCACTTCTGGGTCAACCAGATTCACTTCAGGGGCCATGTTATCTTAGAGACTAGTCTACCAGTAAATCCAGAGAAGGTGAGAGTAGTAGTTTAATGGAAGTATCTGAAGAACTTCTTTTTGGTACTATTTTTTCTCTAGCGATGTCTGGTAACTACATGTGTTTCATACATGACTTTTAACGCTTAGCATTGCCACTAATGGGCCTGACTAAGAAGGTTACAACGTACTGGTGGTCAGATTCTTGGGAGTCGACCATTCAAGAGCTGAATGAGAAGTTTACCTTCACACCAATACTAGTATTTCCAATGTCATACATGATTTATATGTTTTACTATGATTCATTAGGTATCAGTCTTGCAGTAGTGCTTATTGTGGAAGAAGGAGTCATGGTGTTTGGGTCTCAGCATTTGAGGTCACATGACAAGAATTACCCAATGCACAATCTAGAGTTGGATTTAGTTGTTCATGTTTTTCGTTGTTGGAGACATTATCTATTGGGAGATTATTTTGGGGTTCTCACCGACCAAAAATGCCTCATGTACATCTTTACTCGGTGCAATCTAAATTTGATACAATGAAGGTGGGTTTAATACCATCAGTCCTTTGATTTGGAGCTTTCCTACATACAAGGGAAAGGCAACACTGCAGCCATTATGTTGAGCATGATGTCTATAAAGAATGCAGTTCAGGACACCATTATTGAGTGTACGATTATGGCTCAGTTCTTTGAGATAAATTTGGAGGTTCACAACAGAATGTGGAAGACATTTCATTCTTTTGTAGAAGATAAATCTACTCAACTTTATCGAGTGTGAAAGAGGAAACAATTAGATTTTAAGGCCTATTTCTTTGGGATAGGGTGTTAAGAGAGGACCTTATTCCAGGATTGACCATATTTGAGGATGTGAATATGAATTATTCGGGGCATGAATGCATGTCAGCATACATATGCAAGGAGCTCATTAAGGACATTCATTCCTCAGTTTGGGAAGTTTATCATGGTGTCACCAAGATGTATCAAGATCTGCACTGTCAGTATTGGTTTCCAGGTTTGAAGAGAGATGTTACTGGGTATTTCATGAGGTGTTTCAATTTTCATGAGGTGAAGGTAGAACATCAGTGACTAGAAGATCATTTATAGTAGTTACCCATTCCATATTGGAAGTGGAATGATGTGACGATGGATTTTGTGACATGTTTTCTGAGGTTTCCTTGAGAGAATGATGCATATTTGGTTTTCATTGACAGACTCATGATGATTTCTAACATTTTTCCGATCAGTGGGACCTTAAGTGTTGGTGATAAGGGAAGGATATAAATTTGATAGATTTTACGTTAACATAGAGTTCTTCACTCCGTTTTTTTAGACAATGTCACATGTTTTTTCTTCTCGGGTCTGGCAAGGATTATAGAGGGATTTGGGTACACAGGTACATCTCAGTACTGCTTACCATCCCCAGACAGATGTCTTGTGTGATCATAAAATTCATGTGCTAGAGTACATCAATCGAGCAAGAGTGTTTAATTTTTGAGGTTATTGGGATAAGCACATAACATTGGTGGTGTTTTCCTACAATAATATTTTTCAGAACACTTTTCAGATGGCACATTATGAGGCTTTGTAAAGTAAACCATTCTAATCACCACTATGTTGGCTGGAAGGAGGAGTCCTAACTATAATGAGACCTCATCTCATCGAGGAGACCACCAAGTAAATAAAGTTGATTTGGAAGAAGGTTGAAATTGAACAGTCACGACAATAGTCTTATGCTGATTAACAGATACGACCATTGGAGTCTGAGGTTGGAGATCATGCTTTCCTGTCTTTCACACCATGGTTGGGACATAGGAAGATTGGGTTACATGGCACGATTTCACTAAGATATGTTGTACCAATTGAGGTTTTGGAGAGAGTTTGTCCAGTTTTCTATCAGTTGATGTTACATTAGAGGTACTAGTCTATGGATGCCATCTTCTACATTTCAAAGCAACAATGTTACATCTCATACCCATCTCAGGTAGTTCATCCCAATGTGGATGAGTTTGAAGTTGGAACCTAGTTAAAGGAGCTTCCAATTGATATTTTTTGTCACAAAGCAATGGTTTTCAAAGGATGATATATTTCACATGTAAGAGTTATATGGAAGCACGAGTGAGTACATGATGAGAATTGGCAGTGGGTGGATGATGTACGATCACAGTGGTCATACCATTTCGAGGTTTCTTCCTCAACGTTACATTTGAAGAGAAATTTAGGGACAAATTTATTTGAGGGAGAATGATTGTAGGAACAAAGATCTTCTTTCCATGTATAGAGCTTATTTTTTGGTGTTTTGAGAAAATGAGTAGTTTCTACAAATTTAATGAAGTAAGCACTCTGTACTTTTGAGTACACATCTTGTAACCTGTTTCTATGTGTTACAGTGTATTAGCCACCTAACAACCGAGTACAAATCCATGTGGGGTAAAAGGAAGACCGCATAAATATAGGGACAATTAAGGGAAGTACACGCCACAAAATATTAAAGAAAATGATGTGTAATTTTTTATTTAGTCTATTAAATGGACTATGGTCACATATAATTGAAAAAATCCACTTCTTCTCTACCCGTCTCATCTTGGAGTGACCTATGCTGACAAATCCCCTTTTATCCCCCGATTGATCATTTTTTATTTGATTCAACTTCCATCTGTTGCGTTGTAATTTCCATGGTGAAATTTTCATTATTCTAGAAACCTCGTTTCCTAATTTCTCTTATTTCGTTAGATATCCTCAGTTGAGCATTTTTATGTTTTTTATATCTTCCAAATTATTGGTCGATTCAAGGGCCAATAGAATATTATATCAATCATACAACGTTGAGGTATTTGGGTTGTTCCTTTCCATAGTTAGACATTGAATATAATATAAAAAAGTTCCCAATACCCTAGAACATGGTATTGTGTGTTTATGTATTTTAGCCATGTTAATGCCTCCTATGACTTTTGT
Organism: Viscum album; assembly: GCA_963277665.1. Taxonomy (NCBI): domain Eukaryota; kingdom Viridiplantae; phylum Streptophyta; class Magnoliopsida; order Santalales; family Viscaceae; genus Viscum; species Viscum album. The sequence goes on from OY728130.1 coordinate 1,884,610,613, forward strand.
TCCTTATTATATGTTGTTTTATTTTTAATAGTGTAATTTTCCATGCTATGGATGTGTTTCCCATGTTTTTTTGATATTGACCATTTTGTCTAGCTTTTCTTGTTAGGATTCTTCCATTCCATGCCTAGTGTTTATAGGATGGAGTGATTTATCTAATGTTGTTTTATGCTTGTAGTTGTTAGTCATGTAGTTCATGAAAGATGATATACATGTAGTTCATATGGTTCACATTGGCCATTACAAATTTTGTTGCACGATTGACATACACTGGCCTATGGGAACCTTGTGTAGTAGACCATATGGATAATAGATGTTGAGGGATTATCCTGTGTATGTTTTCATTTCACGTTGTGAGACCATAGGGGTAGATATATGTGAGTTCTCTCTCAAAGAGTCTATAGTTCCACATTTTGAGACCACAAGATGAATTAGACATTGATTTCTTCCCTTGAATGTCTGTTGTTTACCAATAAAAGACCACATTGAGAATTGATGTTTAGTGCATCCTCAGTGTGTCTTTACTAAATCCGAACCAGAGGGGTTAGACTATTAGTACATCCCATAGGGTTTATTGGGATAGATTGGTTAAACCATAGGGGCTAGGTTGTGTGTACGTCCCAAGGGGTTACTTTTTTTATTAGCTGTTTCATGAAATTTGAAAATGAATAAAATTACTCTATAGGATCGTTTACTTTTGAGTACTTCTTTGTTTATTTCTTCATTTTTGTTGTTGCCTGTCATATATATCACTGGATTATTGGAATATATCTTTGGGTGGTTGCCTACTGGGATTCCTCTAACACCTTATTGGGGTAATGCTTTTAGGCTCAAACATATTATTTTGTTGTAGGTATAGATTAGTTGAGGAACTCTTCAACATCAGCTACTGGACAATTGTGGATCTGGAGATCATGGTACCAAGCCAAGGCTTGCGAAGTTGCTAGTGTTTATTTTTTTCATTGTTATTTTTTAGTAACATATTCCAGCATTGAAACTTGTTTTTATTCATTCATAGATACATATGACAACCGTCATTAACGATATATATATGTTACACTAGTTTAGTTACTTTCTGTCTTACACTATTTACTGTTGTATGGTATTATCACTATGTTCTCTATTTTTATCTATACCATTATGTTGTGTTACATTTCCAACGATGACATTTTTTCCCCACTATCACACCCAATTCCAACACTACTTGTCAGAAGCCTCTAACATTTGAGGAAATGCACTGGAGGCCATGTGACCGAGTGGGTACGGGGCACCTCTGGGTGGCACCTTGAACAGGGATGTTATAGGATCAGTCCCATGAAAGGGAGTTACTACATATCCCTATGATAGTACTAGGAACCCATGTAATTCATGGAATCTATAATGGACATGTCATACCCTTTAACATCATTTTACATGGTCCATAATTGTTAATCTTGTTTTTGGGAATCCATGACTTCATTCAAGTAGTATAAAGTAATATGAGTTAGAGAAATATTTGAAAAGTTCCTATTAATGGGTTTGGAGAGATATGAATTTTTTGGGTTTAACCTATCATATGAGTAAATTAAATTAATTTTAGGAGTGAAGGGAAGTATACCAAAATAGGTCATAATAAGAAAAAAAGAGGAAAATATCAACTCAAGGAATATTAAGTAAGCAAGCGGGTAATATCAAATAAAGGTATATAATGAATCAAATATGAGAATATTTACCCAAGGAATATGATATTTCCAAGAAGAGAATCATGACATAATGTATATAAAGAATATAAGGGGGTATCTTTTTGCAAAAAATAGGAAGAAACTAAGAGAAGATTTTCCCCTTAAGGTGTATGATGAAACCTAGTTTAGTGTACCAATTTAAGGAATGAGGGGAAATAAATATGTTAATATCTACTCTAGATATACATCATGTAACTAAAAGGGTTGTATCAACTCATGGAAAAAGTTGAAATCCAAATGCGTATATTGAATGATTTACATTTAGGGAGAAGGAGGAGAAAAACAAAATAAATTTTTTATTTGGATACTATCGAGGGATGTTTTTATAATTATCCAAATAATGTTTTATCTAGACTAAAATGTTCATGGGATGACTATTAGGTTTATATGGGCCCCAGTGATGGAGGATAAGGGATCAATATAACATAATAAGAATGATTATTATCTTTTATACCATCATGGGGTAAAGGTGTAAGGCCATTTTGGAATAATATAATAGTTTCCAATGATGGTTTCCATGGTGAATCGGAACCCGGTTTGGTGAATGAAAAAAATTCCACCAAGCAAGGTGTCATGGGAAAATGGGAACCTTGATTGGTGACATGGGATAAGAGGAACTGTAGTATAAAACATAATTTTCATCTGAGAACCATTCACTAGGATATCATTTGGTAAAGATTAATTTAGGCATAGTATTATGATAATAGATAATTATGCCACTAAATTTATTATGAGAACAAATATCAAGGTGAAAATAGATCATCAAATTTATTCTGAATTTTTATCTAATTCATACACATGTGGAAAATAAAATGTAATGAATGATTGCATTGGTGAGATAATGATTAATATAAAAAAATTATTAAATTTCTCAACACCAGGGAAATGGTATGAATGAGTCATTTTGGGTTGTCGTTGACGGGATATTAACATCACTATGTATCCCATATGAATATGAACCAAAAAACATATTTTGTGAAGAACGGGCCTCTATATGGGTCAAGATAATAAATAAAAAAAATCGTTTCGTCCTTGTAAAATGTTTTTGAATAAGACCTAAAGTAAACTAGAGAACACATACACTATGAATTCTTATTTACAGTTTCCTTGTACGTAAATGTATTGGGTTATATAGAACATAAATATTTTTCATATTATGGTCTTCTAAAATAGAATATTGAATTTTTCATTTTAGGGTCATGTGTTGGGAACCATTTGTCAAATGGGATCATTCCATGAAAAGAATATTAACTCAATGTTGTTGTTTTTCAAATAGTTTCAACTCATCTCATTGTGTTTGAACATAAAAGAGGATAAAATTGAATCAAGTAATCTAAAATTCTATAGATATTTTCTTGAATCATGTAATTTTATTCATCATATAAATTTCATCTGAAAATAACAAAGGATATATAACAATGATGTCAATATATTTCCATGATAATGGGTAGGTTGTATTATTGTATGAATTAGTTTTTTTTAATTAAGTTGAATAACAGGGTTATGGAAAGTGAAAATCCTAATATTTTAATAATTAAGATATTTATAAATTGATATTATTGAATATAAGTTAACCATTAATAATATAGAGAATATAAATATATTACAAAGAAATAGTTAAATTATTAAGAGGATCTTCCAACATAGTGGAATAGATTCCATCAGTTAAAAGGTCAAATAAATGGAACAAATAAAATTACCAAGAAGATTAGTCCCTTAGGGATCCAAAAAAACTCATTGGTAATTTCTATAAAATGGTGAAAATAAAGGATATAATCATGGTTTTAATATGATAAGAGGACAATCTAAACTCAAAGCTATGTTTGATGGTGAATTAGAAATAAAATCTATGAATTACAATTATAAAATAATGGGATGATAGAAAAGTGTTTTGAAAACATAAATACTATTTTATTCGGTGATGAACACATTCTCATGGTGATCTAATATGATAGATGATGATTTTGGTAAATGAAAACCGTAATGGGATGACCTTGTTTATGTGAAGGGTAGTCCTTTTATGAATAATAATGTATCCATGGAATAGTTTAATCTCACATGATGTGGTCAAATAATATATAATGAAGATATTTCTATATTAGTGGTTCTAGAGATCATAGATTGAATTTTTTTTGTATTTGATTTAGACACTAAAATCATTGGCCTTTTTCATTTTCGTCATCTTGTCCTTATATGTTTTAAAACTATAATACCATTCAATGTTTTTAATATATCTTAGGTTCAAAATTTTCAATTATAACTGAATGGGGATTTCATAGTGAGTGGGCAAATGAATTTTTTCTTTTTTAATTGTAGTTTATGGTCCTATAATATAGCCAATAGTCGGATGAAGTTTATGTTCATACAGATTTTAGAAAAAGAGGTTGATAATTACGGTTAGAAAAAAAACCCCTGGTGATTAAGGTAATACAAGATTGAAAAATAAAAGGTTTTATATATAGTGATAGAGATTAAATTAGCCATATTTTAATAATGGGACTACTTGATAGGAGGGGGTTTGATAATAATAAATCATATAACTGATCATAGATAAGGAAATCTAGGTGTCACTAAATATCATATGTTAATAAGAACCAATCCATATGTAGTTAATTAATGGATTTATAATTAAGGGATTTTTTTAATATAAAATAGAGATCAATAGTTATTTTTTACCAACCTATGGAGTGAACAAAAAATTAGTCCCAATATAATTTCATTTAGACAACTTCATCTGCAATGAATTGCGAATATAGATGTAATCAATTATTGGGATAGGGATGTAAGATTAATAAATAACTATATATCCCATTATAATGGGGATCAATACAGAATTTATGATTATAAATTTTATTTTTTGTTCTAGATTGGGTGAACAATTCCATTATGATTGGTAAATATTTTTATTTTACTAAAACATCTAATAGAATAGAACTACCGAATATGATGATATTTTAAGCATGAATGGTCAAAAATTATATGGTTTTGTGGGGTAGTACAATCAATGTAGTTAAAGGCCATTAGGGATATAAAATTTTCACTTTCTTTTTTTAATCCTAAAGCATTGAATTTTTTTTCATAAATTCTATACTCTTATGACATGGTGTCTCTCTAATAGGGACAACAATTAATAGTGTTATTTTACAAATATATATTTCTAATAATTATAATAATATGAGAAATAGATGGACTATATTATTTCATTATGTTCATGAATAAGTGGCTAAGTAATTAAGAATGGTGGTAATAGGTGGACTACTAGTAATAGAGATAAAAACAGCAAAAAGATTGTAAATTAATATATAGATTAGGGGTGGATATCATTCATAATAGAAAAACCTTATATAATGGTTAGTTATCATCTTAAAAGAAATATTTTCATTAACAATTTACTCCTTCATAATTATATTCTTATTAATCGATTATCCAATTATAAATCTCTATGAGAAGGAAAAATATGTAGATATCCTTTTGTTTTCGGATTTCCTTTAGGATAATCTCATATTAATTTTTTTTATATTGTAATTCTTCATATATCAATGATAAAAAGTACGATGGTTTGAAGATGAGATATCTCAAATGGAGTGGAGTACTCTCCAACTACTCCATTATGAGAGAGATAATATGTTTTTATAATGTAGAATAACCTAATTAAAGAGGTGGGTAAATTACTATTTTAATTAAATATAGTGATGTATCAAGTTATAATGGTTGAAGTATTTTTATCTTTTCATATAAGCTCTTTCATTTATGATAAATACAATATTTTAGTAGGGATTTAAACTCAAATATTGACAATAGAATGAACATATGATGAATGATCCCTTGTGACAATGATGGGGCATACAGTTTTAGGGTATTTTTGATTATACAGGAAAAGTAGTTTATAGTCATATAAGATAGACCAGAAATCACATATTTCTTATAGTAACGACCTCATTTCATGAAGTTTAGTTTATGTGATAAGGGACTCATGTCATGATTCTTAACATCATGAAATAATGAAATAATTCACCTATCATACATATGATTTAGAACCCCTAGTATAGGCTATAAAACCATTCATATAACATATATGAATGTTATAAAGAGTCATTAGGTGTTAATCACTTGGAAAATAATTATAGAAATAGTTTGGGAAGACTATTTATATAGGTATAATTAAATACAAATAATTTTTTTTTTCAATCCCTTGATATTAGAACAATAAAAACCCCCAAGTTTTAATCCTTCGATCTGCAATTTACCCTTCAAAACCATAAAAAGTGGCCTACAACTAGTTTTATGCTCACACACATAAAGATATATATATATATATATATATATATTAATTTTTAAGTATATATTATAATTATTAAAAGGAAATTGTAAATATTTATCCAACCTATTGAAATGTTCCTCCAAAACCATTGATATATACATGTGCCACTAATCTTATATAATCATTAGTATATGTATTCAATCTTATGTGGACCTATGATAATAATTATTTATAACCATTAGAATATTTACATTACATTCTATGTAGTAATATGAATTACACTCCATAACTATTTTTATTGGTGATCCATATAACATTATTTTTAATATTCAATGCTATAGCCCAACGGGAATAGGTTATATTTATAATATATTATGGATCTTAGAATTATCCCATTCTCTCATGGATTTTTATAGATACATATAGGCATAAAATTTAAAGAAAAAATTCACAATCATGTATCTAAAATTTGGGTGGTAGGTAAGGTAAATGGAATGATAATTCATTATTATCACCACAGATCTCTTGATCATTGGATTTTCAAGGTGGTTTTCATCTAATTAAAATATATAATATATTACCATAAGATTATGTATAAGGGGATAAAAAATATTATGAAGATAAATAAGAGATGGATTCACCAAATTACTTCAAAAACTATATCATTTCATCTCATGGTTCTCAAAAAAATAAAAAAGTTATATTGATGTCATTGTATCTATATTCCCATAAATAATATAATACTGAATCTGATCATTAAATATGAATAAACACATCATTGTATTCCTTAATAGTGCAATTTTATGGTTGTAAATTTTGTTGGCTCATAAATATTTCTCACAAGGTGTAATCTAATGTAAGATCTTATCAAAATTATTCTCCATATACAAAATTGAAATATCCAAAATCAATCTACCGTTAAAAGGAATATATACCCTTTTCCTTATTCTTTTTGTTTTACAAAATGATTTCTTATTTGTTACACATATTCCATGATTAGTATGGTCACATTAATAAATTTGATATCTAGGTAGTGGTGACATAATCCTAATAAATCTAGTTTTTAATGATAATGTTATTAATGACCGGGACAATAACGGATCCCCATAGATTTGAGAGAATTATATATATTTAATACTATGTGGTAATCACTAAGGTCAAATTATATATAGGATACACCTCATTAGGCGGTGAATAAAACTAAAAGTCCACATTCTCAAATTCCATGTTACATCAATGAATGATGAACCACTATTTCAGCTTGTTAGTATTTTTTTCATGGGGATAACATCCAAGATAAATTGCATGGGTGGTCCTATATTAAGTCAATATATTTTTATGGGACCAATAAGTGAACCCGAGAATTTATCCAAAAAATCATCATGAAAATGACTCATTTTCTTGAGTAAATATATAATAATTTTCAGTAATTTATATTTTCATGCTGAAATAAAGAAATATGAAATTTATCTCTGATGGTTCTAAGAAAAATATTTTGAAAAATAAGTACATTGCCTGAAAACAACATTTTTTCTAATATCATGAATGGTAGAAAACAATGGTAATCCAGGTGTGGATTATAGTGAATGAAAAAAAACTTTATCATTGTAAAAATTCCGTTTTATCATTACATTTTGATGAATGAATTTTGTTTAAAATTATTATTTATAGGATAGTGGGCTATCACTAATAATGTATTCACCAATGTCATGGATAGATGATTGAAAATCTAATTGATCCTTAAAAAATTATATATGATTTGGGTCATCTCCTTCTATAATAAACTCATCAATTCATATTGAAAATTCATTAGATATGTGTTGTATCATATTAATAGAAATAGGGGCTACCATTTCATAAAACAAGGTATTACCGACATTCATAGCCATCACTCAAATAAAATTTAATGATGTGAAATTATGAGACTTTGAAAAAGAGTATCTTATTTAGTGTAACAGTTCAAAAAGATGCTCATTTGGATTAGATGAAGATATTTATTTAGATGATAAGAATTCTATCATATGGTGGGATGGTTCCCATTATCCCAATATTTGGGGCATAATGTTTAAAAATTAATGATTGTTTGAAAAATATTTTTGGACTCCTTTTTTAATTTTTTTTCTATTATGTAAATTGTTTGAGACCATGAAATCCTATAAAGTAAGGGATACAATAATAAATGTTCTATAGGGTTTTTTTCATGAATTTTTGTTTATTCTATCAATAATTATGGAATATGATTAATTCTATTGTATATATTCACAAGATATTATCATATTATAACACACAACCATTTCACTTCTTGTAATTATTTGGCGAGAATGGATGATACACATGTCACATGATTCTTGGAATAGTTCCTTAGTAATTGACCATCATTATCCATAATTTCTATGATAATTTAAATGATGAATTCATAGAAAATATGACCTAAATTATAATTGTAGTTGTAATGATTTATGTCATCATTAGGGAATAAATTTCCCTAAATCTTGATTTATTTCATCATATCTTAGATATTATTTATGGTTGAAATATTATAATCTTTTACTGGATCGTTATGGAAGGAATAAAAAATTTTATTATAAATTTTAATTTATTTTTTCTTCAATCTTATTTTATTGATGGTGAAAAACAATTTCTACATGCCATGAATTCATCCTATGTGATGGTAGTGTTTTCTTATAGATTTCCTTGTTTAACCAAATAGTATTCTCTAAAAATTATCTAATAGTCACAAAATCTATAAACCCATCAGGTTTATTCATGGCTATGAACATGGATGCAAAATAATCCAATATATTATCCACATATATCATATGTATTTTTTCATATGAAATTATTTTTTAGAGAGACTATATAAGACCCTTCCATCTATTAATGAAATTAATGAATCAATCATTATCTCCATTCATTCAAATGGTTTCTTAAAAGATATTTTATTCCATAATGCCATGATGAATTTATTGAAGAATAGATAAATAATATACATTATTCAGAGAAACATAGTTTTTTGTATATTATTACCCAAAAATTTGGAATATTTTATGATCAAGAAGATATATTTAAAAATTAAAGCCACTTCTTATTATAGGTTTCACATCATTGAGTTACAATAATTATGAAAATGGGTGGGATGGTACTCTAGATATCTCATTCCATCGAGTTTTGATAAATTTTATATTTTATATGTTTTTTAAAAAGGATTGATATCATATCATAATGGATTAAAAATTAATATTTACTAAAACATGTTTTGATGAGTCTATCGTAGTTTCCATCAGAATAGAATGAAAATAAATTAATTCAAGAACAATCATTTATTGAATTAACTTCACATGAAATTCCAAAACATTTTGATTATGTTTCCCTATATGGTTGGATGTTTTCAAAACAAATTATAATTTTACTCAAATATTCCATTTTATGTGATCTCAAATTGTTGGAGTTTCTTGATTCCTAATTTTTATGTTCATAAATATTATCACATTAATGAGGTTCAACTAATATTATAATAATGGTTTTATCATTAAGATCTTTATTATTTTGTTTTCCACCAAATAATATAAATTTTCTCTAATAAAGAATTATATTGATATTTTCAATCTTCTACTAACACATTATCAATATATTTTTGTTGTTGGTGGAATATTGATGTCCCCCCACCATTTCCATTTTAATTTTCACTAGATTTTTGAGTTTTTTATAGGGAAAAATTGGAAGTGGATCTAGAAATCTATACCTTCCATTGACTTTAGGTATATAATCCTTTCTCATGTACCTCTATGTTTGAGGAATGATGAATATGTGACACTTCACTAGGATTTTTCTCAACGGTATTAGGTTATAAATCCCCATTTAAATCACTACTAATGGCATGTACTAATGTTCAACATGTGATTGGAATCAAGAATTACTAAAAAGGGTTTATATCAATAATATTGGTATAATTATCCTTAATGGTTTGATAATGGATATGGAAGTTAGTGTAATAATTCCTTTAGCCCTATGGAATTGAGTTTTTCTAGGAGAATTTGTTGTTTTGATCATAGATATTGAGGCCATAACTATTTTATATTGAGTGTTGGATGTAGTAAGATACCATTGTAATGAACTCCATGTGGTTCATTCTCTTAAATATTGATGAGGGGCATGTTTATGTAGCTGCCAAGTTTTTCTCTTTGAAATTATGTTGCATTTGGAAAATGGTGATCTATAATTGTCCATAAGATACGATGAGGATGTATTGACGAGAAATAGTGATGTTATTACTAACTAGAACATTAAAATACATTCAATATAGAGAATTAAAATGCCATTTACATGCTATACTTCTTTGTTTCCATGTCTAAATTGTTACAAATAAAAAAACATTCTCTATAACATTTTATCGATTTTTCAGTTACACAATGTTGGAGATGACTGTGTTGAATAAGTGCACTCATATTCAGTTCTTCAGTAGTTCCCAGGACATGTTGAAAATATTTCTCTACTTCATTAAGACAATGAATTAATGTAGTGCCTTGATTCAAGGTGTGTCTCATGATGTGGTGGTATGTTAATATGGGACTGCTGAACTTGTATTGATTTTTGTGTATGTTGTTGGAATTTATGTATTTATCTCCTCTAAATTATAATAAGATGTAAAAAATATTTAAATCACCCCTTCATATAGGTACCCTATAATCATTTCATTCAGCATATGGAATTGTAAGAGGTGGGTAGTTGGAATATTATGTCGGTGCTTTGGATTGCAGGATTATATATCAATGATAATATAATGAGATAAATGTCACAGTACTTAATAGTTCATGTAATAAATAATAGTAATAAAATTAACCTTAGTATTGTTAGAGGACTTAGTACCTTTCATTATGTTCAATATAGATTCGGTTTGAATTCATTGTGAAAAAATGAAACCCATTAGGCTGTCAACTCCATTGATCTTCATGTAATATTATTTCATTCTTAGTTAAAAAATATAGAAAACATTCCTAATTGTTTTTCTAGTTTTCTATTCCTTATAAAACAATTTTTGTTATATTATGCCCTATAAGACTCTCAAACATTCAATGTTCGGTGAACACTAAATCACAATGTGTAATAGAATTGGATTCTTTAACTAGAGGAGATGATTTTAGTTCACCTCATCCCCTTAGATATATTGTTGACTAGTAATGAATAATCTTTTAAATTTTGAGCGTGTATTTGAAATCCTTAAAATTAACAATACTTTTTAACCTTTGGAAAATTTTACTAACAAAAATATTTCCTCTAAGAAGATACTACAAATTAGAATTATAATCTCTCTTGTTGGATCCAATTATTTGGTCACTATAAATTGTAAATCTATTTAGTAAGGCACTAAATATTTTATCAACATCCATGGAGTTATTAGTTTTTTCATAAAGGAGGTGGGGTGTTTAGTGGAGTTGGTATCCATCCCATTATAGGGGATTCCAACAAATCAATTTGATAGAAATGAAAATCCACACAATTAGATCCCGCTTAATTAGTTAGATTGTACAATTTATGGTCATGTGGCAAGGATGACAATGGATTAATTTATGAAAATTCATTTGTGACCAATGCATGATGTTCAACGTCATGTGGAGTAGAATTCTAGATGAAATGTTCATATAATGAGTTGGTTTATAAATATACACAAGAATTACTTTTTGGAATCACATATCATATGAGTCATGTAAATAAATTTTAAGAACCAAGATGAGTATCTCAACTCATGTAATAAGATGAAACTAAGAGGGGAATCATGAATAATGGAAAATGAGAAAACCAAAAGGATAATAAAGTCCAAAGGAATTTGTGGAAACTGATAGGCGATTATTTACTTAATAAATATCAGAAAACAATGTTGGGAGTCTCAAAATAAGTTATATGAGTAAACCAAGATTAGTATCTCGAATGAAGTAATATGAAGAATCAAATAGGAGACTCATGAATCAAATCATATAAGAAAACAAACAGGGAAATATAGATTCAAATAATATGAGTTAAACTAATTGATAATAAAAAAAAATTAAAAATAGGAAACCAAGATTTTTATATTGACTTAATGAAAATTAAGAAGGTAAGAGGATTATTTTTACTTAAACAATATAAGGAATCCAATATGAAAAGATCAACTGCTTTTAGGTGTGCAATGTATTTTCTATTTTTATAAATTATATTAATAAAAATTTATTAATTTTTTAATGGTATATATATATATACAATTTTAACTAATACATTTTATCATTCATTATATAGAATTTACTATGTATAGAATAATGGAATACTTACTTTTATGCAAAAAAATACATTTTTTTATAAATAGTTCGGTTGCAATTTCTGGAATTGTCTCAAAACAGAATTCTATAAAATTTAGAAATTAAATATTGTTAAATAAAAAAAATATTTGAATCCAAATAATTTACATTCTATAACAATTTAATCATATTTTTATTCACATTGAATAATATTGTTGGTAAAAAAATTCTTCTACAATGTAACGAATATTAATGAGTTAGAAATGTCAAAAATAACATTATAAGTGATATAATGATAGATTAAATTTTATAATTTCTATTGGATGATAATATTTTGATCCAAAAAAATCTATTGTTCATTTATGTGTCATTGTATATCAATTATTATTGATTTATATGTTTTTATATTTTAATATTTTGAAAAAAATCAATGAGTGTACTATCTCAAGATTGTTAATGGACACAATCTCTCTTCCCTTATCCACAAATAACGATCCTATTAACCCAAAACATAACCTCCCAAATAAATTAATAACAATCCTTCCCATTTCATAGATGTAAATTTTGATAAAAATACCATACCAAAAAGTATTTTGGAATAATCATATGAAAGGTATCCAAAGAGGAGTCTCTAGTTCTGAACAATTTCTTTTCTTTTTATTAATTATTTTCCCACCATCAAACCTCTCTTAAACATTTCTATAGAACAAATTAAGTATCTCCCAAATAATATAATTTTATTACATTTTTGTTATAACCATTTTTCATATACTTTTCTATCTAATGGAAAATGAAGACATTATTTATCCTTACATGGTTGACTACTACCTCAGAATTATAATGTATTTCAGTTTTCATTACTATATATTATTATTGAACATAATAATGGATACGATATTCATAAGGTATATTTATAAAATAATTATTAATATATAAATATATTATCTTATATACCCTCTTACCCTTCTATCTATTGTAAAACGATAATGTTTCACTTGCGTATGTGTAGACTACCCCTACACAAAGTGATGTTATTCATTTTTCATCACTAATATTATGAACAACACTACTAAAAAATAGACATTTAATTGCATTTGGCACTAGAAACGCTAGAATAAAGATCTGATGATGGTTTATTTTTTCACTTCTACAAAAACATTGATAAAGGGTACCTTTTATTAGTGTAAAAACATTGATAAACATATCCATTTTTAGTTCTTTTTCAGTACTCATAAAAGGCTCCAATTAATAGTGTATTTATAGAGAACAGATAAAAATAACCTCATATCATCAAATTTATTTAGTGTGGATAAAGTGAACCATTTATCAATTCTTTATTTTTAGCACTTATAAAATTAACGAATAAAAAGAAATTATTAATGAAATAAAAAGTAATGAAATCATGAACCATTTTATTAATTAAATAATATTTGATAAAAATGGAAAAATTGAAAATATATATATATCAATTATAAGTATTAATAACAATTATATATTAATTATATATATGATAAAAATAAATGAAATGAAATAATTAAGCAAGAAAAATTTAAAATGAGTTAATTGAGAAGAATATTAAAATTTATGTTAATTTAATATTTATTTATAAAATTGAGTATATTTAATATACAAAAATTCATAATATAAATATTTATAAAAAGTAAATTTTATATATAGATATATCAAAATGAATAAATTTTAATTATTAAACAAAAAAAAATTAAATTTATAAAATTGAACTAAAAATTTAAATTTGAATAAATTTCAAAAAAAAATATTAAAAAATTTACAAATGGATCAATTATCAATAAAAAATTTATACAATTAATGAATAGATATATAAATATATTAAATATAAATAGTAATAAATATTATATAATAAATATAATTATTTAGAATATTAATAAAATGTAATAATTAAAAAAATTAATGTCTTCTTTATTTTAAATGTTATTTTATTTTTTAATTTAACGTATATAAAGCATGTGTTTCATTGATTTCAAAAACATATACATAATTATTGAATTATTATATACAATGAAAAAAAAATTTATGCAATTAATGAACTCTTATACATATATAGAAAGACCTTTTATTTGTGTAATTTAATGAAATTTTAGTACTAATTTTTATTTCATTATAACATGATAAATTTCATATATTATGTTATTATATAGTCAAATTATTATATTTATTTTAAATATTATTATAGTTAGGTATTATTTATGTATTTCAAATTTGTAATTGTTTTATTTTTAATGTAATCGTTATTTATTATTTATTTATATCAAATTATTTAATATGTTTTTGTATATTCAATATGAGTTTTTATTTAATTCAATATATCATATTATTTTTTTAATAATTAATATTAAATTAATTAAACTTATTTTTTTCAATAATATTATGTGTACAAATTTTTAATAATTCAATTTCATTTATTGAAATGGATGTTGTTATGATTATATATTCATTAATAATGATAATAATATATTTTATATAAATATATTTAAGTAATTATATTCCTAAATATTAATTTTCTGTATTTATAAATTTACAAATTTACCATTATGATACATAAATAAGTATTATTATTTAATATATATATATATATATATTTACTAATAAATAATTCTATATATTTAAATATTACAAAAGTTTGGTAAATTTTTAAAAAATATATATTTATTACATTTAATTATATATATAAGTATATTTATTTATCATATATATATATATATATATATATGATGAAGAAGCCTCAATGATTTCCAGGAAATTAGTCAAATTACAATGAAAAGCAGGCAATATATAATGTTGGGATATACTCAACAAAGACAAGACCTCGACATATTGTTGAAGAACATAGGTGCAAGAACCACCGTGGGGCACCTATGGGGCTATATTTATATACTGATAAAATATT
Source organism: Viscum album (assembly GCA_963277665.1). Taxonomy (NCBI): domain Eukaryota; kingdom Viridiplantae; phylum Streptophyta; class Magnoliopsida; order Santalales; family Viscaceae; genus Viscum; species Viscum album. The sequence continues at coordinate 1,884,625,787 of OY728130.1, forward strand.
TTGTAACAATTAAAATATCAAAACATTTGTTTTTGTAAAAGTATTCGTATATTTATGAATAAGAAATTACATATTAAAACAATTAAAATATCTGAATAAATATTTTCAAATAATCAAAATATTTTGTATGTTTATATTTATATTTACATTTATATATATTTATTATATCAATATATAATTTTTTAAATATATATAAATATATAAATATATATAATGATTTAAATATATTTAGATTTATACAAATATGATAAATATATTTAAATTTTGAAGTTATTTACTATATTTATATTTATATAAATATATTTAATGATAGAAATATATTTCTAATTATAAATAAATAATTTTAAAGTCGTTTTTAAATTTATATTTCTTACATTTATGAAAAATATATATATAAACTTTTCAATTAAAATGTATAATGCTTTCAAATATTTATTTATGTTTTTATAAATAAATAATTATATAATAACAATATTTTGATATTGAATAATAATTAAATTAAAATAAATTAATGAATGATTATATATATATATATTCATTTTCTTATTAAAATTTATAACTATTAATCAATTTTGAGTGCAAAAAAAAATGCTATGAAGGTTTTTTTATTAGATCTTATCAATTTAGTGAAGATAAATGTTATGTTTATCAGTGTTAAACATTTGGTGATAATGATGCCTTTTATCATCAATTATCAATTTAGCACTGATAAATGGTATTTGTGTCCTTTCTTTTTTACATTAATTTCTAAAAGTGACTTTGATCTATTTAAGTGAACCCTAACTGCGACTGATTCGGTTGTGATTATGAAGCTATTATAAGACCCCCATACTACTAAAGCTTCTACTCTACATTCTCTTGAATTAAACAAGGATATAATATCGGGTATGTTATTTTCTACATTTCCTATATTGTTGATTATTTGTTTTTGTTTCACAGTTTCATATTTTTGAACCGTTCTCAACTGTGATGAATCATATTCATCTTCTTCCATAACACTATTCATGATCGGCGTCTCTCATTCTTCCTCATTATCACATTATTATTTCCACCTTCACTCGTGGATATTGCCATCGATTTTTGGACTCAATCATTCCATCCTTATTGTCATTTCATCTTCCAATGGAGCAATATCTTATGTTATACAATATGTAAATGATGATTGGTTGAGAATTTTTTTATGCATCAATAATGGAATCATCTGATAAATTGCTGTAATTCCCTCTTTATTTTTTGAAATGTGTTCAAGTCACAAACTACCACAACTTGGCCAATTAACTACTAAAAATGCAGATTAATTGTAATTATTTTAAAAATTTGAGGTTTCAAACAAAAATTATATAACAAAAATAGATTCTAAAATGTTATCTTCATTGGGAAAGACCAGGGTCTCCATGTATATTTTTCATGCCTTTAGTTCACACCATGATGACTTTTAAGGAAACAAGATTCCTAATTCCATCAAATTACATGATTATAGGACACACTGATTTTTATATCCCATTTTCCATATTTTTTCCAAAATAATGATACATTCATAGATATATTTATTTATATAAAAATATTAATATTTTATTAATTTGAATTTCATGAAATAGTTTTATGAATATTTGGTTCAACCAATATTGATTCTCAAATTATATTATATTATTTTATGGTATTTTTTAATATATTTTTTCATTATATTAATTTGATAAAAAATGAACACATACATTGAGAGAATTAATTTTTTAATATATAATATGTTATAAGACGCAATTAAAATTGATTTAGGTAATATTGGAATATGATTTCATTTAGAAGGTAAATATAATAAACATATTTTTTTAAATTAATAAATTGTAGGAATTAATTTTTTTTCGAATTTTTTTAGCATTACAAATATTTTTATAATTTGATGAAACAAATAGTTTCTCCTTAAATATAAAAATTTTTATCATGATTTTCTTTAAGCATAAAATTATCAATATGAATTTCATAAAATTTAGATCATATAGGATATATATGAGTTTATAATGTATGTTTTTCAAAGTATGTTTTTTCAAAATATATCATATATTTTCTTAACCATTGAATTACCGTATTCTAGATTTATATAAATGAATACTAATTAAATGAATCCATTTATATTTGTTTAATATTTTTTTAACATACTAATTTATATTGAATTGTTTCAATTTTTTATTTTTGAGAAAATATGGTTAATAGAGAATATTGATCAATTATTTTGTATTACACATGATGTAATAAAAATAATTCATTTATTATCATGTTTTAATATTTCATTAAAGAACAATATGTTAACAAAAATATTATATTTAATAGTATTTATATATGTATTAAATATTTACTTTTATAGATGAAATGTAACACCCCAGGCTTCTACGGTACGCTTCCCTTTGAATAATGAAATAGCATGTGTTGTACGCAACATCGAGTTCTAACACACCACAACCAATCAAACTAGACGTTATGAATATTAATTCCCACTTTTCTAAATTTATAAATTTTATTTTTCAAAATGGACTTCATTTTTGGATTCGGAATATTTAAATTATCCTAGGGTGAATTTTTGGTATTTTTCTGAAAGACTTCAATTTTTGATAAATAGTGAAACCACTGAGTGGTAGTTAAAAAACTAAATTTTTCATAAAACATAATTTTACAGCTTCTGTGAGTTGAATTTATAAAATTAGAGAGACATGGTTAATATCAAGGAGTAAAATGTGGTTCAATGAGATGAAAATAATTTTTTTGTGAATAGTAACTTTTTACTTTTATTTACCACGGTTAATAGTAAATAGGCTAATTTAGGGTAAAAGTGATTTTAATATTACCCTAACACATGTCCTAATTCTTTTGAACAAGTGTATTTCGACCAAAAACAACCTTAGGAATAAAATATTATCATTTAGGTCCACTTGGATTAGATTATGACATTTATTATTATTTAATTCAAAGAAGAGTTAAAAGAGTTAAAATCAAAGTTAATTTACTAAATCATTTTAATATAGGGTTATACATAAGATATAATGAATTTTAAATATTCATTATAAATCTATAAAGATTCCCTACATAATGGTATTTTATATAAAAATTTTAGACATTAAATAAATTAATTTATTTATGACCCAATGATGATGCAGTAATTACCATAAAAGTGAAAAATTTAAATAATCGATATTATAATTACGCAAATAAATATAATTTCATACTTTTTATGAATTACACTAATTTTATAGGTTAATATGACATGTTAGTAATGATTTAATAAACTTATTTCGAAGTAATCATTCTTTTAGGATTTTCACAATAATCAATTTTCCAAATACTGTCAAAATTGACAAAAAAGTTTTTTTTAAAAAATATTATATTATTAATTGATATTAAATTCCTAAAAATAGAATTTTCTACCAAGAAACTTATATCATGATAGGAATATCATTAATGGACCACTTTGGGGTCTCTTGGAGGTATATATTATGTTTATTAACTATATAATATAAAAATACAAAGTGACATGGTAAGTGTCAAACTAATTAACTAAGAGTTAAAACATAAAGATAAGGTTAATATAATGACCCAAACCTATCTAAATTATATTGGATGAGTGGTCTTCGACCCATACCCACCTTAAACATTAAATAATCCACTTTGGATCCATTATAAACCGAATATTAATTTATTATTAAATAATATTTCTAGATTTTCCAAAGGTTCCCCTCACCCCTCTTATAAAAGGGCACACCCCCTTATCATTAATTCACACCATAAAAGCCATTTTTCTCGGCCAAAATCTCCCCAAATACTCTCTCAACATCCCTCACGTCATCTTAGAGGCTATCCTTTAGTCATAAATCAACCTAAGGAGCCCTTTTGAAAAAATCAAAAGGAACAACCTAAAGAAGAGGTAATGATTTCACCACCCCTTTTCAAGATCCTTTCTTCTTCCACTTCTTCTATCATTGTTATTACCATTCTCAAATAATAAATCCTGTATATTATATATAAATTTATGTTATTATAAACATGGTAGAACAATATTTCATTACTATATCCATCCTTTGAATGACATGTCACCATACGTGCGTACGTACGACTTACCGTCTCCATGTCATGGTGTAATTGTTATTCAAAACATTATTATTTGGATGGTTAAAATAATGATGTTTAATTCATTTAAATAATAAATATAACATGATAATGATTCTATATATATGATATATCATCCAATTAAATATTATTTTAATATATAAGAGTGATATTTTTGATCGTGCGTACGTATGGACTACCGTCTCCATGAACGTGATGAGATTCATTATCCATCGTATCCATTCAAGTCTAATTATGATTTTAAGATTAATAATAATGTTTAAAGACTTAATATCATTCTGGATATGAATATTATACTGTCTATAAATAAATAACAAGGCTTACATAACAAAACATATAAAAAATGTGTAATTTAACTCCCGAAACGACGATAACTCTAAAATAGTATTAACAAAGCAATGTTAAAAGATCATATATGATATCCAATTAATATATATGATTCTTGTATAATTTAATAACAATTATTTCACCATTATACAGGACGTTAACCTACCCCAACCAAGGAAAAGTTCAAGTTAAGGGTTTATTTCACAAACTATTCATTATCCGAGGTTGTTTATACATAATATTCTACTGGGACATCTTTATCATCCACATCCTTGTTTCTTAAAAATGTATTTCAAAACAATTTTACAATTTACAATAATATGGTTTAAAGTCATTTATACCCTTTTTTTACTTTTTATAAGAGTTTTTTAAAGGAATCATTCTGTCGTTTTCAAAACAAGGTTCTTTTTAACCTTTTCGACAAAATTAAGGTTAGAATGTTTTTTTTAACTTATACGGTGGGTGTGACTATTTTCCTTCGTTAGAAAATTGTCGAAGAGTCCCTTACATGATTATTAGAATATTTTCAATGAAAATGTTTTATTTTATAAATATATGACTCTTAAATGATTTCAAAATAGAATTATATATTTCTCTAAAAATTGTTTTGATTTCATCTATGTCAACATCCTTTGATGGATTTTACGCTTATTTGAAGTTGCTTTATGATACCAAACTTCTATATTGTATTGAAGGTTTTGTGATATGTTTCACTGTGGATGTGTCATTTTTATTCCATTCATAGTTTATGGATGAAGTATTTACATTTCGTATGCTACTTTTACAACAAATGTTTGTGTTATTTTTAAACCTTTTCATATGGGAATGCATTAGACTTAATATGTGATGGGTGGAGGCTGTTATAGCTCCTCGAAGAATCGATAGGTCTCATGAGAAAAACTAGTGTCTTGGCACAAGGCCTTGGAAAAATATTATTTGTATTCTTGGCATGAGGCCTTGGCTATGTGGTTTTGATAGTCTGGAATTATGAATTCCATCATTATGAAAGTGGTTATTTATGTTGCATGTGATTACTCGATTAGTAGAATATCCATGAGAATAATAAAATTACATTATATCATTTTATTTTTTCTATACTATGGTGAAGTTCATGTTTAAATGGCTTTTGTTTTACTTATACATTTCCTTTAATGTTTTTTCTTATTTATGAAATTTTCTTCTATATTGTTCTCCTTACTGGGCAGTTGAGATCACCCCTTTTATATGTTTTATTTTTTCCAGGATATGAAGAAGTAAATTATGTATGACCTGCAGTGATAGTATGAGGGGATAAGAGTGTAGACTTTGGAAACTATGCTATTGTAGTTTTCATTTTTATGATGTAATGTTAAGCTTTATGAATATATCTAGTGTTTCCAAGGATACTAAACTAATCGGTCTTTTGAGACTTGATCTTTCTTGTGATCATGCAAATGTTATGTAATAATGCACAGGCTCTGTGTAACTTGGGTCGGGGCATTATAGTTGGTATCAGAGGAAGATTAGTATAAACATTGGAAGCTAGATTTAGATAAACTCGGATTAGAGAACATAGATTTAAGATGGACTTTGAGGATTAGTATAGAAGATCTTCCTAGAATATTGGTATTGTAGAGATTTTGTGAGTTTTTCGAGAAATAAATCCCTGTCTGGATATAAGCAGGTAGAGGCGGCTCTGGAACAGATGTACCTAGGGGTATAACCCGAAAACACCGCTTTGAGCTAGAATCAAATGGGAACTGGTGCACGACAACGGTCCTTGCTGCACTCTTGGTTACGACACTCCCGGGGGATATGCTTAGGATAACTCTCATTTTTATTACAAATCATTATGAAGGGTTTATGAGTATATAATCTCTCAATGAATACATTTTTATGATTATGGATTATATTCATAAATAGTTCAATTTATGTTAAGTGTTTTATAAGTATGGAATTATGTATTTTGATTCATAAACTGATCTGGTTTATGCCATTTTTTTAGAAATGGCACCTAGTAGAAGAAATGGAATCATTATAAATGAAATAACTCCATGTAGGGATTTCCCTCCTGCTCAAGATAATTATAGTGGAGCTGGTGATGCAACTGATTCCGATCAGCTAATGACCATACTGGGACAACTCACTCAGGTTGTGAATAATAACCTTACCCGTATGGAGCACCCTGGTCTGCAGCATGGAGGATCAATGTTAGATCTCTTTATGAGGCAACAACCACCAACGTTCAATGTGAGTAAACATCTGCTAGTAGCTGAGTAATGGATAAATTCCCTAGAGAAAATATTTTAGGATTTAGGGAGTAGTGAAACGGAAAATGTTATCATGGCAGTTTACCGCCTCACTGGAGATGTTGATCAATGGTGATTATTGATTCAAAACACGAAAAAAGATGATGAAGTATCAAATATTGAATGGAGGGAGTTCAATGATCTATTTGTAGAAAAATACTTTCGTTATGACAATCGAGCATATATGTAAAGACAATTTCTGAGTCTGAGACAAAAGGAGGATGAGAATGTCGCAATGTATGAGGCTAACATTATAAGGTTAGCAAGGTATGCTAGAGATTATATACGTAACCCAAGAAGTAATATTGATCGTTTCATTTATGGGTTAAAACCATTTCCTAGTTGAGCATAGGTCTCACAATCCTTCTGGTCGTATGAAGACATTGTCTCATGTGCTATCAAGGCAGAGAAATATATCTCAAAGTATTATGACTTTAAAGTAAAGCAAGAGAAGGAGAGATCATATGATCAATCTAGGAATGGAAATAAACGGAAGAAGGGAAATGTTGAATATCCATCTTGCATTAAATGTGGGAAAAAACACCTCGGTACGTGCTTAAAAGGAACGGAAGTCTATTACAAGTCTGGTGAAAAAGGCCACCAAGCACGTGATTTCAAGGGGAAAAAGGAATCTACCAATGTTCAGTGCTACAATTTTAAGGAGATGGGATATTATGAAAATGAATGTCCTAAGCGTTAGGGGAACTTAACTCAGAAATGGCCAAGGGATCAAGGCCAAGCTTATGATATCACTACTGCTGAGGTAGAAGATCATAAAGACGTGGTGGCAGGTAATTTAATGGTTTCCTCAAGTTTAGAAAATGCATTATTTGATTTTGGATCATCGCATTGTTTCATATCATCCATGTTTTCTAAGAAAATTAGATATTTAGAATTTGATTTATCAAGTGAGTTGTCAGTTAAAACTCCTAAGGGAAGTATCATTACTACAATGTTTTATGAATCAGTCCCTATTAGAGCACATAAATGTACTTTATCCGCTGATCTCATCATCATACCTATGATTGACTTTGATATAATCCATTGTATTGATTGGATTTCGGATCATGATGTGAAGATTTATTGTAATAAGAAGGAGGTTACAATTTTTGATGATGATGATAAGGAACACCTTATCTTTGGAGCAGAATCGTCACCACCTAATTCTTATCTAGATCCACCCCCAGTAGCTCAACTAAATTCAATTATTGGGGAGGAAGATGATGAAATGACTGTGGGTGATGAAAGGAATGTTCAAATATAGGATGTACCTATTGTGAATGAATATGTAGATGTGTTTCCAGAAGATTTACCTGGACATCCTCCAGAACGAGAAGTTGAGTTTTCCATTGATTTAATTCCTGGATCAAGACCTATATCGAAGACCCCTTATAGAATGGCCACTGTAGAATTAGTTAAACTAAATAAAAAACTATAGGAATTGAGTAATAAGGGATTTATTCTCCCTAGTGTTTCTCCATGGGGAGCCCCTATTCTGTTTGTCATAAAGAACGATGGATCTATGAGGTTATGTGTTGACTACAGGGAGATAAATGCTATAACAATAATGAACAAGTATCCCCTACCGTGAATTGATGATTTATTTGACCAACTGCATAGATCTCAATACCTTTCAAAGATTGAACTTTGATTGGGATACCATCAATTGTGTGTGAAGAAGGAAGACATTCTGAAGACAACATTTTGAACCAGGTACGAGCATTATGAGTTTATAGTAATGCCTTTTGGATTTACTAATGAACCCTCTGTATTTATGGATCTGATGAATAGAGTTTTCAAGGAATATCTCAATTATTTTGTGGTTGTATTTATTGATGATATCATAGTATAATCAAAAAGCTACGAAGATCATGAAAATCACTTGTGCATTATCCTGAAGACTCTAGAAGCCATGAATTATATGGGAAGTTTAGCAAGTGTGAATTCTGGCTTCAAGAGATTTAATTACATTGCCATATTATATCTTAAGATGGAATCTCTATGTATCATTCTAAGACCAAGGAAATCCAAGAATGGATAGCACCTATGAGTATAACTGAGGTATGAATTTATATTGGTTTGGTAGGTTATTATCGACGTTTCATCAAGAATATTGCCCGATTGGCTAACCCATTATTGAAGCTCACACATAATGGGGTTAAATTTGTTTGGATAAAAGTGTGTGAAGAATGTTTCGAAGAACTGAAGATAAGATTATTCAATGCTCCTATATTGACTCTACCATCGAGGGATGATGGGTTCTTTATTTATAGTGATACATCGAAGAAAGGACTTGGTTGTGTTCTTATGCAGAATGATAGGGTTTTTGCCTATGCATCACAACAGTTGAAAATTCATGAAAAAAACTATCCTACTCATGATCTCGAGTTTCCAGTGGTGATCTTTTCTTTGAATATAAGGACGCACTATCTCTATACTGAAAAATTTGAGATTTATACTAATCACAAGAGTTTGAAGTATATTTTCTCACAAAAAGAACTCATCATGAGGAAAAGGAGATGGATTGAATTACTAAAGGATTATGATTTCACAATACCCTACCACAAGGGGAAGGCAAACACGGTGGAAGATGCTTTGAGCAGAAAAGTCCATGGAGTTTTGAACAATATGAGATTTGAAAGGGATCTAATTTTCATGGATCTAGTGAAGATGGACATGGGAATAACCAGGGTAGGTGAAACATCAATGCTTTCTGAAATGGTTGCCATACCATCTTTACTAGAAAGGATTAAGAGTTCTCAGACCGATTATGAAGAATTTCAAAAGAATATTATTGTTTTTAATTATTGGAGATTGAGATACTTTGTGTATGAAGATGGAATTTTGAAATTTGAGAAGAGACTTTGTGTTCCCAATATACATGATCTAAAAAGGGAATTTGTAAATGATGATCATAGTTCCAATTTCTCTATACACCATGGGAGCACCAAAATGTATAGAGATTTTAAGGAACATTTTTGATGGGACAACATGAAGTGGGAGATTGCTGATTTTATGTCAAGATGTATGGTTTTTCAACAAGTGAAAGCTGGATGGAAACTTCCTGGAGGAGTCATGAAACCTCTTCCCATACCAAAGTGGAAATGGGACAATATTATGATGGATTTTGTCATGTAGCTACCAAAGACTCTTATAAGTAATGATGCAATATGAGTCGTTGTTGATCGACATACAAAGTCAGCACATTTTCTTGCTATAATGAAATAATTAAAACTTGAACGACTAGCAAGACGATATATTAATGAAGATTTGAGACTTCATGGAGTACCCATATCGATTGTTTCTGATCATGATCCCTGTTTTACTTCAAGATTCTGGAAAATCTTTAGAAAGCCTTAGATACTGAACTTTATTTGAACACTGCCTACCACCCTTAAACAGATGGTAAAATAGAAATAACTATTCAAAACATAGAAGACATGTTGAGATCCTGCTCACTTGACTTTCAGGGTATATGGGATAAATATTTACCTCTGGTAGAATTTTCCTATAACAATAGCTTCCATTAATGTTTTCAGATGGCACCATATGAAGTGTTATACGGAAAGAGATGTCGCACACCAACCTGTTGAGATGACGTTGCTGAAAGAAAACCTGTAGGCCCAGAACAGGTGGAGGAAATGATGGAAAAGGTAAAGGTAATCCAAACCATATCAAAGCAGCTCAACGTAGTCGGAAGAGCTACGCTAATAATCGAAGGAAGGATTTGGAATTTCAAGTCAATGATCATGTTTTCCCGAAGGTATCTCCATGGAATCGATTCATACATTTTGGAAAGAAAGGTAAAATGAGTCCCATGTACATCAGAACTTTTGAAAATCTTTAACGAATTGGGGTTGTAGCTTACCGTTTGGCAATGCCGCCAAATCTCTCCAAAGTTCACGATGTCTTCCATGTATCACTATCGAGGAAATACATGCCTGACCCAACACATGTATTCACCTATGAGGAATTAGAACAGGAACCCGATCTGTCTTATTGCAAAGACCCCATAAGGATTCCTGATATGGGAGAACAAGTGCTGAGAAACCAAACGACTCATATGGTAAATGTTCTATGATGTTACCATAAGATGGAAGAGGAAACGTGGGAACCCAAGGAACTTATGATGAAGAACCACCCGATTCTTTTCATGCGGTAGTATTCTAGGAATTTCGAGGATGAAATTATTTGAAGGATGGGAGAATGTAAAACCCCAAGCTTCTATGGTACACTTCTCTTTGAATAATGCAATAGCATGTGTTGTATGCAACATCGAGTTCTAACACACCACAACCAATCAAACTAGCCATTATGAATAGTAATACCCACTTTTTGAAATTTATAAATTTTATTTTTCAAAATGGACTTCATTTTTGGATCTGTAATATCTAAATTAGTCTAGGTTGAATTTTTGGTATTTTTTTAAAAACCTTCAATTTTTTATGAATAGTGAAACCACTATGTGGTAGTCAAAAAACAGAAATTTTCATATTATTTAATTTTACTGCTTCTATGAGTGGAATTTCAAAAATCCCAGAGAAATAGTTAATATCAATGAGTAAAATTTGGTTCAATGAGATTAAAATAATTTTTGGTGAATAGTAGATTTTTACTTTTATTTACCACGGTTAAAAGTAAATAGAGTTATTAAGGGTCAAAGTGATATTAATATTACCCTAAAACATGTCATAATTCTATTGTACAAGTGTATTTCGACCAAAAATTACCTTAGGAATAAAATATTATCATTTCGGTCCACATGGATTAGATTAGGACATTTATTATTATTTAATTCAAAGAAGAGTTAAAAGAGTTAAAATCAATGTTTTTTTACTAAATAATTTTTAATATAGGATTATACATAAGATAAATTTGATTGTAAATATTCATTAGTAAAATAAAAATGATTCCTACATAATGGTATTTTATTTATAATTTTTAGACATTAAATAATATAATTTATAAATGACTCGATGATGATGTAGTAATTACCATAATAGTGAAAAATTAAAATAATTGATATTATAAATACCCAAATAAATATAATATGAGACTTTTTATGAATTAAAATGATTTTCATGGTTAATATGACATTCTAGGAATTATTTAATTAAATTATTTAGAAGTAATTATTCTGTTATAATTGACACAAAAATCAATTTTTCCAATAGTGTCAAAATTGACATAAAAGAGTTTTTAAAACAAATATTATATTATTAATTGATATTCAATTCTTAAAAATCTATGGTTCATCCAAGAGACTTATATGATGATATTTGTATCATTAACAGACCACTTGGGGGTCTCTTGGAGGTATATAGTATGTTTATTAACTATATAATATAAAAATACAAAGTGACATGGTATGTGTCACACAAATTAACTAAGAGTTAAAACTAAACAATAATGTTAATATAATGATAGAAAACTGTCTAAATTATATTGGTTCAGTGGCTTTCAACCCATAACCACCTTAAACTTTAAATAATCCACTTTGGAGCCATTAGAAACTGAATATGAATTTATTAGTAAATAATATATATAGATTTTCCAAAGATTCCCCTCATCCCTCTTATAAAAGGGCACTCCCCCTTCTCATTAATTCACACCTTCAAAGCCATTCAGATTGGCCTAACTCTGCCCAAATACGCTCTAAACTTCCATAAATCCATTTTATAGGCCTTTATTTAGTCATAAATCCATCTTATAGAGCCCTTTTGATCAAATCAAAAGGAAGAACCTGAAGAAGAGGTAATGATTTCACCACCACTTTTCAATTTCCTTTCTTCTTCCACTTTTCAATCATTGTTATTAACATTATAAAATAAAAACTCTAGTATATTATATATACTTTTATGTTATTATAAACATGGTACAACCATATTTTAGTATTCTATCCATCCTTTTAATGACATGTCACCATACGTGCGTACGTACGGCTTACCGTCTCCACGTCCTGGTGTAATTGTTATTCAAAACATTATTATTTGGATGGTTATAATAATGATGTGCAATTCATTTAAATAATAAATATAACATTGTAATGATTATTTAAAAATGATATAACATCCAATTAAATATTATTTTAATATCAAAATAATGATATTTTCGCTCGTGCGTACGTACGGACTACCGTCTCCACGAACGCAATGAGATTCATTCTCCGTCGTATCCATTTAAGTATAATTATCATTTTAAGATTAATAATAATGTTTAAGGACATAATATCATTCTGGATATGAATAAGATACAATCTATACATAACAAAAATTTTTTACATTACAAAACATATAACAGAAAATGAGTAAGTTAACACCTGAAATGACGATAATTATAAAATATTTTTAACAAAGAAATGTTAAAAGATCATATATGATATCATATTAATATATATGATTCCTTTATAATTTAATAAAAATTATTTCACCATTATATATGAGGTTAACATAACCCTACCATGGAAAAGTACAATGTAAGGGTTCATTTCGCTATCTCTTCTTTTTCCGAGGTTGTTTATACGTAATAATCTACTGGGACTTCTTTATCATCCACATCCATGTTTCTTAAATATGTATTTCAAAACATTTTTACTATTTACAAGTATATGGGATAAAGTCATGTATACCCTTATTTGAATTTTTAGAAGATGTTTTTAATGGAATCTTTCTGCATTTTCCAAACAAGGTGCTTTTTAACCTTTTCGACATAATTAAGGTAAGAATGTTTTTTTAACTTATACGTCGGGTGCGGATATTTTCTGCCGTTATAAAATCGTCGAAGCATCATGTACAATATTATAAGAATATTTTCAAATAAAATGTTTAATTTTATAAATATATGACTCTTAAATAATTTCAAAATAGAAAGATATATTTCCTTAAAAAGAGTTTTCATTTCATCTATGTCATCATCCTTTGATGGATTTTATGATTATTTGATGTTGATTTATGATACAAAACATTTATATTGTATTGAAGTTTTTGTGATATGTTTGACTGTGGATGTGTTATTTTTATACCATTCATGGTTTTTGGATGAAGTATTTAAATTTCTTATTTTTAGTTTTAATACGAATGTCTATGTAATGTTTAAACCTTTTAATATGGGAATGAAGTGGACTTAATATGTGACATGTGGAGCTCGCTCTAGCCACTCGACGCATCAGTAGGTCTCAGGAGACTAACTAATGTCTTGGCTCAAGGCCTTGGAAAAATCTTATTTGTAGTCTTGGCACGAGGCCTTGGCTATGTGGTTATGATAGTCTGGCATTATGCATTCCATCATTATGAAAGTGGTTATTGATATTGCATGTGGTTATTGTATTAGTAGAATATCCATGTGAATAAGTAAATGGAATTATTTCATTTATTTTTGCCATACCGTGTTGAAGTTCAAGTTTAAAAGGCTTTTGTTTTAGTTATAAATTGCCTTAAATGATTATTCTTATTTATGAAAGATTCTACTATATTGTTATCCTTAATGGGCATTTGAGCTCTCCCCTTTTTTATGTTTTATTTTTTCCAGGATGTGAAGAAGTAAATTTTGAATGACCTACAGGGATAGTATGAGGGGATAAGAGTGTAGACTATGGAGACTATTTTGTGGTAGTTTTCATTTTTATGATGTAATGTAAAACATTATGAATATATATATAGTGTTTCCAAGGCTACTTAACTAAACGGTCTTGCGAGATTTGATCTTTCTTGTGATCATGCCAATGTTATGTAATAATGCACCGAATCTGGGTATCTAGGGTCGGGGTGTTACATGAAATTTTTCATAATATATATATTTTTGTAGGGTTAAAATATTCTTCAAATTATTTTATTATAATGGAACGAAAATATGGTTCTTATAATATTTATATTATAAAATTAACTAATACAAATGTTTAAAACAATAGATTTAGAGAACCATGTTTTTTTATTATAAAATCAAAATCAATTTTTTCTAGACAACATAATTTTAGGAAATGAATAAATTATGTTACATTTTATTATTGTGTATTTATTTATATAATTGTATATATGTATTAATCATTTTTTAAATATATTTTTTTACTTGTCCTATTATTTGATCACTAGAGTAATTTATTTAAAATAATTATATTTCACATAATTTGTTACTAATATTTTGGTTCAATTTTGAAAAATTATTCCTTATAATGTTTTCTTTTATGAATCACTAGATACTATTGGTTTTTTAATATTCCTTTGAATATATGATTAGAATACTTTTATATAATAAAATTATTTTTGGATGTGATAATAAAAATTGATATATATTATAATTTGAGTGTATTATGTGTTGGCTGAGAATAATATATTTGAATCATTTTTTCAATTGAAATGTAGGCGATTCATTGAAGGATAGGGCGAGGTTGGGGAGAAATCTATAATGTTTTTTGGTCTTCATTATGGTTTTTAAGTTAGATTTAACTATGGTATTGTGGCCCCCATTTTATATTTCATTACTAAAGGAACAAATGATGTTTAGAATTCCACATATTTTAATTGCACTTCCTATGAATAATGCATTTGTAATACCAATTTAATTTCTATTTTAATAAATACTTGTGATATTTACCCCTACGAGGTAGACATTAATGATGGGGTTCTATGGTCAAATCTCTTGGAACCTGTGATGTGTTTATTTTTTGAGGGAGGATAATATATTTTCATTGAATTTGATTCAATTATTGACCTCTAATTAGTGAAATGATTTTAATATCATGAAAAAAATATTATATAAACATATAGTATGAATAATATAATTAACAATTATGAAATTATGTTAGTAAATTTTAATGTCATGGTGTCCTAGATAGTACATAATCACTTGACATACATGTTTTTATGGTTGGTTAATAAATTGAACATACAATAAAATATCGGAATTATTGTGTATTTTAGTCAAAAAATCATTATTTACATGTTTATTTTCTTACTTACACCCTATACAAGATCCTCAAGGGAATTAAATATTTTATATCTGAGATATAGGTGAGGTAAATATAAAATTAACATTTATTAGATTCATTGTAGCTCAATAGGAATGAGTTGATGTTGTCATGGAAGTGGAAGTGGACTTTTATAATTTTGAGATGTGGTTCAAAATTTTAATTTATGATGTTATAATTTAAAATTTAATAAGTAGGACATTGTCATCCTCACTACCTTAATATAACAAAAAATTATTATTCCTTTATTCGTGAGACTAATCCCATATATCATATTTGTTTCTCAAAGTACTCATAGATTAGTCATCCAAAATTATCATTGATACCTGGTATGGGATTACTACTTCTCATTGTAGCTTCGAAAACATAGGTGAATTCTATGAAGATATGGAGGATTAGTCACAAGTAACAAAATTAAATAATTAATTTTCATGTCATCAAGCCGATGTGGATGACAGTCTACTATAACAACAACTATTGGATGAATTTTGAGGATAACACTTATAATTTTGGGGTAATTCCAATATTAAATTCAATTAACCATTTCACTTAAAATGGAATCATGCTCATATTTTGAAAAAAATAATATTAAGATATGGTTAAAGAGTTCATAAATATTGTAATAGGGAATTTATATGAGCCTTATAAAATCCTTTTTCTGTTATTACAATGTTCTTATTCTGAAAAATTAAATGTTTTAATACTCATGTAGACAATGACTTCTACACTCGATGATGTTACCATTCTAGAGGAATAATATTTTTCGATGATGAAACTATAGAATTATGAGGTGATCAATAACAACTTCATGAAAAAAACAACAATAATGTAGCATCATAGTGTAAAATAAAATTATCAACTAAATATGTTATGGTATAAAATTATAGGATGGATTGAATCAACACAACTAACTTATTGAATCCAAAAAGTGAATATTTATTATTAATATTAGTGTTAAAAAGAGGTAAAATGTGTCAATTTTTATTGATTCAAGGTTCCATGTGAACTCTAGAATGATGGAATGCCATTCAAATGATATAAGGGTAATGTTATGAAATTATTTCTCTATTTTACTGAAAAATTATATAATTAAAAGTTTATATAATTATCATTATTCAAAGCATAGATAATTTATTTTACTTTTGTAATAATTTTTTCTTAATGGAAAATGGGAGACCCCAAAGAGGATTTCATTCTCTTCATACAAAGTCATATCATAGGGATTATAATTGAATGGAAATCCCCACCCACTAGTTTGTTTTGAACACATTATAAAGAAGGTATCAGGGACCACTTTAATCAATCATCACAATAATAAATCAATCCAGGTGAACATAAATAGATAGTATTATATTTTAAATTATTTATTTTGTCAAAATTAAGTCAAAATTTATAGTTTATCAAATAGAAATTGAGTTCTGAAAACAAATAACATGCATCAAAACCAATATTACCCTATAGAAAATGATGTGTGGTGTAAGGCTCACTTGATAAGAAATTGGTATGTTTTGTAAATCAATAGTAAAATATAAATGAGATATGATACAATATATGTTCCTTTGGAAACAAGATGACTGATGAATAAAAATACAAAGCCCCTTCCTTCCTATAACATGTGTTGTGGATGTGGATTTCACAAAAATGGAGGGAGAAGTAGTTGATGAAATCACAGTATCAGTATTGAAAAAATTTCTCTGTATGACATAGTAGTATTTTGTTATACTGTATAACAGTATAAAATAAAAATATATATTTATTTTAATATTTTTATTTCATTTAGACAAGCAAATCTGTAGCAATTTTATCGTAATATAAATTAACTTCAAGGTAATTTACATTGTCAGACCCTTTTGATCACATTATGGGATTAGGTTTTAGAGTGACTCGTCAATCGTATTTCAGACATATAAAACTATAGAAAGATACATATAATATGATGATGTTAGTTCAGAAATAAATATACTCACATAAATATATTTTTGTCTGGTTTTTTTTTTTGAAGACTAATATAGGAGAAATGGTCAAAGTGAACTGGTGATAAAACAATTATCCACACATAAACCAAATGTCCCCATAGATTTGAGTTTATTCAATCCCCCCAACAGCATACCTTAACATAGGTAATCAGTTTTTTCATTAATCAATCTCTTAAATTTGAATAAAAAAATTCTAATAACATAATATTAATAAAATTCTCAAGGGATCAGTTGTTTGGGATTTTTATTAGTTGTGACCCACACACTTCATTTTTTTGATTAGTACATTATATAATATCAAATAAAATGAGTCCCCATAAATACCTCCCAATAGATCAAATGAGAGTGGGGAATGAGGAACATCATGAGCTAACAACTCGGTTCAATATTCCACTTGATGTTATGAATATGACAATGGTCAATGATGTCATTAGAATATAAATAAAATGGTCACCTGAACTTATAATGATACATGATGTCTGTTTTCAAAATAATTCATATTAAGAACCAATACTAGACAATAAAATAAGTTAGGAAGTGAGGTATGATATTAAAAATGCATAAAGTTATGGGGAAAAAAATTTAGGATCAATAAAATCGAGTAAATTGAACAAGAAAAAATCATTGTTATAGAAGTACATTCTAACCACCAGTTCCAGAGTTTCAGTTATCATCATCACAATAACCTAAATAAAATACATTTAATGATGAAAATATCTCTTTAATTCCATATGGAAAATAAATATATGGATCCTCCATGATGGAAAAAATCAGTATCCAGACAATTAATTTTATTCTCAAATTTTAATGGTTGGGAATCTTAATTGTGAATATATATATAAGGTATGTTTTTATAATATATTTATCCAAATAGGTAGTTAATATGTTCCTAAATGTTAATATAAATTTATTTTTTATATAATAATTTATATTACTAGTATATAGAGAAACAATATTGTGAATCACAATATGGATTCGTTAATCCATGTGTTATTTCTATAGAAAATATTTCATTGGATAAGTAAAAATATTTGATGAAAATAGATGAGCTTCTCACATAGTGTAAAATATGAGTTGTTATGCTCTTTTTTATACCTAAAATCTATAGGTAAAACTGTAAAATATAATAAAATATAATATATTTGTAATTTTTTCATTCCTGATTTGTTTTTAATTATTTAGTACATTGGATGATAATCATAGTCAATAAAGATACCCATGATATTTATTTTTTGGATCCAATGCATGGATATCTAGCATGTAGACCACACTAAGAGGACCGGTTTCAGATATTCCAAACACTGAGAGGTGGTGAAAAAATGTTGAGGGATATTTAACACTATTGAAAATTTTTATCTCTGTACCACTTGACATGTAAGGATCATGATTCTCTTGTTCTATTTTCCCAATCACATGAAATATTATGAAAGTAGTAAAAATATTCATATGATATTTTTACTAGGTTCACTACTCAATAAGAGCATCTAAATCCTTTTATTATATGGTGATGAACAATTCATGTATTTTATAGTAGAATATAGTAATTTTTATAGTAGATTGTTAAATAAAACATTTATATAACAAGTGTGAGTCCCTTAAACGTTTGAGGGGAGTTGGAAACAATCCACTACCCTCAACTGGTGACAGTATTTTCCTACTTACTGCTCTTTATTTATTCTTTATACAGACTCCCAAGACTATCTTATACATATTGAATATGGTTTACTACACCAATAGAATCTTAAAAATGTATAGACCTATTGTATTTCACACTACATCATGATATTCTACCCTTAACATATAACATTCTTAGTACAATAAATGTAACTCTCTTCTTCTTTCCCTGAAGCAAACCTGAAATCCATAAAATATTCTTCCCGTTCTTCTTTTTTGAAAAACTAATAGCACTAAATTTACTTTTTTTTCTTACAAGAATCAAAAACTAACCAATTCATGGTCAAAACAATGAGGACTATCTCATCATAGAATTTGAATAGTTTATTTGACCTGAATAACTAAATATAAATTGGATACACTTCTTATTCTTCTACAACACAAAATACCAGTAGTGATTGAAGTATCAGTTCTCTTTCATGTACTATTTGCACTTCTGCAAACTGTTTAACACAGCATACTATGAGTTCTTTACGAACAACATTGTCCTCCAAAAATTGTCTCAACTCCACTTACACAATATGTTTTTCATACTACACTTTCTATTCATACAACACCAGGTCCAAGTATCAAGCATGCTTCTCTTACCATGCATGCTCTGCATACCGTGCATGCTCCGCGTACCACAGCTACTCCACATATTGTTCCTACTTCATGTAACACGAGCTCTGTGTACCAATTCATAGTAAATCATATGTGTATCACTTTTGTGTGTCACATCAGTGTATCATTTCTTCGTACAACTTCTAATTTTATGGAATTAATTTTTTAATAGACTATGCCGTCCAATTTAGGTAACTATTTCATCCTTCAGTGGACTTGTTCTATATATTAAATGAATCATTTTGTCTCTCACTTACAACAACATTCTACTCGAAATTTATTATGTGGACCCCACCTTCTCATTCCATTAACTATTTCTTCTTCTATGACCCTCTTCGTCCAATGAAAAATCTATTCCACAGGCCGCTCCTTATAATTTCATGAATTTTTTTCTTTTATGTGTATTATCTCTTCCTATGTGGAATCTCTCTCGTGGACTTCTTACCTTCGCATAATTCTTCCAACGATAACCCATTTAGACCTAACTGATTTAATCCTTAGTTATGATCTTTTCTTATCAAATTTGATCTCTTTATTGATGGGATCAGGCTTCAATATATAGGCATATTACTCTAAAAATTATGTTAATTTGTTTTACCCAAATTTTTAATGTGGGACTATCTTCATTGGAATGTGTTCTCTTTCTGTGTACTATGATTTTCCACCACATACTGCTTTCTATGGTGAACATAAATTGTCCCACAAACCATTTTTATCATTTAACCATTTTAGTATGTGGACTCTATACTGATTTTCTTCTTTTATTATGGCCAAAATCATAGTCTCCATTCTTATGACAGCACGAATTCCACATACCATTTTCATTCTGTGTACTGTAAGCCTATCATGTACCATTATTCTTTCTAAGCTATGTATACCTCTTACGCATTCCAAGATCTACCCCGATTACTTGTGTATAACAATCTATCACCAGAATACATTTCTTATTCTGTGAGCTGCTCTATATATAGTAGTCGATCGATCGCCTTCGACATCATTATATTTTCAAAGGAAATTATTTCAACTTCCCCATCTTCCAGAAACATCAATATTTTTATCACAACATATAATAATATTCATTTCCATTTATATCCTTTTCTTTCTTAATACTTGTATCACACATTCTCCAAAAATCATATTATATTTTTGAAATACAAATCATCATATCATCATCTAGTTTAAATAACTTGGATAATTGCCCAAGAGTGACATCCAATGCTACGATTCCATAACAACTTTCCAGACATCATCACTTCAATCATACTACACTAACATAAGAGTTAAATTTGGATTTCCTTTTTCATTTTGACCAGTATTGACAAAAGTTGGAAAAAAATACAACATCATACACAAAAGTGGTCCCATCACACACATTATGAGTATTTTGAATTTTTAATACATAAAAATAAATATTTTATTGATAAAAAATGAAGTGAATGTTCATACTATTTTAACATTAATTTTTTTATTATAGTGAGGTCACTATATGTAGCATAAATCAGGGATCGATGTCTTCATCTAAATTGATAAATCCATCGGATTACAAAAAAATAGAAATATATAAGGTAAATATAAAAACAATTAAATATAAAAATATATTTTCAAACAATATAATTATTATAATAAATGATTCTATTGTATAAGAATAAGGCAAATAGAAATTAATGTAGATATTATATTTGAAATTTTATTTGGGGGGTTCTTAAAGCAGGAAAATACTAGCATCCCCTAATTGGTAAATTATAAAGGTTATTGTAACTTTATTAAGTATATTTTTTTGTAATGCTTTTTTTCTTAGTACTATAAAAATTAAAAAAAATTTACTCAATAGAAGAATAATTTATTTTAGATAAGTGTTGGTTTCATACATGTTGTTTGAATGTTTATAGCAAACAAATTTAAGTTATTACCTGCTATGTTTTTAATCTATTATGATCTATGAATTTATAAATAAATTTTGGGTGTGATGTATTAGTGTTAGAATACTTATATTTTATTTTTTATCTAATTCAGAAGGATAATTATAAAATAGGGAATCAATTTTATTAGAAGAGATATACTCCAAAAATAATTATAGTTTATAATAGAGGTGGAGTCGGAGATAGAGACAGAGGTGGAGTAGGGGACAGATGCCGGAAATGAGTAAAAGATCAACGTGAAGGATGAGACAAAGTTTTGTCTATCATACAAAAAAATTGAGGGGAAATCTAGTTTATTGTGGAATATAAAAAGTTTTTTTTGATATAAATTGATAAATTGTGTGCACAAAACACTTTTCCTAGTAAAATATTCATTGTGAAAGGGTTATAGGTGGATTATTGATAAACAAATATTAGAAAAATTTAAGTTATTTTATATATGAAATTATGTGGAGGATATTTTTATAAAAAAATAAAAAATCCCCAAATTTCATCAAATTCCTTATCATATGCTACAATTTGAATTATCCCATTGAATGTACTATAAATTAATATTTATGTGTTATGGAAACCCATAACTAAGAACAACATGAAAAAAAATGTAGTTGTATTCTCGTGACATATCTGTACTACAATGAAAGGGTCTTAATAGTTGATTTAATTGTCACTTGATATACATACTACACCAAACCATTACTCAAATTGGTATCTAATCATACTAAATTAATTAAATAAATATGTTTGTAAACAACCACTGAAGAGAGAAGGTGTATGAAAGAACTATTACAGTAAAACTATAATGGATAGATCATGGTCATAGATTATGGATGGTGTAAAAAGAAACCTGAAATCACATGAAAAGAAATTGACTTATGAATATATTAACTAAAATGAAAAAACCCACTGAAAATAATATCTTGAATAACAAAAAATCAAATAGAAAATTCCACCAAAAAATAATCTAGTGTCTTGATACAAAAAATCAATAAAAAAAATAAATAAAAAATTTCATGAACTGAATTAGGAATTGTTTGAATATTATAATCCAATTAATTAATATTGTATCATGGTGTAATTATTTGATTTAGTTTACCTTCAATTCGATGAAATATATATTATAAAAATGATTTTTAAATCCAAAGAAGTAATATTTATAATGCATGTTCCCATGATTATGTAAAATAATCCATCTTCATAATAATATTAACAAATATTTCATCATCATTATCAAAAATATATACATAAGAATTGGGGTGTTCCAATTTTGTGAGAAAATAATAATTATTTTTTGTTATAGTTAATCATAAATTGCAATATTGAAAAGTATTTACTACTAAATTTCATAGTAAACGATTTTTTAGTTTGATGTAGTGGAATTCAGTGTCATTTAGATGATATAATGGGCTATAAAGATGTTTAATATTTTCAAAAGGTGAGAATAATTATAATAGAATTTTGTTTTTTTGAAAATACACAATGGGTCAGTATAATTATTATACCTCAAATAAGGTAAATAGTGTATCATGGAGTTCTTAATCACTATGCTGGTGAAGGGGAAAGATAAATTTTGTTATGTCCTTTAAAAACACATGTGTAAATATTTATTTTAGTTCAATCAATGAATTATAATAGGATACGTTATGGAATAATGTTTTCTAGGAATAAATGATGCCATTAAAAGGATGATTAACTATTATGCTATGATCACTTGCACAATATGTACGATTCACTACAAATGATGAAAGTTTGTTTTTATTTTGTAATGAATTCAACATTATGGGTTCTCATAGTCTATTATTGTTAATTATAACATAGTGTTAAACGAACTGTTGTAAATAAATACTTACTGGAATCAACAATACCGAAAATAAGTACACGGCGTACCAAGTATGACCCAAATTGTATGGTTCCAGTTTAAAATTAAATTTTTTTACTATGTTGGTTCGTATTTATGATTCATTTATTTAGTTATAGTATTAATAAGAAATAATTTTTTTATTATTATGGTGGGTTCTTTTTCTAGAATATGGGATGTTTGTTTTAAGATGCCAATTTTCGTGAGAGATTAAACATAAAGGCTATAACCAAGATAACAATTAAAATTAATGGTGAACCACGTATACTACAATCTTGAAAATATGGATTCCAAAAAATTAATTAGTTATGTTTTTATCCATTTTATCTACAAATTTTAAATTATTTCCTTATCATTAGTTATATTTTTTTCAAAATATCTTTTTTTATATCATATTTTTTCTTCAACCATCTACAATATGATAGATAAGGGATATGATAGTGACTTTGGATTAGTTATTTCGGGATAGGTGGGGTCTAATCATCTATCTAAATAGAATATTTATTAATTTTATTTATTGGTGTAGATATATGAAAAAAAAGTCACATCACATACTCGACCTGACACCTGATGTGACCGCTATTACTTGAACTATATGATTTTGGATTATAATATAAATTTTTGTTCAAAATTCACATCACATACCCAAACCCAGGAAAATAAATTATTTTTTTTGAAACATTATGAAACTAAATCATAATAAATTTACGACATGTAATAATCAATTACACCTCAATCAGATACACGATGTCCTTATTATAACCCATACTATTCATTTCTTCTTTATAACGACATTAAAAAAAGGATGTAAAAAAACTCGAAAACACATTTACAATGATTTTATAATATGTGAAAATTGTCCATATGTCATTTCATGAGTTTAGGAACCAACTCTACCTTCATCAGACAGACGTAGTGATTCATATGACTCTATATGGGTTTTTTTATTTTAAATTAACAGTAATTTTTCTAAAAAATATATTCGACATACTAGAACCCAAAAAAATCAATTTTATATAATTTTGATACATTATTATGTCAATCCATAAATAATTTTTTTTGTAGGAATTAACCATAGTACAATCAAATTTATGATTTTCCCATTATGATTCTGAGTGTCCATTATCACTTAAATATTGATATTATAGTATAAAAGTATCACTTATTGATAATAGAACAAAATCCCTCATATAGTATTGTTAAAATTGTTAAAATAATTAATATTTAATTTTTGATGTGTAAGAATAAGTCTCACATCCAACTAACACAAAATGTGACCAGTATGAAACAAAACATCTGTTTCATGTTCAAAAGGACTTTTTAGTAAAAACTCAAGTGACTTAATTATATCTAAGGAAAAGAATTCATATTATTTTTACAGTTTATGAAAAATATTCATAAGTAATTTGGTGTATGTGAGAATCTTATTAACCTCAAAATTATTCATGGTGTGACCGGTATAACTCCATGTGAGTCTTTTTATTTAAAATTGACATAAATTTAGTTAAAAAGACAATGGAAAATATAAAAAATTGGAAAACACATTTGTACTATTTTTATACAATTGGAAAATGATAAAATTGTTATTTTTTATGTTTAGTGCTCATCTTGACCTCAATCTAATAATACATGTACTCAAAATGACTCAAAATGTATATTACCATTTTAAAATAAATATTTTACATCAAAATGTTTCACTCAATAATACGTTGAAAATTCCCTTGGATTCTCATGGTAGTTTATATAAAAATTCACAATTGAGTTTTTACATATTGGAATAAGTCTAAGGTCAATCTCACACATGATGTAAATGGTATGAATCGATTTGTGTGTTTCCAATTTAAAATAACATTTTAGTTGATAACACAATTATGTAATGAAAATAGAAAAACACACTTAGAATGTTTTGATAGTTTGGAAAATGATCCATATGTTATTTATGACATTTTGGAAACATCTTCACCTTAATTCGATGATTGGTGTTACTAGTATGACTCCAATTGAACCTTTTTATTTAAAATTGACATTTATTATTCATAAGAAACAAATGAACCACAGAAACTAATCATATACATTCATATTATTTTGATACTATAAGAAAAATTATAAATATGTAATTATTTATGTGTTTAATCATCCAAAACATAAATTCATAGAAAATTTGGTTAGTATGACTCAATGTGTCTGTTATTAATTTAAAATTGATATTTAATTTCAAAAAGGATCACTTGGTAAAAATTTCTAAAATACCCTCTGATAGACTTGATAATTTATGAAAATGATTCCTATTTCATTTTTCACATTTAATAATATCTCTCACACCAGACCCAGACATGATGTTTTTAATATGATTGAAATAGTTAGTTTTCATTATAAAATTACAAATTATTAATAATTACAAGTGATGTACTCAAAACAGAGGAAAGACATTCATATTATTTTGAAACATTAGGGAAATGGAAAATATTTTCTTTGGGAGGTATTGGAATCAACCTATCCTAAATCAAAAACAAATTTTTATCGGTATTAATTCATGCAAATATTTTTAATATATATGTTCCATTTTAATTTAAAATGTGCATCACATCACCAAAACTGAGAAAACGGTCATAGATGGTCTTCTCCTCATTCTATCTGCTATTACCTACTTAATGTCCTTATCAATTTTATATATTACAAATTTATTTAATTGTTAGAGAATGTTTTGTGGAAGATGACTAATAAATCGTGGGATATGCAAGAATCAACCACAACTAAATCTAATACATAGTGTTCCAATTATGAATCAATGTTTAGTTAAAAATTGACACTTTTATTTAATTTTTTTGGTTTATATTATTACTAAAATAATAATTTTTTCTTATCTAGTTAAATTATCTTTAATGAATAGGTATGGTCAGTTATTTTATATAGGATATTTTGTTATCTCGTTAATAGTATTTTTTCTTGAATGAGTGTTATAAATTGTATTTCATTTAAAATAGATATTTTTTTATTTTACTAATTTATGTTATTTTTTATATTAATATAGTGTGAAATTATATCACACCTCTAGGTTCCCACCTATTACCAATTTTTTAAGGATTGATTATTTATGGAAATATTAGTGCATTTAGAAGCAATGAAAAAGAAATCCATTATCAGTGAATTCATTACTGTTGATAAACGATGATTTTACCATCACCAAATAAATGTGATGATAAATAGTGATGTTATCAGTGTGTCTAAATGTGATATCAATGGGATGATTTATCAATAGTTATTTAGTAATGAAAAAGGACACATTTATTTTCACTGTTCTAGAACTAATAAATTATTTGGGATTTTACCTGTGCTATAGTAGTCAGTATTTCATTAGCGATAATTGAAGCCTATTCTATAACTGTTAAAGGCCTCTTTTATAATAGTTAAACCATAAAAGTTTATATTATTTTTAAATATGATAAATATTTAATTATTTATATTATATAAATAATTAAATGATGACCATGTTGAAATTTTTACATCCCTCAAACTGAATATTTCATGGAAACCATACCATATTTCACTAGTATATTCATTTTAGATATAAAATATAAAATACAATGATAGATTTAAACTACAAAGGAATAATGAAAAGTATATTATGTATTAATATGGTTATGGAATATATATATATATATATATATATATATATTATTTTTTATTTATGATATTTTAATGTTAATGATGAAATTTGTGACATGAGGTATTGGGTTTATGGTATAATCACATATCATTCCATTATTGTCTATAAAAAAATTTCATCTGGGGGAATTTTATAGATCCTAACCATTAAAAACATCAATAATATTATACTATATTTATACATATATTTATTCTTTATTATCTCCCTTTTCCATTTTTTTGTTCGTAAAATGATAACAATGATGTGTCTAATGAAAAATTGACCTCATTCCCTCCCTCGATATTGAACATTATATTTCATGTCCATTATCATCAGAAAAAATTCAGTATGTTTGTACTTATTCATGGAATGTATGAATATGTTAATTTTCATTATCATTATCGTTATTTATTGTGGACTAAGATTTTTATTTATAATTTTTTTTAATAATTCATTTATGACATTTCGATAATGATTGAAACGAATTATCTCTTCTAACAGATTCTATAAAAAAATATTTTACCACATTTATTACCATTCATTTCATCGAACATCATTTTTCATGTCTCAAATTTTATATCCAAGACAAAAATTCATAGATTTTTTTTTGGAATTTTTAGATAAAATACTATCAAATAAAGGGAAATTTTTATAATGTTTTGAAAAATTCGATTGAATATTATTTTAATGGTATTTTTTCATATATTCTTCATAAATTAATGATTTTTTTTAATTTACACATGAAATGTTCTTATGATAACATACACAATAATACCCTAGATGGCTTATGATGATTATTTTATAAGTATAATTTTATGAAAAAAATTTATTCCCCAAGGGTTAATTAATATATGATAAAACCTATATAAAACATGTTTTATTCACATGAGATATTATATGATTAAATGATGAAATTTTTTGGTTAAGTATTTCCATTATATGTTTTATGATAAAATGATACAATTAATAGTGTATGGTACAAAGTATTAAAAATTTATTTTCTTCATTATGTGATGTGTGGTCTTAGAATTATATACTTCATCAATGAACTGGGTAAATATGGATATATAATGAGATATTAAAGATTTGAATTGGTACTCCACCAAGTTAACTATTGGACTACATCTATTATGGTAGTATTAGTTTTTCACACTATGTAAGAAAATTATATAAAGGGTAGTGAACATATTCCACTATGATAGAATCAAAAATATCCTTAACTAATTATATGGTTTCTATGCTTCTGTCTATGATAATAACTTATTTCTTATAATTATGATATGTTATCAATTATCATGATCGATTATTGATTATGATTTCAAATTTATATAATATTTGTTTTTGAAAAATACTTCTTCTTTTTAATATGATCAATGATCTTTGAATGACTATGAATGATTTTATTATTATACATTTATATTTTCGTACCATCATAACTATGTTTTTCTAACATGTGATGATTTATTAATATCTCTAACATTTACAATTACTATGAATTTTGAGCTCACCATTCTATATATTATAATTCCCAGGTTACATAGACAATTTTAATTGGGTAAATAATGATAATTTTTATATATATTTAGAAGGTTGTGGGAGATGCAGAATATATTTTGTTAAATAATATGAAAACATATGTAGTCTCTAAAGAAACATAATATTTACAGTCCATGTAAAATAATTATTATAAAATGATTTTTATATTCATCTATACTAATTTATTATTTATGATTGTGAATCTTTGGATTCCACACTAGTTCTCGTGTAATAAGAAACTAAGGTGAAAAAATTATTGGTAATGATATAGTGTGGACTTTTCTTCACATTTTCGTTTTATTTGTATTCAAAACCCACATAATGGGTGTTTTATATTCTCATGATCTTTGGTGATATATTATAATTTTGGTGTGAACTTCAAATTTCATCCTAATAATTGGGCTTAATGGTTCAATTTATAGGAATTAATTAGTATGCTAGTGTAGCTATGGGTGGTAACCATCCATAGCTCTTTTAATAAAAAAGGTATAAGGGTTCGGGTTCTTGTTATATGGTTAAAGGAAAGGTAAATTATTATTTCTTTTTATGATGTTAATCACCTTAGAATTTAATTCAAGCATAAGTGACATGAATAAAGTTGTGTAATAGTGAAATTGAATAGTTCCATGAATGGTTTAGTTTCTTAGTAGGGTTGGTAAATCCTCTTATACGTGTGAGATCTATTATACTATGAAAAAAATCATTAAAATGTCAAATGTGACAAAATATTTTTCTATGAAAAAGTGTTTGGCTCCTTGATATATCAAATAGTATAATGATAAAAGAAATATGCACCTTTTAAAATAATTTTACTATAACTTGTTCCTTTTATGGGAAAAAAGTGTCCAAAAATAGTTTTTAATGAGGTTTATTATCAACTGAGAAACATTTTCTTCCAAAAAAGATGAAATCTAAAGCATCCACATTTTAAATGTTATCACTACCCCAACACTCGATTTGGTGATAATTTTAAGGGACCCCACCATCATATATATGGGTAATCATGTAGTAGATATGTATCATATTTGTATCATATAAATTTAGTGTGATGCTAATTTATCTTAATCTAACATCATGATATCTATGTTAGGATTATATTATTTTTATCATGGAAAATTTAATGGCATTTAATTTTTGGGTTTCGTGATGTATTAAATGATCTCAATAATAAATTAAAGAAAAAACAAATCATTATTATATAATCCATTACCTAATAATGAAATAATTAATAATTTAAACATTAATAAAATATAATCAATATAGAAAATATTTATGATGAAAATATTAAAAGAAAAATTCAATGTATACAAAGCATAATGATGAAGAAGAATACATTAAGGAATAAGATGATTTCATATAATATGATATATATATATATATATATCTAAGTAAATTTATACATAATTTGATTAGTGTAGAAAGATAAAAATTGACTACAAATGAATAAACCTGGGCCCTCGTTTATGACTAGGCATATGGGTATTTTTATTCATTAAATGATGTGTTTTTTATTATTATTTAATTTTTTCATGACCTAGAAATTATGTGAATTTAGGTTTTTAGATAAAATTATACATACCATTTAAAATATTGATATTTAATTGTGAATTTAAATAAAATTGTCATGTGTAATTGAACAAAATTTTTGCTAAAAATCAGAAAAAACATGGGACATTAGTAATGGAAAAATATCTAAAAATGAAAATGATTTCTAGATACCAAATAATTTTTCAAATAAAAATTGTTATTATATGCTAATGTATGTGATGATGTAGATCATAGTGTATTAAAGAGTTGGTTCACATAACCAAACCCAAAATTATTTGACTTGTTCTCACTATCACCCAGAAAGCATTAGTCATGAATTTTAACTCCCTAAATATACAAAATGAGAACATTTTATTCAATATAATATGTGACATGAATCACTGAGCTTAAACATCATGTGGAATATATTTATAAAAATTTAATCACTTTGTTAGCTTGGGAAGGTAAAACCATGACTATAAATTAATCATAAAATACCATTCCATTATAACCATATTTATAAATTTGTGGAAATGAATTGAAATATCTAAAATATAACAATCATGGTTATATATTTTATTGAAATAATATAAGAATACTTAAATATAAAAAGAAAACTTTTATGAATACCATTATATTTTATAAAATACAGTTTAGTCACTATTCACTAACTAAATGAGGAATAAATTTTCACCAATTTAAAAAATATTACATAATAAAATGTACTTCATTTATTAAATCATAATATAAAAAAATTGTTTTAATTTTGGGTATTTTAAAAAAAATATTGTTTCTTTGTTGTATAGGGAAAATATTAAATTTTAATTGATTATTTTCATTAAATTATATTATTAATTTATTTTAAAGTAAAATTATAAAAATTATTTTTCAATTAATCTCATTTTCTACATTCAAATCATTTTCATATTGAATTTTTATATATAAATAGCGTAATCATTTAAGGTTTTTTCCTTGGGAAACTCACTTTCTTGTCGAGAATATGAAATTAATTTTAAACTAGACTTTAAAAATTTAATGATTTTTTGAAAAACTGATTCCATATTTCAAATAAGAATAACATATATTATATATTAATTTTAACTTAAAATTTGACCAAAATTACAGTTGAAGACAATAAAATTATTTTCTAATGTTTAATGCACAAATGTGTTTACTGTGGGGTTAAACTAAGAAGATTAGGATTAAAAAATGACCTACCATATTTATTGAATATTATTGGTTGGAAAATTTTAAACGTTATCTTTATACATATCAAATATATTGTCTTTTTTTATCATTTTCATGGGAATGTATTTATCATTTTTTATTCTTATAACAAATATCCACATAATTTTATGAGGGTCCCCATTCCGCAAATATAAAACGACACTAACTGAACTCAATTTTACACACATTCCAATACCTTTATAATGATAAAAATGAAAAAATATATCCCAACATCATTAATCACATTATAGAGCTTTTAGTCCTCCCAAATTTCCATACCTCAGCTCCTTTAGTGGATATCCAAAAGAGGTTTCTCATATAGAATGTTATTATCATTACAATGTTATTCCATTTTAATTCTTTTTTTTCAAACATGAAATATATATTAAAAAATAAAGAATAAAAAACAATCACTTTCCATATACCATGATTTTATTTTTTTAATTTAAAAATAATTACTGATCATCTCTTACAAAAAAATGGCAAAGAAAATCATGGATCATGTTTATTGCATACTACAACCACATAAATCAATATAGTTCATTTTACATGACAATATTTCATGGTTGGTTATACTGATTAATACACCAAAATTTTATTATATTTGTGATATTATTACACTTAATTAATACTTATATCACATATATATTTTTATATTCCATTCTATTAGAAATATCAAAATGATGATACTGAACACGATGGACTACCATATCATGATGTGATGTGAATAATTTTTGAATTAATTTTTTTGTGTAATTTAAGGGTAAAATTAATAAATATATGTGATATATAATATATAATATTTATATTATATATTTAATATATCACCAAGGTTTCTACCCTTTCACAAGTTATGATAATGATATGATCACTCGTGGGTACTTCAGGTCAACCATATCAACAAAGCGATGTGATTCATTTTCAATGTCCAAATTTTAAGAATAGTTATAATAATACATTAAAATATTAAATATGTTATTTATAACCTAAGTATTATTCTGTATATGATGATATTATGTAATATTCACAAGAACCAGAACATTCATGACAAATCATGAATGTGAAAACAAAGCAATTGATCCTTAAAATAGTAACATATTGATATTATTAACAAATGGGTGGTGAAAAGTTATAAGAGTATCATATATGATTTTATAAACTTGATTAATGTTTTTATATATATAAATAATGTGTTGAAAACTATTATAAAATAATTCAAACCACATTCATCTAAATAAAAACATGGGGTAAGGGGATTCATTTCAATTTCCCTTCATTGAGGTATATGACAATGATTTGTACCATATTTCTTTTATGGGGTTAAAATAAATCCCATTTGAGAAGTTATATAATTAATCCATTATATGTCATCAAATTTTTAGTTTAATATTTATTTATATAAAACAAAGTTAATTGACATAAATGTTAAAATGTGGCACAAAATTTTATGACCCAATTTATTTACTTTCGATTATTTTACATCATCACTGAATTTGACATTCTAAGAATATATGTGTTAATAATATTAAAATTATTATATTCTGCTTATTTTAGGTGGAATTATATTTGAAACACATTATCAAATTTTTTATTAATTCTCACTTCATGATTATGATCATTATTGGAGTTTATCTCACAATCCCATTCTAATTAATGTTGTTTTTCACGATTTTCCATTGAATGAATTTATTTGATCATTTCATATAAAAAATTATTATACAAGGATAATTCATTTTATTTTCAAGTATTTCATGACTTTTACCTCCGGGTCCAATCCATGACTACCCCAATCACGCCTTCTACAGGCTAGGGGCTGGTGACTTGCACAGGAAATGCATATACCAAAAAGAGAAGACATCGAATTTAACTTCATACACACACATGCCCATCCACATTCCAACCGACTGAATGTAGAAACAAGTATACTACTAAAACATGATTATTGAAAGTAAAAGTGAATATATGTGGGCTATAATACAAACCCAATAGGGAACTCAACACAATAATGTACAAAAGGGAAACTCAGATGGTCGTATGGGGAAAACCCCACAGAATCATGAGTGTATTGAATCATTTGGAATCCGATGTAGTATGTCATGACTACCAGGTACTTCTATGATATAAATTGTCCTAGGACACCAAGTCCACTGTTCTAGCATCCATTAGTCCCATCCCCATGAGCAACTATGTCTAAACATCCTTCCTCAACACCAAACACAACACATGCAAGTGAAGCACATGCAGAGATGAGTATTACAATACACAGTAGGGACCCCGAGACCCCGAATTGTATATCTATAATAATAAATGGAAAACACAACAAAACAAATAGCACAGAGGTAATACCAAAAAGAAACATGTCAACAAAATAGCACAATGTAAAAGAAACAGCTCAGACCCTGGTATATTCTATGGTAGTGATAGTAGTATCATATGTGATATCATCGAAATCATAGATACTAGAGAACACCTCCTCTATTAAGTAAAATGGGCATGTCAGGTCACACAGAATCCTCTCTACACTAACCTTGTACTGTGGTGGTACTCATCCCTGATGAGTACTATTGGTATGCTGGGTCACACTGAGCCGGTCCCCACCATTGGCCTTCTAGGTCACAAACAGCCACTTCTCACCTTCGCTGATCTATGGTACTCCTCCGGTTGAGTATCATGGGTCTACTAGGTCACATTGAGCCACTCCCCATCATGGGCATGCCATGCCACACAGATGCACTTCCCCTTAAGCTGTCATCGAAAAGTCTATAGGGCTCATCCGACGACATGGTTCTGTACATAGCGCGCTTGGGAGAACCGCTGCTCCATCCATTCGTAGCATCTCTTTGTCTATGAAAGTCTCCACAAATAATTCCAAAGACATAAATTATAAATATTGTCCCAATGATGCAAACATATTATAAATCAGACTTGCAATTTTCATGAAACATGCATTTTAGTATCTAGGGGTCGGGTTGCGACGGGGCCCCATCTGACCTAGTCGGACCGACTCTACCAACCCGGCCTGGGAGCACCACATACAACAATTTAGTTAGAAAAACATGAACTAACCTAGTTTGTGCAGGGGCTATCTTGTCCCTCCTAAATAATGGGCCATGCGCAATAGGCCTCGCTAGACCTAGACCTTTTTGGCCGAGGGTCCAGCCCCCTGGGTCACCCTGTGACTCCGTCTAGTCCGGCCTTGATCGAAGTGCACGGGTCCAACCCAATCAATAGAAGGTCCATATCACTAGTCCAGGGCACAGCTATCCATCTGTACTATGATCCTATAGGGGTGAATACTGGTGATGCACCGCCCGACTAGGACATGGCAGCAGAGCCGCGTATGGCTCCAGCTGGCCCCGTAGATGTGGGGCTCCTCTAGCCGCGGTCAATGGACCGCAGTACGTCACCGCTCAGGTGGCCCGGATGCATGCCTGCCCCTCTACATAGTGCCTGATGCCACCGTAGACCACCAGAGTTGCTCCAGTGGTCTGTTATCTAGCATATCTACACTAAAGGGTCCATCGGGTCACCATCATCCTTGATCAGGCCTCAGAATTGAACTCTCACCTCCTCGAGAATACAACCACCAAGAATGCAATAACAGAGGTGCTCATTATGTGTTCTTGTTAGCCCAACCCCTCAGCGTTAGAGGTTTGTAATCATGAGGGAGGCGTGATGTATTGTTGTATGAACATACAAATATAATATTAAGCTCAGATAAAGAAACCCCTAATAGTGTCACCCTCCCACAAAAACACATGAAGCACTGGTCAACCTATTCATGTGTTAATCCACGTTCATTATTTATAGAGACTAATTGGGAAGACCATCAAAATATTATAATACCACTACCTCATTGATGTTCTATTCTGATGCATTCATCATTGGGAGTCCAAGGTGTTGACATCGTCACTTCTGTTTTTATTCTTCGAGGTGCGTCGAAGCTGACTAAGAACTTCTGGAGGTCTTTTTTCTTCATTGAAGACAACATTAACCAGTGTTTTGTTATAGAATACTCCATGTTTAATTCCCAAAATCAATAAATTTTATTATGAAAACAAAATAAACCATAGTGATGTTCTTCCTATTAATGATGCTAATTAAATTTTCCACATTTAATGAGACACAGTTAATGGGTCCTTAAGATAAATGAATCACAGTTTCATACGAGAAATTATTTTCCCTCAATTAATGTGTCACTTTGCTGCCTCATCACATTACTCTAGTATCGCCATCAGCCACTCAATGGTGAGAAATAAATAAAACAATTTTATTTAATTATTTTATCATTTTTCTTGAAAAATACGGATAAAATAACTTTTCCTCCCAGACCTTGAGAGTAGAACATAAGTCATTTCTAGGGGAATCCCATTGCTCGGTGTTCAACAGTGTCCATATATTTTTTATCCCATCACCGGTTCAAATGATTGAAAAACATTGCTCCCATGTTTACTGAGTGTACCTTAAAAATGTTCAAAATTCTATTTTGGGCACCCCAGTCTTCGGAACCATTTTCCCTCATAGCACACGGTTAAAAAATAGTTCTGTATATTTAAAAACAATTAGAAAGAATTTTTGAGACATAACAATGTAATAGTACCATTTTCAACTTATTTGTTTTATAATACATATCTTAAAATGTTTTTTATATTAATTCATCATAACTTCACTCTTTAGTTGAAAATTCATTCTTTTACAAAACATGATTTTTGAGAAATGTTTACTAATTTTTTTAACTTATGAAAATAAATTATTATATTCATTTTAGCCCTATTTAAATTTTTCAAATTTTATTTGAAATTAATATTCATTTAATGTTTTAAAAAATTTATTTTGGCTTTTACAAAAAATGTGAATGAAATATTTATTTTAACATGTATGGAATGAATTGAATTTTCAACTATCATTTCAACTAAATTTTTTTAATATATAATTATTATTATTAAAATGATATCTTAAAAAAATTATCAATTTTATTTGTGAAATTTTATTTTTAAAAGGTGATTTCCAAAATAGAAATATATATACCACAATAATGATTTTGAATATCCTTTATGGTATTTGAAATCATCAATGAAAAACCCCATAATTCTACTTATACTCCACTAGGAATATGTCACATTTATTGCATCCTTATTTTTATATTGGATGGTTTATGAACATTTTTCTCAATTAAATTATTGACATTCATTTTCATGAATAAATATTTTAGTCTTTCAGTATTATTTAAATATTCACTTTCATTTGATCATTCGGTAATGATTTTCTCCAAAATATCCATATTAATTATCATTGATATGTTTATTATTAAACCATATAAAACATATACATATGTTTTTATATATTAAATGTTATTTTTTATCTAGGTAAATACTGATAAATGATTATTTGTTACCCAATAAGGATATTTTATGATAAGGAACACTCTTTATGAATTAAATCTATTACCTGATATATGTGGAATGATTTGGGAAAATAGTTATATAAGGGCCAAAAAATTATATAAACCATAAATATATAAATCTAATAATTAGGTGAATCATAATTATAATAGTAAATTTGATTTTACATATATTATTAATCTCTCTATATAATTGTAGTCATGGTATTGGAATCATGATGCTTGGGATCATATTGTAAAAAAATTATGAATTTCCTTCATTAAGAAATTTGTTGTTATTATCCATTATATTTTCATAATGATATTATTATGGTTGTATTTCATTTTAAATTTATTAATAACCTATAATGAGTTTTTTATTTACCTTTCCAAATTGAATATGCCATAACTTACAGTGATTGTCAGGTAGTTTAAACGGAATGTATATTCAGTTATTTACCATTACATGTTGATTTTTCTTATTGAATCATGATGGCATCCTATATAACTAACCCATAATGATAATTTGAGATCATATTTATTTTTTTCCTTTACTAGGAATCCATGAAGTGTTCAATTATTGATTTGAAAGGATATTTTTTAGATAATAACGAAATTTTAAAAAATTACTTTTTTCAAATGTAATTTAATAATGAAGTGTGTATCTAGTATACCATGACTACTAAAGTATTCAATACTTCAATATTTGAATCCTTGTATATTATTCCAATATAATAAATCAAATAGTATATCATAGCTACTTGAGTTAGGGATTCTACAGTTAGTATTGGTGGATGATTTTCTAAGACCTATGAAACATATTAATAAATACATATATTATGAATCATAAACTTATAATAAATATTGAGAATATATATAGAATAAAATAATAATTATTTGGTAAGGATTATATTATTTTGTTTTTTACTTTGAATATATCCTTTTGGGTTGAAAATTATTTATTTAGTTTTGGCATAGCTATACCTAGGGTTAAAAATTTTTAAAGGGAAAATTGGGCTTGAACTGGTTGTCACATGGTACATGATAATGGGCCTTACTACGTAATTGGTTTGATACCCCCAATTTAAATTATTATTATTACTCACATATTCATTACATAAAACTATAAATATTTAAATATATGATGAAAACAATTGACCGAGGTTAATAATAAGATGTCAAAGATAAAAAAATTAATGATTTAAATTTCCAATAAATGATTATATAGTTTTCCCACTGCAATTATTATATATAAAAGTAAAATTTCTAGTTTTTAATGGAGGTTTCCTGGATTTCTACCATTAAAATTGAATGTGAAGGATAACGTGGTGAATATGAGGGAAAATGTTGTATGATAATAATATAAAAATAAATAATTATTTTTTTAATTAGGTATCATGAAATATTACTAAAAGCATATACCTTAAACAACTATTTTAATCACCAAAGAATATAATGATTTAGTTTTCAATGAATTTTATTGGTGGAGACCATGGAGGAAATGATTATCGATTCCCTTCATGTGAGAAATATGTATATAGAAACCCATGATTATTACTTAGTAGGACCGGGAAATTTTTTTGTGTGGAAGTGTTAGGAATACAAAATTTAATTATTCAAAAAAATGATTATTATGATGAAAGGAAATAAATATCCTTCCTAAAATACATGAATAGGTTTTTATTTTAATTATATAGAACCTAGTAATTATCAATGTCGTTGGCCTCTGCTATAGGTTAAGCATTAAAACATAGAAGCAACCATATTAAAATATAATAGTGGTAGTATTTCAGTATTTCTATATATGAATAAAATTTTGGATGTATTTTTACCAATGGATTTTTTTTAGTAAGAATAATGATCAATATAAGGATTGTGTAAAATATTAGATTAATATAGGTCTTAATTAACTCATGTATTTTGGATACCATCATTGGATCATGATTTTATGATTTTTCATAAGTCTAATGACATAAAAAACAACTTTTAGGTTTTATGTAATGAGAGTCTATAATAATTAATGATATTTTAAAAATAATTTATGGGAATAAAACCCATTGGTTTCAAATATGAAAATATAATTATGGAATAATTCCATTACATTTTGTGCCAATATGATTTAGTGTATTGGTATCATTTAATCAGTATCTAATCACTGATGTTTGGTTAATCGTAGTTCATCATAATTTAAGACAATTATTAGAATTATATTAAAAAAGCTAGGAAAAAATACCAACCCATATATCAGGTGACAACCCGTTAAATCAAGAAAGAACATGGGTCTTGAACCCACAACCAATGGATGCTATGTGATTAAAAACTGCCAATATCTTATGGTATTTTCTGTTTAATATTTCATTATTTTATGTTAAAATATTTGGTAAATTACTATAAAAGATAAATCAATGAGGATTCCCTTTAGGATTATATATTAATGTATTATATTGGATATATTGTGGTAAAAATATTTGTTTTTTGAAAATATTGAGATATATAAGAAAATAATATTTACCATTTTATGGATAATAAAATCCATTAAATTTGAATATTAGTGATTCAACTATAAATAATTATTATTTTCATATTACATTCTTGGAGTAAGTGATGAATTATGAGTTGATAAAAAAACAACCAAGGATAACATTTTTCAAATGGTGTAGAATCATATCATGTTATTTGATTTTTATGTATAGTTAGATACTAAAAAATTTCTCATGTTTCTGAAAATGATCATGGATGGTTTTTTGTTTTTATATTTCAATTATATCTAATGAATAAAAATTTATTTTAAATCATTCCATATTTATCGTTTTCATGTCCTCAACATTACATAGATCATTAAAATTATTATGATCAATTAATTTTATCACTATTATAAGTCTAAATTCTTTTCATTTATATTCATGTCGTAAATTTCATCCAATGTAATATTACATGTATAAATAGTTATGATTTATCTGATATGGACTTTGTATTTCTATTTCTCTATTTCATAAATGATGATTTATAATATGTTTTAACAATGTGG
This sequence comes from Viscum album, assembly GCA_963277665.1. Taxonomy (NCBI): domain Eukaryota; kingdom Viridiplantae; phylum Streptophyta; class Magnoliopsida; order Santalales; family Viscaceae; genus Viscum; species Viscum album. The sequence goes on from OY728130.1 coordinate 1,884,665,848, forward strand.
TTTTCAATATAGAAATATTTATATATTAAACCCATCATTACTAAGATAAATTACAAAGTGAGAGGATGTAATTTATTTAATATGTGTAGAATATAGCACCCAATTGTTATAAAATAATATCATTTATTTGGATATCATATGTTACATGTGAAACCACAAATAAATAACACATGAAATATATTTCGTAAAATTTAATATGTATAATAGCTTAAAGAACAAGCATCATGGTGTATAAATCATCCTTAATATAATAACATTTTATAACTTTATAGAAAAATTGAATCATGTGAAAAGTACTAATTAATTTTTGAAGATTAATTTCCACTATATATTGAAAAAAAAATTGATTCTTTGAAACATCAATGAAATTTTGTTTGAGTGAACATCATTTTTTTTAACAGATGATTTAATCATACCTTGTGAACATAATTAAAAATTATTAATTTGATGTTTTAAATAATTTATTTTATAATATTCACAAAAAAATTTATATTAGAATATAAAAATTAATATAGGGTGATTTTTTTAGTTTCATGATACGATAATTTTTTTGATGAAAAATTAAAATTACATAATTTTAATTGATATCTTCATTTTGGTTAAATTATCAATAAATCTAAATTATATTTTGAATTAGTTTTAAAGTAACAATTTTAAATTATATATTAGTTATTAAAATTTATGTTATTGGAATCATTTTTATATTTAAGGTTTTTATAAAAACGTTTTAAATATTTCCACATCATTATTTTAAAAACTGTAATTTATGCCGCTTATGTGGGGTTGATTTTAATTTATCATTTTCTAATTCTATGAATGGATCTTTTAAAAATGGATTTAATATTCCAAAATAAAATAAATTATATTATATAAATATTTTTTCATAATTTTTAATTAAATTTTTTTTAAAAATGAATAATAAAAATATTAAAACTTATTTTCTATCGTTATGGTAAAAATATGTTTACAATGGGGTTAAAATAATAAGACAAGAGTTTAAATAACCTAATAACTTTTAAAAAACTATTTTATGGATATATTTACTCCTTATACTTTAGTATTGACTGTTTAACGTAATTTTAAGGCTTTTATCATGTGATTTAATTTATCATTTTGGATTATTTTGGGAAATTTCATTGAAATTTTGCAGAGGGTCCCCCTTCCAATCTTAGAATTGGGTACTCCCTCTCCTCACATATTAAAACCTCACAATACTATTTGATTCAAAAAGACTAAAAAATAATATCTCTAACATCATTATTCACATTATTGAGCCTACATTCCCCCATAAATTACTTCCATATATTCCTTGATAGAATATCAAATGGTTGTTTCTCATTGAGAAGGTAAGAATATTAACAAATCTCTTCCATTTTATTTCTTATTTTTCAATAATAAATTTTATCATAACATTTATAATATAATAAAATAAGTATATCTTGTATAATAATATTATATTATGTTTATGGAAGAATTGTTATCCCTCTATACATCCATCAAATAGGATTTACTATCATTGATAGTGTGTACGAAGGTGTACCTCCTTGCGGACCATTGTTGTAAATTTTCTGTCACCAACAGTAATGGATATATAAAATTACAGTTTTAACAAATTAATATAATATTTATGATATGATTATAATTTTTTAACATTAATACAACATATATAATTCTATGTACCATTAACTTTCAAATAAGATGCCATCCCTCAGGTTTATGACAGACTAGTGCCTCGCGATGCGAGGTAAATCATTTTTACATAAGAAATAAATGGGATTTAATAAGGAAAAAATTTAGGTATATATATGGTTTTATTTATTCTATAAATGTAATATATATCCCAAATACTTGAACATTTAACAGTTATAGTAATGATATCATCACTCTTGCATACATACAACCTACTGTGTCCCTAAAGTGATTAGATTCATTTCCCATGATCAAATTTTTTGTGTTGTTCTAATAATGTATATAATAAGAAAATATGTTTTTATGACATATAATATATATAATAACGTAACCTTTTTTTGGAAATATAACAAATGTGAAAATAAGGTAATTAACACATGGAGTGGTAGAAATAATGGAATATTATTAACAAATGGGTTGTGAAATGTTATACATGGAAAATATATGATATTGTAAATATGAGTATGGTTTATATATATATTTATAAAATTCATAAAAACCTTTTAAATGAGTTTAAATATTTTTCAACTAATGGAAACTATTTTGTAAAAGACATCATCTCAATTTTTCTTCATTAAGGCATATTGTAAGGCAACTAATTTAATATATATTATGTGAATATATCCCATTACACATATAATGTCAGGATTGTATTATTATTAATGTTTTTAAAATTTTAAATTTTAATAATTTCATACATGATGATTTGAAGTAAATGTTACAATATTCAAAATACATTTAGAACTAAATTTATTTTAATAGGGTTATATTACTTATTATTTGTATTTGATATTACAAGAATATGTGTGTAAATATTTATGACTATATAATTTTGTTTTTATTATTTTATGTGGAGGTTCATTTGATAGACATTATTTAATAATTTATTTATTATTTTTACAATGTGTTGATCATTATGATGGTTTATTTCAAAATCTAATTATAATCAGGGTTGTTTATTCTTAAATTTCTTGTGATTGAAATTATTTTGTACTTGTCAAATAAACACATTTATTTTTTAACTCTTATTATTATTAATTATAATTTCTTGTAAAATTATTAATTTTCCAAAACTTTGTACCTAAATTTAATATATTGCTATAATTAAAACCATCATTATTTCTCGCTTTGCATTATATTTAATTTTCATCCAAAACCATGTTTTCAAAAATATTTCGCAAAAATGTTTTTATACTTTTTAAAATGATTTATTAAATATTATTTTAAGCATTATACATTTTTAAAAATCATTTTGAAAAGAATTTAAAATTTTTAATACTAATTTTTATTTTACAATAAAAGTGAGTGGAATATTTATTTTAACAAGTACAACAAGAATAGATTTCACATCCTTCCTAAAAACCCAAATGTCTCAAAAAAATCCTTTTTATTTTCAAACATTATTTTAAATGATTTTTTTAAATTTTATGTGAAAATATAGTTCTAAAATGATGTTTTTGAAATGGAAGGATAATTTCCTCAATAATATATTTCAGGATCACTAAATTTATTCATATTAATCAACTACAAAAAACCATTTTTTAATCATACTCCATTGAGGATATGTTTTATTGATTCCATCATTTTCATTAATATGGATGGTTCATGAACCATTGAAATAATTTTTTATTTCTATTCAAATTCATGATTCATTTTTGAATAAATTAACTTTTTATTTAAATATTCACATACCAATGATCATGGTACATTATCATTCACCTAAATATCCATAATATTATTAATGTATATGTTTATAATAGATTTAAATTGTCACTTTATCTTACTATTATCTATATTTTATGTTGTTTTTTATCATGGAAAATATTGATAAATCCATATTCATTACACAGTATGGTTATTTTAAAATAATGAACATTATTTGTCAATTAAATAAATTATTCAATGTATGAGAAATTATTTGGACCTACAGTGACTGGTTAGACCATAATTATATATCCCCTAAATACAATTTTAGTCTCATGAGGAGAATCAATGAGCTAGAATTAAATGGTTGTTTACCTATTGTTTTAAACATACTTACAAAAGGTCCTACTATTGGAGGTATCGTGATTCCTCCTAACACCATGACATCAAATAATTATTAATTTCAATCATTAATATTTTAACTATTTTGATCCACAAAATTTTCACAATTTCATTATCTATTGATGAACTTCATTCCTATTTGTTGATTGAATGGATTTTCTTTCCTATTATTCACTTCTATATAATGGATATTAAATATTTTATCATGATATTCCTATGGTTTAAATGGAATGTGTTTTTAGTTATTTACATTTCAATGTTCATTATTCGTATTTATTCATGATATATTCCACAATAAAGAACCATTAGTGATCATTTTAGCTCACCCTTATATACATTTCATTCATCATAATCTATGATGGGAATAATGATTGATATTGAAGAATATTTTAATCTTTGAAAACTATTATATTTGAATTTGTGTTTTCCAATATAATGAATTTGTCATGTATATATCCAGTTTACCATGATTAATAAATTATTTAGTCTTTCAGGATGTGACTCCTTTCATATTATGCCAATTTCATAAATCCCAAATCACTTATAAGCAATTGGTTAGAGACACTATTAGAATTAAATTGTCTGGCCACAAATCTGGTATCTATATTAAATATTATATACAATAATTAAAATAATCAAACAAAATCCTTATCCACAGTACAGTCAACGGATAACATTTATGAATGAATCATTTTAATGAAAAATGAGATGAAATGATATCCCTTAAATTAATACATCCCATTCTTTTCCATATTAAAAATTAATTATAAAAGCATAAAAACTGTAGAAACTTTTATAAAAGAATAACAATTAAATCCCACATAAGATGATCTTGAAAACATGATGAAATTTTTTATAGTCACATTCTAGAAGTAATAACTTATTTAAAAATTAATTCCTACAAAAAAATGGAAATAAAAAATATATTAATTCAATATTTAAACATATTTTTTAGCATAATGATATTATAATAGTAAGTTCATATTTAAGTAGAAGTAAAATTTATGAAACAGTAGTGGTCATAAATAAATAAATTCCTATGAAAAGAATTGGTTTTATAAGAATCAAATACAGGATCATACATTTTCAAGTAAACACTATAATAGAAATCATTATGTGATTTTTTCTGAATGAGAATTATAATGCAATATAAGATATTTGGATAATGTAAAATATCATGTGGTTAAAAATGGTAATCTATATGGATTGATTTTCCAAATTCCAAATTCATATTTTACCTTCATCAACACCAATAGTATATAAACTAAGAGGAATTTAATTACATGTCATAGAAATAAAGAAATATATATATAATGGAAAATATATTGAATGATATTATAACATGACACATTATGCGATTTGAGTAAAACTTATTATTCCATATCATTATCATTATAAATGATTATATATAGTATTACTCATAATAACCAGGAAAATTTGGAACCATTGAAAAAGGGTGGTCTCATATTCTCATTATAGGATAGAGTGTAATGGAACCTATCATGGAATAATAATTTAATTGTAATGTCCTAGAATTTAGGGATATTGTTTAAAAACATGAAAAATATATGAGTCCCTGAAAATTGACAGCGCGTGATTTCGAGTCCCGGTGTGCCCAGAATGAATTTCAGAACTTTGTTTCGGGTACGTTCAGTAAATGCGCGAGCAGTGTTTTGTAGTTTTTGAACCAATGATGTGGATAGTGTGTAATTTAACCTAACATGGAATAATAAATTATTGCTTTGTGGTTGTTTCTTTGTAGATACTGAGAGTCAAGCGGTGGTCTCGGGATCCCTATTGAGAATTTTTATACTCACCCATGCACGGGCTTCGCCAACACCTTGTATTGTCTTGTGTATATGATAGACAACCCTAACTGAGGGTGAGGGTACTAGGACTAGAGGCTGCTCAGAGGTGGAAATTAGATGAGGCGTAGCAGTGAGACGACTATTCGTGAGTTGTACCTACCCTTTATGTATGATCCTTAGTGGGTGTTCACATGAGCTGTTTTGCAGTTACACATGTACATTCACGTTTCACTCATACATTCATTTTTTTCTTGTATTCTAGCCACATTAAGTTCTGTTTACACACTATTAACAATATAGTTTACTATGTTATTTCATCTTGATTTGTTATTTGTTTTTGTGAGTTTACATGTTATAAAGGCAATTCATTTCCATTTTAGGGAATACTCTTTTTGGTGCAAGTCACCAGCCCCTCATCTATGGAAGGTGGGCTTGGGGTAGTTACGTCATGGGCCATGGGGGACGAGTCGTGACAAAGTGGTATCAGAGGATTTTAGTTGTACCGAAAAACTAGGACACTGACCATTCCTGTGAAGCAATATTGTTAAGTGTTACGAGTGTGGTTTTCAGTTTGGGGAGTCTAGTGTTGGTGCGGTAAGTGACATATCCAAAAACAAGGACCCTAAATTCTGATTTCCGACTTAGCGCATGAAAATACTAATTGTGTGAGTTTATTTTTTAAAAAATCTTTCTAATTAATTGGAGCCAGCTCATTAGGTATAACTTAATGATCGTGGATCACATGTTACATATCAGGATTCTATAATTTAGACAACCACCTAGGTTTCCTAAGAGAGTACGTGATGACGGCCAACCGAGTGATGAGGTCTCAGTATAGGGATATTTGCAGCGTTAGCACCTTCAAGTGGTGTACCAGCAGCCCCACTACCAAATGGGAAGCTATTACCACCATCTACACTAGTAGAAGATACACCTTGACTGAGCACATTGCACGTGTTCTAGCGGTAGAGGCCTCCAATGTTTCAAGGTGAGATAGTTTCCCAAGTAGCGGGGGACAGGCAGGAGGATCTTGCTAAAGTTTTCTGCCTAGTTGAGACATTTATAGAGAAGTTGGTGATCTTAGATTCTCGTTTTTTCTAGTACGTGACCATGAGGATGGTCCGCAGGATAATGAGGCCTCAGAACATGAATTTTTTCCCAAGATGATACATTCGGGTAGTGCGCCATCTATATAATTTCCTGTTGGTCAGCAGTTACAACTGGCGGTACATGTAGATGACAAATGTAGGATTAATGCCTTACACATGTTTCAACATTAGATACCCCTTAGGTTCCGAGGTGAGACCAACTCGTAGGTAGATAAGGACTAGATATAGGAGGCTTTTGAGAGTTCCCTAGAGCATCAATAGCTTCAGCAGGACAACATGTCGATAGCTGAGTATTCATTGGGGTGTACTGACCATTCCTAGTACTCGATGAATACAATGTGACCAGTGCTTCAAGGCACAATCCTCCGAGCGAGGCATTTTAGGGGCATCCAAGCCAACAATATTTCTCAATGAATTCCAACCTAGGATTGGGTTATAGAGAAAACCGTTGTGGTTTAATGTCTATTGGATTAGCGGATACAACTAGTGAATGTTAGATGTGGTAAAGTAGGAAACTAGCCCTAGTCATGGATACTTGGGAGTGTAAAATGTTGTGGGAATAGTATTTGATAGGTACAGACCAATCTGTAGGGCTGCAGATATGAGAGTGGTGCTATTAGAGAAGACTGAGGTGGTGTACTTTTCAACATGTTACAACCACCACCTCAATGTGGTCCCCACAAGGCCCCAGGACCTAGAGGATAGGGGAAGGAAGTATTGACATGAAGTCAAGAGTGTGACCTAAGGGCTCCAGGAATGGTTAGAGGTATGTTCTATGTCGACTACTAGCAAAATTATTAATAGACATAGAATCTAATCATTACTTCATACCACAGATCATTGTCAAGACATAGAGTTTCTGGTTATGTCGTTGACTTGACCTTCACGTTTGGAGATACCGTTGGGAGGTGACTCGATAACCACACTTATTTCAACTGTGTTATCTGACCCTTGAGTCAAGAGTTTTGGTTGGAAACTCTTTGTGACAGTGTCGAGTCCTTATGATGTTTATTAGGGTATGATTGGACATCCATGGTTCATACTCAGATTGAAATTATTATGCAAAAACGATGTGATTTATCTAATACATTTGGATGGAGTTTTCCCTTGTTAGAGAAAAAGGAAACCCATGAAGCACAGGATAAACACTTACCTAGGAGGGTGCGACCGATCTCTCATTAGTTGGCCAGACTCACCCTCGTTGTAGTAGGATTTTATAGTTTTCAGTTCCCAGCAATAGTTGATAGTGTTCCTCCAAAACTCTAACTTTGAGATAGTCTGTACTTCTGGGTATGGGAATATGGTAGGAGACACACTCAATAAGAATTCTGGGCTATAATAGTTGAGCGTGATGTTAGAGTATCTTTTCAAGCTATGGATATCCATCTCGGATAATAATGGAGAATCTACCTCTAGTATATGACTATCACTCCCCCAATTTTCAGTAAATCCAAGGGGCACTATTTGAGGCATTGATTGAGAGGCCTGATGTGCTTAGATATCTTTAGGACGATCTCCTGAATGATTTTCTAAAGGTTGAGAGCATGTCATCCTTCTCACAGGACAGAAAATGGTACCACTGATGTTTCATAAGGATGTGATTATGGATATCCATACATCTCCTTTAATGGTACATCATGGAGTGGGAATGATATACTAGGACCTTTGATGTAAATATTGATGGCCCGGATGAAGGAATCTGTGGTAGAGATTCTATCATGATGCCTCACCTGTTAGCATGTGATAAAACCTCGGAGTCAGCTGAAGACTTATGCTGTTAGGAGGAGGGAGACCATGTATTCCTACGGGTCTCATCTAGATGAGGATTGCATATATTTGGCTAGGGAGGCAAGTTATCTCCAAGGTTTATCGGTACATTTCAGATACATCGATGGATAGGTGAGGTGGCATTATTCTTGTCACTTCTGCCATAGTTGAATATGGTGCACAACGTCTTCCATGTATCCCAGCTGAGGAGATACATGCCAAACCCATCTCACGTCATCATCCATGGTGAGCTAGGCTTATATGATGGGGTGATGTTTTCAGAGGTTCCAGTAGTGATTGAGGAATGACTAGAGTGAGTCCTTCATGGGAGATCGATACCCTTTGTGCACGTTTTCTGGTAGCATGATAACCTCCAAGAGATGACATGGGAGTGGGAGGCTCATATTCATGCTCAGTACCCCAATGGTATCCTTAGACTGTATATTGACATTCGGGTACAAAAATTCCTATAGTGGTCAGAAAATAATGTCCCAGAATTTCCATATATTTTTATTAATTATATAGGAATATTACAAGTCTGTGAAAATTGACAGCACATTATTTCGAGGACCGATGTTCCTAGAATGAATTTATGAACATTATTCAGGGACGTTCAACAAAAGGTGGAGCAACATTTTGTAACTTTTTAATCGGTGCATGGAATTGAAATCTAAGGACACCGTTGAACTCACAGTGTTGATATTATCATAAGCAGACTTTCAAATCAACTACAGTAGGATGAGGGTAGAAATTATTTTTTGTACATTTCATGGGAGAAAATAAAATAAACATTCTTCATTATATTTTTGAAATTGAAAACTCCCAATTTGAATTTGGGGATGGGGACCACCCAAACCCCATTTAATATGAATTTAACCCTTGTAATTCCCTCTAGTTAAGGTTCCAACATCAATTCAATTAATGTCCCAACCATATTTGTTTAATTATTAAACATAGTCTTATAAATTTGGAACCACATCATGGGAGAAATTGATGGAAAAGGAAATTATAACATGGGAGAACCTTTATAATAATATCTTCCAATGAAGAATGAATTATGAATGAAGAACGAGGAACCGACTTTTTAAGCATCTTGTGGGAGCGACGAGCACTGACATCCCCTTCATAGACATCATCTTTAACATTGTGAAATCTACAATGAACGTCATGTTAAGGTATTTAATTTGAAATATGATTGAATTTATTTGATAATTATTCATATTCTAGATTCACAATGACGATGGCCAAACTAACATGTCCATTGTCCGGCACATATTCATTTCCACTTAATCTTCTATTATGTATGAATTTTTCATGAATTTATCACCGCCAAATATATAATACCACTGAAAACACGGTGTTTTGTCGAACATGAAGTATGGTGACAGAGCCCTTGACTCGAGGATCATGAATATGTCGTCGTTATGTTTTTCAGGCTTAGAACGAAGATGCGGTGAACCGTGGAAGAGGAAGGAAGCTGACACAGCGGCCGACCGAGTGGAGGTTGGGTGGCACAAGTTCACGCTACCAGATGTGCATGAGTCCATGGACCATCAGCATTAGTGAAGCAGGTTCGCAGCTGGCATGCCGGCTAGCCGCGGGGTGGATCATCAACACGGGTCTGTGCTGATCTGGGAGCTGGAGGTTGTGACTGAGGCCGAAGGGTAGCCGACAGCCATCCATCCACGGAGGACAGTGGTGCTGTTGGGCCGATAAGAGGTGTATGACCAGACAGGTGTGGCGCAACATGTAGGACCCACTTAGATTGGTCCCACTTCCAAATACAGAACGACCCATTGGCTGTTTGGGTGACCTTAGAAGCTCCTTCCTCTAATGCGTCAACTAGGGTGGACCCCTCCACGTCGGTCTACCCGACCGTGGGCCACACCGCGTGCCTCACCAGCGAGATGCGCCCCCGGGCCATGCCTAGTGGGACACGCCCAGCGGGACGTGCCCAGTGGACTGGTCCTGTAGACCAGGCTAGGCCACCCCCTTCGCAGGCCTCACTGGGCCCACCGAGGTCTAGGCCAACCAGGTCGGTCCGACCGGGTGGGACTGGACCCAGTTTCGCCTTTTTTACCATATCTTGAGAACGGGGCGTCTGTTTGACGAACCGTATGTGCTTCCATAATCCTTGGTTAGAGATGGACCATTTGGTATACCTCACATGGGTTTTGAATATAGTTGGAGTATGTTCAAGTAGGATCGAACTCAAATCCAACCAGGCCCTCGGAGTGGAAACTTTAATAACATACATACAAGACGTCTGATTGACGCACCATCAGCTGTGTTTGGTTCCTTACGACGTGACAGACCACAGGGATAATTCATCATAGAACATAGTTTCATTTGACGAAAAAACTATGGATTCAAGATTGGTTCTCCCATATGTGCTATTAGCGGGAATACAGTGGTGGGCAGTGAGGCGGAGGATGTAGATAGATCATTATGAGGTTAGTACCTAGGGATCTTGTGTGGGTCAAAACCGATCCTATGAAGATTAGATCATGTGTGGGTCAGCGCTCAGTGATCTTATGTGGGTCAGCACATTCCAATCATTTCTGTGTTAGATCCTGTGTTGGTCAGCGCTCAGCGATCCAGTGTGGGTCAGCACATACTGATCTTGTGTAGTTCATTACGGGGGTTTATACCTATCGACTATGGTCGGGTTGGATCCTGTGTGGGTACTTATGGGGTTTTGTAACTATCGATCATATGTACATTAGACTCTGTATGGTCATCAGCAGTGCCTCTTGACAGAATGAGATGATTCACCTACATGACAAATAATTTGTACTATTATACTTCACTGATAACATAGTTTTAAATGAGACTCTATTTGAACTATTTCTTTTACCCGTGTGGTACATTTATCTTCATGGTGTTATATGTGTCGTACTTTTATCTTCGTTGTGTAATCATTGTGATATTATACCCTCATGTATGAGATGAGTATATCTTGACAACATATGTATATGTATGGGCATATAACATGGTAGAGTTTATGTCTTTCTATGAGTTTATCTTTTGTGGATTTTGAGAGACATGTGGGGGTCTCGTGGTCCCTACTGAGTATTGTTATTCTCAACCCTGCACTGGCTTAATCTTCTCCTTGATGTGCATTGTGCAGACGACAGACAAAGAAGACTAAGGAAGAGGGTACCAGGACTAGAGGCTACTCAGAGGTGGACATTAGACGAGGCGTACAACATAGATGACCATTCGAGAGATGTACCTAACCTTCAGTTAGGATTGTTGGTGGGTGTTCACACGATCTGTTTTCAGTTTTACTTGTAATTTTCAGTTTTACTTGTACTTTTCAGTTGGGCTTGTATTTTGGGCCATTTTCTATCTGTATATACCCTATTTACTATATAGTTTACTTTGTGCTTGTATATTGATATGTGATTGGTTTGTGTGACTTTACAGGTTATAATGGAAATTACATCTCTTTTAGGGAACACACCTTTCAGTACTAGTCGCTAGCCCCTGGCCTTTGGAAGGGAGCTTGCGGTAGTCACGACATGGGCCCTGGGGGACGGGTGGTGACATGAATAATAAATAAAAAACTAATTGATAAAATAATTAATCATTGAAAATTGGTATATAATAATAAAATAAAAATTATATTAAAATTACATTACTTTTTTTAATTCTTAATTTTATGATGACTAAAATGTTTGGAATTAATAATGCATTAAAGCATAAACATTCCATAAAGGGATTATCCAATTTGATAATACATAAATTTTAAGGATTTCATAATTACCCTATCATTGTTTTTCCTGAGAGATGTTAGTTCAATTTGGGGATATATAATTCCAAGGTCCACACATCACATAAAATTTGAATGAATTTTATAATATACAAAAGGATAATAGGAAGTACATTAAACCTTATTCATCACTTATTTACAGAGAATAATTTCTCAATGAATATCAAACAATAAGAGTTTCACATATTTAACTAATGATAATAATGTAATTTATGTTGATTTCAATATAAAATTAATAATTAAGGATTTTTACATTAATTTACTTGATTAATATTTTTAAAAATTTGGTATTAAAAATAATTACCATTATCAATGGAAGGATTAGGAATTTTAGTTAGTAAGTATATATTAATATTTATATTATCATTGAGTTTGGGAAATTAACTTGATGTTTTAAGAATAATTAAAGGAAAAAAATATTGGTATGTAACATTTAAAATTAACTGTATACAATAAAACATATTCATCATTAATTTGGGAAATAATTTTTTAAAATTAAATACATTAAGGAGGGAATGCATTGATGGATAATGTTATCATTTTCCAAAACAAAGATTACACCCTTGAGAATTTTTGGACGATCTTATGGATGCATCACAATCATACTTTAATCTAAAAAGTAGACCTCATAGAAAAAATACATGCATTATACCACAAATATATGGAATACACATTTATATGGATAATGTATATTTTTTATATTGATATTTTATAGGACGATAACACCATATCAATAGAGTATAATGTGAGGGAACTAGGGTCTCAAATGTATATGAAACAATAAAAATTGTATCTATAATTATATTATAATAATATTGAGATTTTAAAATTCATAATTAAATTAATGATACAACACAATTTCAAATAGGAATTTATAGTAAATATAATAATATTCACCATACCTATCTTGAATATAATAGCCTTTGTTTTTTAAAAATGAATACATTGATCGATAGAATATAAGACATGCAAACCCAAAAAAATGATGATTGTTTGAATATTAATGTCATAACTATACTTTTAAACTGATATTTATGCTTTAGGTTAACTAATATATAAAATATAATTAAATTTATTACTCGATATCATTTTATTAATAAACTCATACGAAATAAGTACCCTGTTTTTTAATAAATAAATTGTTTTCAAAAATATTTCATCTAAAAATATGATTTCATTTATCATTGCGATATTATATTAAAATTAATTTAATGATTTATTATAATTAGTATTTTATAAAATTAACATCATTTTTTAAACACACTAATTTAATTAACTTAGGGTTAATTTTATTATATATTATTAAAATAATGATTTGTAAGTAAATTTGAAACGTTTAATGTTTTTTAAATAATATAATTTATTTTAATTAAATTTAATAATTTTAATGGCCCATTATATTTTAAATTTTTTATTAAAATAAAATATGAACCATTTTATTTATAATAATATAAATAATTTCATTTTATTCATCAATTAGCATGAATATATTATAAGATTATACCTTTTCACAAAACATGGTTTTATGTAATGAAAATATGCATCATGATCTTTAGGTTCAAATATATTGAATATTTATGGTCAATGATCATTTAATAATGAGGGTAATTGAAATGAGTCACTATAGTTGGAATCATAGAAATATCTAGTTATTTTTGATTATTTGGATTAGTAAACTCTAATGAAATAAATGGGGATAAGACTAAACACATTAAAACATCCTAAGATTTTATTAAATTATATAGTACATTGGTTTTAAGATTATAAATGCTAATTTGGATACAAAAATTTGATGTGTCTCAGACGTAGTTTTACCTAGGGAAAATTATTGTAGGTAAGGTAACATTGAGGTGAACATTTTCATCAACTAGTACAAGAAAATAGGACTTTAAGAAATCATTGTACGAAACTCTTGAATTATATTATTTAGAAATTTAAAAAAAATTACAACCCGTAATTATGTACATGAAAAAATTATTACAATACAAAAATTAATTTGAAACATTACCATGTATAACATTGAATTCATCATAGATACTCATACGTTCGAATAATATTATCAATAGTATATAATTAATTTTTCATTTATTTGAATCCAATTTTAATTTGAATGTATTACCATCTCCTTTTTAGTATTTAGTTAGCTTCTTTTCATAATATAAAATATTCTAAAAAACATCATGATAGTTACAATGATGATTTCCCTAATGATATGATTAACCTTATTGGAGTGGTCCTTGAGAACATCATGGATGTATTGATAAAATAATTTGATGTTGTATATAATATATTTAATCATACAGAACACATTAAAATAGTGAAAAATTATATTCAAGTAATTTAGGTGAAAAATCCTCCCACCATTATTGGATATTTTGATCCCCTCATTGTTAAATGATAAATTAAATCTATTTAGAAGATATTTATTGTGCTCCTATACACCTAGAAAGTGAATGTTGTGTCATATTTATATTACATTGAGGGAGAAGTCTGTTTATCGTTGAAACTATTATAGAACACAATGTCTAATGAATATCTTTATTACATAGAATTTGAAGACATAAAGATGTTAGTTTTCAATAAATACTTGACCTGAAGTAATAATATTAAAATGGAGGGGGAGTTCCATGAGTTGAAGCAATATTAATATGATTTTATTAAGATTTTTGTGGAATACAATAAATGGTTTTCATGGTTTAAATCCATTTTTTTCATTGACACCAAAATTATGGTGGAAAATAACTTTATTGGGTTAATCTCGATTCTGTAAAAATGAATTATAAATATGGGAATTTATTTCTATAATTAGATTTTCCATTATTCTACTAATGTTTAAATAGATAATGATGATTCTCAATGGTGTCATTAAAATGGATAAAAAATTTAAAATTTAGTTTTTTAAAGAGTATAAATAGATAAATCCCATATACGAATGAAAAACCAACCTCTTAATTTTTTGTAAAATGTAGGGTAGCATCCTGGGATCTAACTAATGGTTATCTGGAGAAGTATATATATAAAATCATGCATTCTTGCTAATAAATTCCTTAAGGATGTAACGAAAAATACTAATTTGGAATAATAAATGATGTTCTACATAATATATCATCATGTCATTCATTGTTTCAACTATAAGGATTATATGTATTACAAAATCAAATTCCTAATGATTATGTGTTTTAATGATAATTGTTGATAACAACCATCAAGGCCTAGATAGAAATGAAGAAAATATGATATCACTACTACTGAGGTGGATTCAAATGTTTCTGTGGTGAAAGGTATGTTGTTTATTCATTACTGAATATAGAATATAGTTTTTTATTCTGGTTTTATTTATTCATAAGTTTCATTCAATATTAAAAGAACTATTCAAACACCTCATCAAAACAAGGGGTTTGAGAATTCAAGGAGAATAAATAACATATTTTTTTCATCACATGTATGTAAATCCTCATTTGTCAATGTTTTTGTATAGGTCCATCAATAAAAAATTTTCTTCTATATTTTAGTATAGTTTCTGGCTATATTGCGACTTATTTGGTTTTTCTTATATAAATCCAACTACAACTATCGAGAAACAGATATCTATATTTACATTCCAAGGAATCCTCTAATGTTATACAGGTGAAAGGAAGATGATGAATCTTCTATGAAAAATTATAATCATGAATAGAAATTATTACCATATGAGATTGGATTTTGAGACAAAATGAATGATAAATAGTATATAATCATGATTAGAGAAATTTACATTATGATAGATCATATTGATGTAATTCCTAATGTGATTCCTACTATTCCTCATGATCAAGACGATGTGTACATAATAAAAATCATACCAGTGTCATTAACCATAACATAAAACCCTTATAAAATATGAAAAAATTAGTTTCAAGAGATGAATAAGTAGTTACAATAGAGTTTATAATGGGGTTTTATAATACTAATTACTTTACTATGGGCGTTTCCATTTGTATTTTTCAAGAATAATGATTTAAAAAATCCTATGTGCATTGATCATTATGACAAAATAAAATAATTATATAGAAAAATTATACCTAACCATTGGTAGATATGTTGTCTGATCATTTGTGTGGGGCCAAATATTCCATTAATGTGGAACCTTGATAGGTATATCAACAACTATAAGTGAAAAGTGAGGATTTTAAAAATTTCATTTTGAGGATCCTATAGACTATGTGTTCATTAGGATTAATTTTAGACTCACTAATTCTCAAGAAATATTATAGACAGACTGAATAGAATCCCAATAGATAACCTTGAATAATATTTAGAATTTGTTTTATATTATGTTGTTAAATACTTATAAATTAACGGGGATCATGATGATCATTTTTATATTTTGATTAAGGATTCATGAATGGTGATGTTACTTGAAATTTATAGAAAATGTGATCTTTATATAATGGAAATATCATTAATGGGGAATATTATCATCAAAAAATAAATAAATATATATATATAATTTTATATGATAAATGAAATTGAGGACTGTCTTATACCAATATATATAATATAAGACACTAGTTTCCATAGACAATCTAAAAATTGCATTTTTTGTATGAAATCACCATCATTTTCAAACCTAATAACATAGATAAAATAGAGGGGAAAATTTATTCTAGAAAATTTAATATGAAGAAATATGTATGGATATAGTGAATAGTGTTATCAATGGACTACTACTAATGCTTCCCTTAGGTGGGGTGATTTTCATTGTATATAATGATTTTTCAAAATTTGGATTAGGATGTCTACAAATAAAATAATTTATATAATTATAGAATGTTCTACAAGGAAGAAGTATTTCAATAAGATGAACTATATAAAAAATATTATAGAGTTGGATAAAGATATATTTTAGTTTAGAGTCTAAACAATATATATATATATATATATATATATGAATATTTTGAAATAAATAAGAACAATTGGATCCAAAAAATAATGTTCACATAGAAAGAGCATAATATTGATCTTTGAATATTTGAAGAGATGATCATGAACTGTAAATACTCAATCTATTACCATAATCAGAATAAAAATGATGTGGATGATTCCTTAAATATGGTGGATCTAGTAATCAAATCAATAATTATAATTGAGAAGGATCTATATTTAGTACACATGAGATGGACGAATATGGGAATCATGAAGATGATAAATAATAATACATTTCACAAATGATTGGTCAATAATTCCTTTTGATAATTATAAATGATGATGAAATGGTTGAATTGAACATTTATAATAAGGTGTATGATATAATAAAAAGGAAATATTAATAGATCCATATTTATAATGAATGGTTTATTTTATTTGGGTCACAACTATGAGTAAAATTCTATCCTTTTCTAATGAATGAATTGCTGAATGATGCACATCTCAAAATATTTATTCCAATCAAGACATATAATGATTATGATGATCTGTGTGAGAAATATTAGTGGGAAAATATAAATAAATATTTATTTGATTATACATAAAATTTTATAGCATTTGAGAAACTTAATCATTATATCGATGATGTGCACATTACTAATATTTGTAAGAAAATAGGAGATATCCCTAGGTAATTATGCAGTGGTATTCTAAACATATCAAGAAGAAATAGTTAAAAATTGATTTTTAGAGGATTTCATTAAAAATATTTTCACCTAATAGGATTTGAAGAGGAATTATCACTTTATCCACATGTAATGATATACTTTATAGAGGTGGTGAGACTATATAGAACACCACTATAAATTATATCTAAATGACATCTGAGACCATCCTATATGATTTGGAAGAGCCTCTATCAAGCTATAAATATTGATTTGAACTCTAGTACATCATATCACCCCCCCCCACACTCGTTTCACTGATCTGAGTGGATTATTCAAACATGAGGAGACATATTTGGAGCATGTTAATATGACATAGAAAGGGGGATTTGGTGAATATTATTATTTAGTAGAGTTATCATACAATAATTGTTTCCTATCATGAATCCAAATGGATCCATATGAATCCCATTATTGGAAAATATGTATGACATCTGAATGTTGGGGTGAAGTTGGTGAAAATAATCTATTGGGACCTAAAATTTTTGACTGAATTATTTAAATTTTCATGACTATTTGATAACACATCAGAATTTCGTATAGTAAATAGAATAGAAAATATGAAAATAATTGGCGAGACATATACAATGAGTTTGGGGATAATGATTTTCTATAAATAAATCCATAGAATAATGTGTTTATATTTATGATCAGGGGATTTATATTCCCCATGATCATCATCATATTTGATATTCTAGATCATATTATTGTTGTGGCTTCTAATCAAGAACTCCCGCCACCACATTGTCATGTAAATAACATATTACATATAACCAATTTGATAATGTATGTATATTATTCCTCACATTTACTAAATTTACAGGTGGAATAACTAGAAAATGATATCATTGATGGTAATTAGATGTGGAAGATATTTTACAATAGAGATAATGTTATACATAACAAGACAAATCACATGGTAAATGCACTACAGAATGAAAATAACTATGAAGATGATTTCATCAATCATAAGTAAACTCACATTTCTTCACCATATAATGTAATATAAAATTTCAAGGGTTGTGTTATTTTAGGGGGAAGGAATGCAATAACTAAATTTCATTAAAAATAAAATTGTAATCAATATCATACATGACATACAACACTGATAAAAAAAATCCATGATTTTTTGAATTTGAACATTATAACCCCGAAAATAAATTAATGATTATGATTTAGGTATAATAAAGTTACTAGTCAATTTAAATGACCTAAAACATAGTAGGTAATATGTAACAATTTTTTTAATGAAGATACTTTTTCAAAAAAGTCATTATCATCTGAAATGATTATTTCTTTCATGAGAGAAATCATTAGAATATATTTTTCAAAAATTGAGATATATTATTTTATTAAAATAATATAAATTTTTAAATTATAATATAATATTTAATTTGGGAAATATTTTTTTATTTTTCAGAATAGATTATTTTTTAGTGAATACTCATAATTAACGTTTTTTTCTAATACTATCATTTCATCCAATTATATTAGGTAATTTATATTAAACATTATACTTTTAATTTTTTTATTAAAATTTAATATGAACCATTTAACATATAATGATATAAAACATTTCATTTTATTTATAAATATTCATTGTTTTTAGATGAGGGTATTTTTATACTAAAAACGTTGTTTTCTTGAAACTATTTGTATGTTCATAAAGATTATACATTTAAATAAATTATACACATAATACCAAAATATAAAAATATAATGTACATATAATACAAATTTATAGTAATTTAATCACATACTATGGTCTTTATGAAACAAATAATTAATACATCATGATCGTATACATGAAAATATATTTATTGAAAAATCTATTTTCTTCATGTTTTTATTGATTAATCTTAATGTAAATTCTGCAAATTATGTTAATTGAATTAGATAATGTTAATTAAATACTTTAAAAAATAAAAACTGATATTATGTAATATGCTCATCTTATATTATGATCATAATAATTGGTGATTACCTATTATAACAATTAATGTTAAAACTAGTTTACGTACGGGTTAATATAATTTGTAAAATTGATTAACATGTTTATAATAAGATTCATTTTGAATGAAGGCGATTTTAATCATTAATATCCCATATACACTCCTCTATTTTTTAAATTTCAAGGCACTTGTATAGTGAGTGACTTTCCATTATTGAATGATCTTCTGTGTTCAAATAAAATAACACTCCTCCACAATTATAAAAGGGACCCCCTCTTATATTCAATTCA
This sequence comes from Viscum album, assembly GCA_963277665.1. Classification (NCBI taxonomy): domain Eukaryota; kingdom Viridiplantae; phylum Streptophyta; class Magnoliopsida; order Santalales; family Viscaceae; genus Viscum; species Viscum album. Next base: position 1,884,685,914 of record OY728130.1, read on the forward strand.
AACATCAATGAATTTTGCGTTAAACAATACCTACCCAAATACATTCATTACTTCTCTACCAATATCATAGAATCCATTATGTTATTATATATCCCACCAAGGAGGGATTTTGTGGCAATCCTAAATATGTTTTATTAAGAATAGGTTTCAATATTATCAATGAATTTTCTTTTATTTCTACTTCCACATCCGTATAATGATAAATAAATATTATCATATAATAGAATAATTAGTTACCATATAATTATATGTTATTATGATTTTGTAATAACCTACATAAATATCTTCTTCTATCAAATGGGAAACAAAACCATCGATCGTTTGTATTCCAATCTACTACCTCTTGAACCTATATAATTAATATTCTATCATAACCTATTATATATATTTTTTATGATTTATTTGATGAATATATTTGATATTCATGAAATATTATTCATTAATGAAAATTAATATATTATATTCCTTATTACCGTATAATTTATTGACAAATGATAATGTCATTCTCAAGTAAAATAGAATACAACCTCACAAATCAATGTGATTTTTTATTACAACATCACATGGAAAATTTATATAAGTAAATTTGAAGAAATATAATAATATTTATATTATAATTATAAATTTTTAACTAAAATTTTCCATTATCTTCTTTCCATGAAGATCATTTAAAAAGGGAAATGTCATACAAGCTTTGTACGACCTACCATCAATATGAGTATACCATAGATCAGTTTTCAAAACCATCATTAATGATTTGTTTTAAAATTATATTATACGTTAAAATATTAAAAATTTCGATTATTATTATTCTATATAAGATTATATTAAAATATATTTGACCATATTCAACATATAAAATTTATTTTGTATATATGTGTTGAATATCCTAAAAAAGTCTAACAGAATCCTAATAGATTATGTAATTTAATATAAAACTCTAATATATAATTACAAATAATAATAAATATGAAAAATATGTCAAATCAGGTAAATAATTATAAAAACTTTATAATTCATGAAGTTAAATAACATACATGATGAATTGGCCTCAAGGTATAGTATATCCCTAAATTATACATTTATTGAGTTTTGATCATTCTATTAATATATCGCCCTCCCTCTAATTAATGTTATTAAATGATTTCAAATTAAATATATTTGACTCTCACAAATATTCATAGATTATTTTACATTTATTTTAGTGAAAAATACATGCAATACTTACATTTCACAAATTCTATCATTTTGATATTTATATTAATTTTGATATGAGGAACGATTATGAAACCCATTTTACTTCCATGAGTTATTCTTATTTTATTCAATATGATAGAATAATTTTTGGTGGAACAAATAATTCAACTACATATAATTATAGGTTCACCCAGATAACATTTTAATCTATCGGTTAAAGGTTCATTCTCATCATATTTCATTAATAAGATAAGGATGAAAACCTAATCCATTATGAAATATAGTACACCATGAGATATTGTCTAGGAAGTTCTCCATATGTAATATTTATATCATGTGGTATATTACATTGACATTTCATATAACTCTATGATATTATTATACCATAATTATTATGTTATTACACCACGGGAATACTCTCGAGTCTTTGCTTTTATGATATCATGTTATACATTTGACTCACATGTTTCTCTTCCTTATAATTTTTATTGTATTTAAAGGATTTGTATCACACCGCATTGATTTATGAATTACCTAGGTTATCCTATGATTTTTAGGACAACTAAGAGATTTAAGAAGTCATTATGGTGAAAAAATTAAGGATTGTATGTTTTTGTTTTCACTTTAATGTATCAATAACCTACTATTCCAAAGACACTACACCTCACAATCATTAGGGTTATATATAAACAATATTTGCGATTTCAATTCATGTAATAATATATATATAAGTAATGGGTATATATATTTATTGTCATAATAAATATTCAATCATTTGAGTCATCCAAAATATTCCTTACAGATGCTATATATAAGGGATTGACTCATTGTTATATAAATTAAGTGGGATCATTTATTTTTTTAATTAAATAATGAGACATATGAGTTTTTATTGTTATTGTAAATGGTATTTCAATGAATATTGTATTGAAAATTTTATTTTTCTATTATCTTCCTCAAAACACTACATATCCATAATGCATAATTTCTTACCATAAGCACCCACTACAATGGGAAGTGCCAAAATAATCCAAAACGAAATACATTGGATGAGTTTAGTCCTGACTACACATATATGATTTCATATTTTCTATATTTTCGCAATTTTTTAAAAATTATCAAAAGATTCCAAATGATACCCACTGTACAGTTTCCTATGTCATAACTCTAATTATTAAATCCATTATATTAGAATCCTAATAAAATTTATTTTCCATAAATTTTAATCTAGAATGTGTTATTTTATATAAAGGTTGTACTGAAGTAAACAATGTTTCATTTATAAATAATGTTTACACATTAATGTTATTTATAATTTGATATATAACCCCTTATTAAATAAGAATAATCTCAATGGGTATATTGTTTGACGTTGGAACTCTCATGGGATGGTTTGGTCAACATTGATCATGTTGTGAATAGCACTAACTCAAACTTCTCTTATTGATAATTATATTCGAACCATAATTTTTTTTGTTTACATTTTTGATTGTTGGCACCAGAAACCGTGTCCCCAAAAATTTTCCAGATAATTTCATACATGATCCAAAATCGTAGCCCTTTTTGCAAGCTTCGTTTTGGTAGTTCGTAGGGCGGGAACGGAGTTACAGATAAGGAGTTATGGACATTGGAAGTTGGGATGGAAAACTGGTTCGCGAAGCCCATTCGTGAAGCCCCCCTCCGCATTCGAGGAGCGCCACCACGAATCGAGGAGGTGGGATGCTCTGCGACCCCTTTGAAGTTCGCGATGCGTAGTGAAGACCCACTGTGAATCAAGGAGGCAGAACTCTCCTCTACTGCATTTGACGTTCATGATCCGCCGTGAAGCAAGCTTTGTCATCGTTCCGAGCGAGCTTTGCTTCGTAGCTCCCCTTGCCTATAAATACCCAGCTCACCCCCTTCTCTATAGGACCTCTCCGCCCCCTTGGATAGCCACTTCACCCCTTGGGCGGACGATCTTGTGGTTCACGGATCTCCGCCTTCCTTCGCGAAGTGGCTCCGTGAAGCCATGCTCCGCCAGTAGCTTCCTTTGTGTGGCTGCTCCGCGATCCCCTGCTCCGTGAGCAGCTTCCATCACGTTGAAAATCTGAGAGCCTATGCTCTGTTAGCCAATGATCCATGATTCCATCTTTCACGAGCCCATGCTTCGTGAGTCCATGCACCGCGATGCTGCTCTGCGAGTCTAAGCTCCGCAAGCCCATGCTCCGCGAGACCCTATGCTCCCCGAGCCCCTGTGCTTCGCGATGATACTTCACGAAGACCTATCCATTGCGAGGATCCTACCTTCGCGACCACCTATCCATACCACGAGGCTTATGCCCCTGCACCCCCACTCGGGTTCAGTGTCGGCCTGTGCTCTCGACCCTCTGTGCTGGTCCTTTCTCTACCCTCACTGACCCCCATTAAAAATTGTGAGTTTAACCATGAACTTTTCGGGCTAGGACGTCGACAATTTCCATTGCGCCCTTATGCGCACCCACCTTATACCTATGGAATACCATGATTTGAGGTACTTCTCCACACACCATGAAAAACCCTAAGATGACATATATCTATTGGTTTATTTCCCATGTCATGAGTTGAGAGTCTCATCATAAATTCCCAGAGTACATTTAGTTGAACCATTCCTCAAGCAACTCCTCCAAAACCCAATCACTTGGCTCCTATGCTAGGATGAACCAGAAAGGGCTGCCCTTGCGTAAGTACCAACACCATCCCTTCCCAGGAACCTTATTCCAACAGTCCTATCTATATGACTCAAAACTATAGTTCACCCTATGTTCCAAACATATGATGACTCTTTCTTCAAATAAGAGATGCCTTATTCTCCAAGCATGAGATTCCAATATTCCTCTCATAATGACTATAAACTGTACAAATCCCTGTGTTCCAATCATAGAACACCTTTTTCCCCAAACAATAGATGCCTTATGCTCCCAGAATAAGATGCCAACAGTCCTATCTACATGACTATAAACTGCAGTGACCTCCCTATGTTCCAAACATAGGAAGCCTCTTGCTACAAATAAGAGATGCCTTATTCTCCAAACATGAGATGCCAACAATCCTATCTACATGACTATAAACTGTAGTGATCTCCCTATGATCCAATCATATGATTACTCTTGCTCCAAACAAGAGATTCCTTATTCTCCAAGCATGAGATGCCAACAGTCCTATTTACATGACTTTAAACTATAGTTATCCATATGTTCTAATCATAGGATGCCTCTTCCACTAAACAAGAGATGCCTTATGCTCCATGCATAAGATGCCTAAATCCATGATTACAGTGGAATGATTCCAACGCCCCATGGAATTATCCCTATTGTGCACCAGTGCATAGGTGAAGGCCTCAATTCACCAATGGGTTGGGAAACCCTCATGGCCAGACACGAGGAAGACATCACTGGCTGCTTCCTTGAATAAGCCAAATTCACCATTTTCCCTCCATAGAGGCACCCAGGAAGATTCCTTGGGTAAGCCCCATTCACCATTGATGCTTCATAGAGGCTCCCGGGAAGCTTTTTCGCGTAATCCCCATTCATCATTGCCTATCCATGGTAGCACCCAGGAAACATTCTCACGTAAGCCCCATTCACCATTTCTGCTCCATGGCGGCACCCAGACAACTTCCCTACGTATGCCCCATCAACTGTTCTCACTCCATTCAGTGATATGTCATCGTCACCTCATTCAGTGGTAAATTGTTGTCATTCTAATTAGAGGTAATTCGTTCTGATCCCAATCATTGGTAAGCCATTGTGATCCGATTCATCGGGAATCCATTGACATCTTTATCCAACAGTAAGCAGTTGTTACCCCATTTAGCGGTAAGCCATTGACATCCTTATCCAGCGGTAAGCCATTGCGACCCCATTCCGCGGTAAGCCGTTAGCATCCATATCTAGCGGTAAGCTGTTGCGACCCCATTCATCGGTAAGCCGTTGACATCCTTATCCAGTGGTAAGCCATTGTGACCCAATCCAGTGGTAATCTGTTGAAACCCCCAATCGGCAGTAATCCTTCATCTGATAAACTATGTGGATTTTGATTCCCTACCATAGAGATACATAGGAAGCCTCTTCTAGGTTCAAGCCCAAAACCATCGTCATCCTCAGGACAGTCCCATCCCGTTCACCACCCTTCATGGATGCACCCTTGCGCCGTGATCTTCAGGTCATTGCTGCCTCTTGTTTTTCACACCGAGCATGATTCACATGGTCTTAGAGTAAGCACCGACCACGACAAAAACACCATGGACAACCTAGAGTGTAATCCCCACACATCCATTACCAAACTATGAGGAAATTGATCGATGTCAAGGCCTGGAATGTTGGAAGCCTTCACGAGGTTCAAGCCCACCACCCAGTCCTTCCGACCTCCTTCACATCTGTTCACCGACATCCATCTGGCAGCCCAGAGTGTATGCCCCACACATCCATTCCCGAACTATGGGGACTTTGATCCATGTTATGTCATGGAACATAGGAAGCCTCCATGAGGTTCAATCCCACCACCAGGTCGTTCCGACCTCCTTCATGTCGGTTCACCGACATCCATCGGCAACCTAGAGTGTAAATCCCACACATCCATTCCCGAACTTTGAGGACTTCGATCCATTTCAAGGCATGGTGCGTAGGATGCCTCTATGAGGTTAAAGTCCACCACCAGGTCATTCCGACCTCCTTCAAGTCAGTTCACCGGCATCCATCAGACATCCTAATGTGTAATCCCCACACATCACAATTCTGAAATATGTGGTCATTGATCTTTGATAAGGTCGGATACTTAGGAATCCTCTCTAAGGATCAATCCCACCATCCACCTGGACTAAGGTCCTTATTCACGTCGGTTCTCTGACCCACCATTCTGAACTACATGGTCATTGATACTTGCTAAGGCAGGGAACATAGGAAGCCTTTCTAAGGTTCAAGCCCACCATCCACCTGGACTATGGTCCTTATTCATGTCAGTTCTCCGACACACCATTATGAACTACGTGGTCTTTGATCCTTGCTATGGAAGGGTACATATAAAGCCTTCTCTATGGATCAATCCCACCATCCACCTCGACAAAGGTCCTTATTCACATTGGTTCTCTGACACACCATTCTGAACTACGTGGTCTTCGATCCTTGCTATGGCATGGTACTTAGGAAGCCTCAATTAGGATCATGCCCACTTGGAACAATGTCCTTATTCACGTTGGTTCTCTGACACCCCCACCCGAAATACGGGTACATTGATCCATGTCAAGGCATGGTCTGTAGGAAGCCTCCCTGAGGTTCAGGCCCATCACCCATTGGTCATTCCAACCATCCTCACGTCGGTTCACCAAGACCTTGGGCACCCTAAAGTGTAATCCCCAGACAATCTGAACTATGAGGACTCTAATTCATGTCAAGTCATGGTATGTAGGAATCCTCCATATGGTTCAAGCCCACAACTACCCATTGGTCGCTCTGACCCCCCTTTACGTCGGTTTTCACCATCTGATCTACACGGACTTTGATTCCCTATCATGGGGATACATAGGAATCCTTTTTGAGGATCAAGCCCATCACTCATGGCTCATCTCAATCTTTCCCTTCAGCCTATGTGTCTTGGGAAGGTCATGCCCCAACCTGGAGGTTCCACTTCCTCTAGGACCCATCCATGCGTCCATTCTCACGGGCCACCTCCTTATGAGTCCCCTCATCCCACCGAACTATGAAAGCTTTAATTCCCTTCCACGGAGATACGTAAGAGGTCTCTTTGTGGCTCAAGCACATCACTATGATCATCTTCAGGACAGTCTCATATCATTCCCCCTCTACTCCATTCATCTATCCATCATCAATCCTGATTCTTACCTGGGCCTCCACATCTCGATGGAATCATTTCTTCCACCCTCCTCGCTGCTCCTTACAATACTTGCGCAGATAACCATGCATAATCCACACCATTTCTTCGGGTTTTTTTCCTCTGTGTACACCCTAGTTCATCACCCCTTAGAACTACGTGGGTTTTGATCTCTGTCCTCTTCACAGGGTACATAGGAAACCTCCAGGAGGTTCAAACCTAACCAATGGTAATCCTTGGTGTCCCCCATTCTGGGGTGCACTCTCCCTGATCCTCCCTCGATGGTGTTCAGATCAGCCATTACGGTGTGACATCTCCCCTCTATAGAGCGCACCACCTCAAATCTTTCCTCAATGATCGTTCTGATCCATCCACTCTATAAACCTTCCAGGTGTTCCTTCCTAGGGATGTACAAATCTGATCTGTCTCTATAGGACGTTCTGATCACTCTCATTTCATCTCTGAAAGATGTTAAACTCGTGGACTACCTCGTGATAAACATGAGATTCCTGATGAAAACCTCGGATGACATTCCATTGGCATGACCGTCTTCTCAATACATTAAACATATGGAATACCATGTTTAAACATAGAAAGTTGGGAAAAACCTCATATAAATGCCAATGGAATCTTACTCCCCGCATTTGACGTGGGATGCCTCGGGATCTGCACACTTGAGATGACCTCTTATGAGAAAAATATAGGTTTCCCAATATCCAGACACCCAGAGATGCCCCGACATGCCTGATGTTGTCATTTACTCAAGCCAAAGGTTACTACCATGTCATGACCCCATGGAATGTCCTGACGGAAGTAGTGTAATTAACTGGTGTCAATGATGATATGGAACCATGAACGAGATTCACGTACCATGACAAAATCTATGGGGGAGACTTGGGCTAGGTGAAGAGTTCTGAGGAGGAATCCACCGATGTAAGAACTGACATCCCATCATCCTGTTTCAATCAAGGATAAAACATCCCAAAACAAGGAGTAGATGCCACCCACCTTTGGAAAGAGGGAAAGAGGGGTAAAAAAAACTTTCACCTATCGCACTCATGCAAATGGATGTGCACTCCCCAACGATGGTGTTGGAAATAGTGATGCCACTTCCTTCAAAATTTATGATAAATTTTGTTAAGTAATGATGTTTTTTATTAGTTGATACCATGGTATCTCAAATCAGTATCAATTATTTCCGGCCACATCCATCTATATTTACTAATTATAATGGACATTTTATAAAAAAAATATTATAGTGGGATTAATTCCCAGAGGTTATATGCATGTATGGACCATATCTAAATTTTTTATTCATATAGATTCATTTAAAACCCCCAAAACAATAATTCTCATTTAAATTTTATTTAACCTATAGATTTAAATCAAGGTGAAATGAGACTTAAATAATATTACTAAAAATTGGAAATGGAGTCCATACATAACAAATCGATGATTAATAATCATGATATATTCCTACATGTTTCACTAAAAATTGTATGAGTTTGTATTGGATTAATTGGGAACATAATCAAGTATAATGATAAAATATTGTATAAATTCCAATGAAATAAATTTTCAATTTGATAATGAGATAATATTTTAATATAAATCCAAAAAATTATAACCCTAACTTCCAATTCCTGAATAAACGTTAGTCCATGACTTGAATAAAGATTAAGATGGATGTAATTGATCGATTTATCAAGAATTAAACCCATCATAGAAGGATGAAAATTATTTACAAGATTATTTATATGGAAAATATGTTGAGTATTAAAAATAAAGGACATTAAAAAATTGAAAATGAACAAACCAAAGGAATTGCATGGGTAGTCGATTTATGGATGTCTCAATGTTAGCCAACGACATTGATATCACATGGGAAACCAATCAAAGGATGGAGTAACATTGGTCATGTCAATAAAGAGTTCATGACTACTACACTATTATAGAATATTTCTCATAAAATTATACCCATTATCAGAACTAAAAAATAATTTATAAAATTCCACTCATATTACTAATATTTTTGAACTAATAATATCCTCCCTTATAAATTTTTTTTCCAGTAAAATGGACACCTTTGTTAAGACATTATTAACACTTAAAAAAGATAAACATCAATATATATATATATATATAATATTTTAGTAATATTTTAATTTAATGATATATTTATATTAATATATATATATATATTACTCCCTTAATTATGATGCATATTATACTAAATATGTATTTATACATAATATATAATTGAATTAGAGGAAATGGTTTAAAAAATATTGAAAAATCAGTATGAATTAATTATCATCAAAATGATATGGAGTAATATAAATTTTAGAATAGTTTTAGTAGATAAAAAATTAATAAACTAAATAATAGCATAAGATAACATGAAAGCTTGAATTGAACATCATAAAACCCTAAATTTAGATCTGAGTGTCCTATTTCAGGTCCCAAATATATAAAATCGATGATTGTGAAGAGATATATGATATCTAAAGCAGGGAATCCAGATGTATATTTTTCTTTCTATAAATGGAAATAAAATACATACAAATTTTATTTCTTATATGTGATACCATAATTTTTTAATATTCAATAGAGTTTATGATTCATTTCAGAATTTTTTCTTGACATTTATCAGTGGTGGATGAATTTATTTTCAAATATTACTTTTATATGGATATTATGGTATCAAATTTATTTAAATATTTTTGGAATTTCGAAAAATATTTACAATTATATAAATACAGATATATACAGATATATACAAATTTAAATATATTTATATATATACATATAAAAAAATTATATAAATTAATATTTAAAATTTATTAAATGGAAAATATATTTTTAAATATAGAACTTTATATAAATTATTATTATAAATTTTATATAAAATTAAAATTTATTGAAATATATATAAATATAAATGTGTGTGTACGTGTTGTTTATATGTAAATATGTATCTCTCCTTGTGTGTATCTGTATTTGGAAAAAAATGCATTTATGTATTTATTCTATAAATATGATTCGTTGTATTAATACTTTTTTATGTAAATAAATATACATATACACAAATACATGGACACACACACAATCATATCTATAAATATATATACACACACGTATTTAAAATACACACACACACCTACATATTTTGATAATATATTTTTAAATAATTATATAAAAATATATTAATATGTGGATAAATATAGTGATAAAAAATTCTTGCTATATATAAATGAAGAGAAATATTTGAAAATATAGATGAAAACAATGTGGAGTAGTGCTATGGGAACATGCAGTCATGTATGTATATCCTCGGTTCGAATCGAAATAGTGGTGCACATAGGTGTATATGAAGTGCTTAGGAAGAGAATCGATGAAAATACGGTGGGAGAAAAATGATAAATCACTTATCGTAATTTTTAGTTTATATGGGATAGTGGGGTGTTAGAATTAATAAATGTGGTGATGGGGTAGGCTGTTAAAATAATAATTATTTAGAACTAAAATAAGGTATGTCTATTTATTAAAAAAAATTGTTGATATAACTAGAATTGATAATTGAAAATATTTTAAATGATATTAATTAGGATGATAATTTCCCCCTTTATCATTTAATTTTTATATCTAATTAAAGTTTCCTTCATTAGTTAGTTTTTTAATACACATAAAAGTGACTAGTATTTAATGGTGTAGAAAACATTGAATATTTTTTGAACTGGTAAGATGAATTTTTATGATAATAAATGAATGATATATAGTATCATTAATATAAATTGATTGTATAAGGGTGGAAGGAAAACTAGAATGTTTATGGGGAATTAGAAAAAAAATTGTAGATGGGGTAATGGGGGATAATTGATCCACAGGACCAACTTTGGACAGTATTGAGTTGCGTCATGTATTGGCTATTGATGTTGAGTAGTAGTCGGGTATGTGAGGGAGGAAGGGAGATATTATAAATTATATTATAGATTAAACCATATGTAATAAAACATATGTGGTCATTATATATTGTATTGTATTCCCCTAATTGATTATAATGATCATATGTTTTTCCTCTACAAATACATATAATTCTAAAAGAGATATTGAATCCATTACTTCTCAAAATGGTTCTATAATTCAATTTTTATCGACTCTATAAATGAAATTGAGAATAATATATTGTGGGTATGTTTGAGATAAGAAATACCTAATCCTAAGATATTAAAAAGAATAATGAGTTTTGTCATGCAATTCAGATTGTGGTGGGGATAGAATAACCACATACAGGATGTCATTTGGTTTAGGTAAAAAATGAAAAAAAATATTAAATTAAAAATTTTTGTTTTAATATATATATATAATAGTTTTTTCATTTTATATGGTTGGGATCAATGGATAGATTACCAAATCATAACCCTTCTATAATTTTTTTCTGTTTCTACTAACAGAAAAAATATTAATTTTGATAACAGGTCACAAATGATACAATATCCCAATTTCTGGGATGATATATAAATTCTATCCAAATTAACATATAATTGAAATAAAATATATTGTATATAAATCTATGATGTTACTATAAAAAAATTATATGATATTTAATTATTATTAAATAAAAATCCAAATGAATGGTATTAAAATTTTCTAATAAAAAATGACCAATTATTAAATTGTGTGGTTTTCAACATTAAAAAATATAATTAAAAATATAGATTTTTTTGGTTTTACTAATTCTTATTAATGATAAATCAGTGTGATAATGTCTATTTTAAATAATAATGTATTCTACAATGTATGCAACTATAAAATCTTGGCTCTTTCATAAACACTATAAATAACCCTGATAATAATGACCATTATTAGTTCATCTATTAGAACAGATAAAGGGTGATATTATCTATTTTATTTCCATTTTTGATAAAAGGACCCAAAATCATCTGAAATTCTATTAAATTAAAATGGTCAATATATTCATGCTAATAAAATCCTAGGGTTTCAAAAATGTTCTATTACATTTACAACACATTGTAATAAATAATTCAAAAAATATAGATTAATTTCAAATTGAAAAAAATTTATAAAATTATTGTATTGATATAATTTCAATACACTTTAAACACATGGGTTTGAACAATTTATTACAAAAATTTAATTTTCTAAAAAATTCAAAAGAACCATCAGAATCATTGAATTCCCTTGTCTTTGGGTCACCATTCAAAAAAATCATTCTTGTTAATTTGTATGAACACAACATCCATGATCCAGAATAAAATAAGAGTGTAAAATTAATAATAAAACATTACTTATATTAGTATTAGTATAAAAATTAAATCATTATTAAGATATAATTTAATGATAAACATTCAATTTTAAACTAAATACATACACTTTGAGTCAAATTAGGCACATCTTGTGTTAGATTCCCATTGGGTAGATTCGTACACATCTCAAAATAATTATAGAAAATTTTACTAAATTATTGATATAATACAATTGGGTGATCTCAATTTTGTCTATATTATGTATGTTCTGAAAAAATGGTAATTATAAATAAATACATACACTTTAAGTCATACTGGACATACCATGTGTTGGATTTATTTTAACATAATTGATATATATATATAATTTATTATGGGTCAATGTATTAAATTATAAATTGAATATGATAATTTCTTATTATTTTAGTGTATGTGAAATTTGTTTTTAATAAAATGTCAATTTCATATAAAACAGGAACCTTTAGTCAGATTGTCCACAGCATGTGTTATATTGATGTTTGGGTGATTCTTATATTTCAAAATGAATATAAATCATTTCCATAAATTATTACTAGATTTTGTGTTTTTATTTCAATATTTCTATGAGTGGAATGTGTTATGATCTAAATTACTAAAATAACAATGATAACATGCTCTATGGGACATACTAAGCACAACTTGTGTTGGATTTATGTTCAGATGATCTAACTCATAAAAAATTAATTATGGATCATTATCCTATTTTACCATGATAATATTAGTATGATTTATATTTTTTAATGAGGGATATGCATTTAAAAACGAAAATTCGATTTTAAACTGAAATATATACATTGAGTCATAATTGGCACAATAGGTACGAAATAAATAGAATGAAAAATAATACACAAAAAATTAATTTATTTATCACTATTCTAAATTATCAATAAATTAGAAGTGCATTTTCATAGACTGAGTATTGGAAGTAACAGTTATGCTAAAATGAGGATTTTGAATATAAACACACACTACCAGTAATATTGGCCACAAAATGTGTCAAATTAATTTGTCGATGATTCTTATACAACCAAAATGATATACGGTTAATTTTGAAACATAATCAAGAAAATATAGGCTTTCTTTTTTTTCTAATAATAGATGAACATTTTGACCAAAAATATTGATTTTAAATTAAAAGTAAAAATTTTTATTCGTATTGGGCACATTATGTGTGTAATGGAAATATAGGTGATTCTTACATTTAAATAATGACATATTTTTTCATCATAATGTATTAATAAAATTCGAGTAGGATTTCATTATTATAGGATAGTACTGCTTGTTTTGAATTAAAATGAAACTTTTAAAGTGAAAATTCATAGTTTGAGTCGTACTAGGATAATTATGTGTCATATTAAGATGTTAGTTATTTATAAATATCATAAATTATTTTCGGATAATTTTAATAAATTATCGATACATTATAAGAACATTTTCATTGTTTAGAGTATGTTTTGGTTGTTTTGAACAAAAATATTTATTTAAAAAACACACACTTTCTGTCATGACGAACACCTAGTGTGTTATAATGACATGTTTTAAATTATTATGTATTAAAAAATTACTTATATAAATATTCCATGTTTGTAAATTATCATGGAAACTATCTCTTCAATAATATATATTTATCAATTCACACATATGTTGAACTAATATATAACACTGAAATTAAATACATGCTCATTGATTCTTAATAGGAACACCAAGTTTTTTATAAATATATAGAAGATTCCTACTCATCCATAATTACATATAGATATTTTTAATGAAATATTACAATAATATGAGTTAATATTCCTCAATGTTGGGTATGTGACTTGTATTTTGTATTAAAATATCACTTTTAAACTGAAAATACAAAATTTTAATCATAATAGGCATAATATGTGTCAAGTAAATGAGGATGTGATTACTATACCTAATAAATGAATTATAGTTCAAATAAATAAATTATTGTGATAATCCAATAGCGTTTATTGTGTTTGTGATGTGTGTTATTAATTAAAATGTAACATTTTAATGTGAAAACATGATCTTTTCTCATATTAAGTACACCATGTGTCATATTAGAGTGTGGATGATTCCTAAAAATAAAAAATAAATTATGAATCATTTTAATATATTTAAAAGACAATTAATGTTTTATTTCCTCATTTTTTAGTATGTGACATTTGTTTTGTAACAAAATATGGTTTTTAAATTAATTATGAACATTCAATTATACCAGTGACACCTTGTGTTAGATTGATGTCTAGTTAATTCTTATATTTAACATATTTTATATGGATCATATAAGAAATTGTATAGAAACATCAGGTATGATTTTTTTATAGTTAGTAAGTGCCATACAATTTGAAAAAAAATAATGCTTTTAAATTTGAAACATATACATTGATTCATACCAGGTACACAGTGAGTATGATTACCAAGAGTTTATTTTTTACATTTCAGACATGAATGCTTTTTAATTTTCCAAAATTATAAATAAAATATGATCATTTTTATACATATTGAGTATTTGGTGTGTGTTTGGAACTAAAATAATGTTTTTAAATAATAACATGTAGTTTCTGTCATATTGGTGACACTGTGTGAATGAATAATGTGAGGTTGATTCCTATAGTAATAAAATGTGCTATGATTGTTTAAAATAAGTATCATGTCAAATGGTGTTTGATTGATTTTTTATAGATTGAGATATTTTTAACATTAAATGTCCCTTTTAAACAAAAGAACCCATGTTTAGTCATACCATCCACACAATGATTTGTACTAATGTGTTTTTTATTCCTATATTCTGAAAAACCATATGAGTCATCATCGTAATGTATAAAAAAATATGAGTATTTTCCATTGTTTTGAGTATGTGGTGAGTATTTGGATTTTATTTGTTCATTTTTATTTAAAATGGACACTTTCAATAATTCCAAGAACACTACGCATAAAATTGATCTGTGGTAAATTACCCAAATAAAAAATTAATTATGTATATTTTTAAAAAATAATCAATAAAATATGAGTCTTTCATTTAGTTTTTTAGTTATTGAATAAAATTTTGAACTAAAATATCACATTTAAATTGAAAACATACCTTTTTATACATATCGAGTGCACTATGTGTCTGATTAATGTATACTTCATTTTTATTGATAATAAGTGTTTGTTGATAATTTTAATAAATTATAAAAAAACATTGCCATGTTTTCTTAGTTTTGAGTATGTTTAGTTTTTTTAACTAAAATTATGATTTTTAATAGAAACATGTACTTTCAGTCATATAAGGAACACCAAGTGTTAGACATATGTATGGCCAGTTCTGGCACATAAAAATGTCTTATGAATATTTTTACAAAAGTATCAACACAATATGACTATTTTTGTATTTTTTCATTGATTAATAGACATTTTGAACTAAAATTTTACTTTCATACTATATACACACACTTTACATCATATTAGGTACACAATACGTCGTATTGACATAATATTTATTCATACACATCGGAAATGACTTAATGGTATTTTATCCTACTGTTTTCAAAATCACTCATTTTTTAAATAATTAGATCAAAAATAAAATTCATTTCATCACTTATGAACATAATAAGATCAAATAATGAACTAAAAACTCATTGGATATAAGATTAAAAATTAACTCAATGCATCATTCCTATTAAATCCTTTGTTGATAATGAATTTTTCTATAATCATTTTGTGCCTATAATGCTAAGATGAGTCCACCATTAATGTTTCATAGTTTAAAAAGAAATAAATAATCCCTTTTTTCTTCAAGTATTACCAAAGACTTCATATAGAGACTTTTTGGTAACATTATTACACAAATATTAATTATAATTGATAAATTCTAAATAAACTCTTCATGATTTCTTTAAAATTTTAATAAGTAATATGTGCTAAGAATTATAAGGGAATTAACTAAATAAGAAATAGATTTCATGATATTAAAACATACTATATAAAAAGGTGATTAAAAAACTCTTCATAATCCCTGTGAAATAAAATATTATTAATTTTATAAGAAGCTAACTCATTATGATGTCTGAAAACATTGTTTGACCATGTATTCTACCCAAAAGATTACAAACAAAATATATTTTTTATTATCAATACATGGATAGTCCAAAGTGATAGTAGTAATATAAATTTACTAAAATATTTTTAATAAAAAATTTAAATGAATTTTTATTTTTCATAAAATATTTCTCTTCAAGGATTTTAGTTCATTGATGTACTATGATATATTTAATAAAATATCAATTATAATATCAAGAATAGTTATTTTTACTTTTTTTAGACACTACATAAGAATTTTATAAATAATTTTTTGTATGTTTTGATAATGGAATATAATTAAATATACCCTAATACTTATCTATCTATAGAGATTTATTGGCTTCTTATGTTCATGGGAATTCCTCATATCACAATCCTCCCTACATGTAATCCATTCCCTATCATAATATTTTTCAATTAACACATAATTTAAAACATATTACTTAAATTTGACTTATAAAATGTTGAAAATATTTTATTACTACTTGATAAAGTTCATCATGTGTGTTCAATTTGTTGTTAAGAAACTATTCAAATCCAAAAAATAAAACATTTGAATATCTAAATTTATTATAATGACAAACTGATGATTCCTAAAAAAAATTACATGTAATAAATAAAATAATAATATCTTTTATATGATAATAGTACATTGTTTTTGACATTATTTTTTGGTATTATGATGGTTTTTTAATATGTAAGAAGGAATTAAAACAATGTGGAATGGTGATCAACAATTATTAAATATTAATTTACTTTCATTTTAATTTTAATGTAGATTTCATGTGAGGACTAATGTGTCCTTGTTTTTATTTTTAGGATTTCCATCACCATTAACATATATATATATAAATATTCAATAAATAAATAATAATTGTATTAAAATGTAAATATCATAGTACATAAGATATTGAAAAAATGTGAGGAGAACACACCACATGTATTCCTATATAAATGAAATTCCCTACCATCATTGCATGGGGATTTTATATACATTCTTCTAGAAAAAAATAAGGTTTTTAATGTAATATGAATCAATTTTTACATTAATATCCGTGAATATATTATTAATAGCATTGAAAAAAATATTTCCATATGAAATCATAATATTAAAATATTTAAATTTTATTTGGTACAATAAATATATTTTGAAATGTATTTAAAAATTATTGGTTAATCCTTTAGATTATCCAGATTAATGGTTTTTTTACAGATTAATTTTTTCATTATATATTATTATTCTTCATTTCATGCCTTTTTATATTAATTTTTAATGTTTTTTCATAAAAAATATGTTTTATAGGATATATATTTTTATTCATGTGTTTATTTACATGATAAAATATAAAATTCTATTGAAGTTTCAATATCAATATTGAATATGTTAATATACATATCATAAATGAGAATATGTTCCTCAGAACATGGCTCGTGTGATATGTTAATCCCTAATCAAAATATATATTTTGGATGTTTTTAGTTTTATATAATGTAACACCATAAGATTTTATGTTATTCCTCATTTAAAATTTGGTATCAATGATATTTTATGATTCATGAGGAAAGAAGTTTAAAACTGTACTATAATATTATATATATCCATTGTAATAGTGATTGGACCAATATGAATAATAAAATTACCAATAGAATAATATACTCATTATAAATATTTTTATAAAATATATGTTTCTTATAATTGAAAATTTTGAATAATTACATTATGGTATAAGTAAATAAATGTTTCAAAAATGATAAATAAAGTATTTGTTTTTTGTGAAATAAAATTACTTATATATTATTTTATAATAAATATAATATTTTATAAGATTTTTTATCATAAAATATATTAAAAATAAATATTTGGATGTCTTTTGATTATAAAATAATTTTATGATACCATAATTGAAATTTCTATGTTCTATAACATTGGTTATAATTTATAAATTTGTATTTATCGAATAAATAATTATTTTAAATAATAAATTAATTTATCAAATTTATATTTCTTTAAAATGATGGAATTAATTTTTTTAATTCTACATATAGAAAAATAGTTATTGTGAATTGATTTTGTTTTATGAAATAGGTGAATTTTTTGGGACTAGTGAAATAATGTAATTTATAGTATATACACATTATAAGATAAATAAACTATTCCTTATGTCTAGAATGATTTAATAACCATAATATAGAACATACCATTATTAATTAATATATATTTTTTTGTAATTATTAAATCATTCATAATATTGAAGAAAAATAATAAACTAATGATTAAAATAATAAAAATAACATCCCACTCCTCCACTATAGATTACAACCAACACCACCTTATTCCCTCACACTTCTAAATTATTGAATATTTCTTATATTACACTCATTTAAACTCCCATTCCCCTCCCCCACATTTTGGTCTTTTTGGTATCACTAATATGCCATTTCAATGTTCCTTAATGAGGTTCTCAATAGAATGATTCAAGAGGTAAATCCTTTTTCATTGTATTTAAATTTTTTAATTTAATTTAATTTTACCCTAGCATTAAATATTCTTTAAAAACATTGATGATACCACCATAATATTATATATAACTTGAATCTATTTATTTTAATGGAATATCCATGATCAAACCCTTTCTCTTCCCATCTATTATTTTGAATATGAAAGCATTGTCTGTAATATGCAAATTTACGTTCATCAAGAAAGAGGTGAATTCATTCTCCATTAACATTGTCAAGTATAGTTGTAAAGCCATAATTATTGAAATTTTGTATTATACATATTATAAGTTATTTAGTGTTCTGGGTCCAAAATATAATCATTATATTAATTAATAAGAAATAAAATGTGTGTGATGATCAGAAAGAAGAAAAATGAACTACACTATTATTATTAATGTTCTATCTGATAAATCATCCTCATATCTGAAAAAAATAATCATTAAATTTTTTTTATGTTCATCAATAACATATAATTTCAATTGTTGAGAATTATTCTCATTTTATGTGATCTTTCATATGTGTATAATAGTGAATCAATAATGTAAATCAAGGAAAAGAACACTCCCCAATGTTAAAATTGTATATTATAACTCTTGAAAAAGTTAAAAAATAGAATAAATGAAATTATAAAAAATAAAAGAAACTTCAAAATATTATTAATTAAATTTTAAATGAATATAATTTGGTAATATCCGAATATTTTCTAGAGATATATGAAGTACAATTTAAGGTAATTTTTGTTTTTACATCAATACCTTTAATGGGTGTTATGACATGGGGTTCATTTTGGAGAAGTATATGGTAATTTTAGAGAGGGGGGGTTGGTCATGGATGGTGAATGGTTTGTACAAACAGTGTGGCTATCTTGGGGAATAAATGCATTCCTAGTACATTTTATGATGTTGCTTTGGAATGGTTAAAGCACGATTTCTCAGGACATGTGAGGAGACGATGTGTGGCCCCCTTAAAGTAGTGGATAACTAAATATTATGACATAGTTTTCCAAACTGTGCGACAAAACCTTGCATGTTCCAATAGTGATATTATATAATTATGGATCTCACACATTTACAAATTTTAATGACTTATTAAACTCATCTGTGGCACTAACTCTGTAATTTTCTATTTAAAGCATGAGGGACAGTTCTCCAATAGGTTCAGATGCATTCCAATGAAAAAAAAGTCATCGAGATTGAATGGTTGAATCAAAGATCACTCTTAACCCAATAAGTGGATGTCTTCCCAATGTTTTTCTTTTCATTCATCTCAATATTCTCCACCCTTTGGTAGAAGATATGCTATTTTATTCATGGATCTAAACCTAAGTGGAGATATATAGAAATAGGAATAAAGATTTAGATATATAATTATTTTACCTTGTTATCATTATCATGATTTTTGGATATATATCTATAACTCTTACTTACGTCATTATGTTGCTAGAATTTTGGGAATTTCCATTTAGAAATGTCTATCACCAAATTGAGGTTGGTGGTTGAAATCTATCTCCTATAGTTGTGGAGTTGATTCGTATATGTAAAATTGTATAATATATATCCTTAATTACCTATTGCATCTCTTTAATTGGTTTAATTATAATAACCCATTTATTTATTGATTCATTATTGAAATAGGCTAGTAATTGGGGAATTAATCATAAGAGTAAGGGTGTTACCAATTAGATAATTAATTTTTGAAATGTAATTATAATATGTAGGGGAAATAATCTACAAAATTAGTATGGAAATAAATTTTAGGATATTAAAATGGCTATGTTGAGTTAATTAATTATGGATAAATTATGTTCCATTAATAATATTATCTAGATAATTAATTACTTGAATATTTGTTGAATGTTGGGACTGTAATGTAGTAATTAATTCTAGAAATTTTTTTATTGAAAACTAATTTTGATATTAATTAATTAATTTATGAAATAATTAGATGTTTGAATACCTTATTTAATTTTTCAGTTACCTAATTGAATGAATTTGTATCACTAATCGATAAATTAGTAATGATATTAATGTGGATAATTAGTTGATAAAGTATTTGTGTGATAAATAATTGGAACATGGTTATTCTAAATCGATATGTAAAAATGGTAACATGTTCATCATACTTATGATTAATGAGAACGGTAAAATTATCATACTAAAATTAGAAGTATACATTGTATCAAAATAATTAAAATTATGAGTAATAATAATTGTAACATAGTCCTTCTATTGAGCATTAAGCATGCTAACATTGTCATCTTACATAAATTTTTTATATTGGTTACTTTGGTAATGTGGCTTATAAATGTAAAATTAATGAATAAAAATAATAGAACTATGAGGTATAAACTAACTTGAGGATATTCAACCTCTGGAGTGAGTTGAATCAATTACTGTGAAATCATAACAAAAATGAGTACATCTAGCATCGGAGATAAGCATGAATTATGATATGATATTACCTAGGGAAAATTGGTCTTCGACATGAGACAATGCTAGAATTTGTGTACATGTCTCCTTGGAAAACATGCAGATAATGTAGTTAGATATGAAAAAATATAAATATTATAAGTTTTTATTTATTAATTGCACTTATTTTATATATAACTACATATAATTTTTTTGGAATAGACTTGTTTTAGACACCGTTTGTGGGGTCCTACTGAGTTGTACTGACACCCAATTGAGGTTTCCTAATTGGTACCCAAATAGATTATATTGTTGGATGATAGGATATAGGTAATGGCCCTAGGTTCGATTGCTGATTTTGGGTGGAGCATGGATGAGGGGAGTAGAAATGGTTCAGAACCTACATGGCGAGTCGCAGTGTTGTTACATTCAGTTTCATTAAGAACACATGAAACTTATATTGGCATATCATGTTTTCCTTTTCTATTGAGTGTTGTATTTCCTATTTAATTATCTTGCGACAATAGTATTTTTATAGTTATATATGCTTATGTTATTTTAAAATTATTTTCACTAGTGTTTTACTCCAATATATGATGGTATATTCTCCCCATGACTGAAATACCAATCCTCTTTTCTAGTCAGAAGCCTCTAGCATATGTGAAGTCATGATTGAGGTTATTTGGTGATCCGACTAAGGGAACAACTGCGTGGCACTCGGGCCTGAGGTGTTAAAAACTGGTTTCAGATATCTATTTTCATTCTTATTAGTTTATATTATTGTTTTTATAATGGTATACATGGGACAATGAAGATCAAGGTCTTGGAAATGACTCATTTATCCGAGTTGCAAACCACTGTATGGGGGAAAACCTCAGTACTCAGTGTGGGGCTATTGTTATTGTCATTTTTTGTTACATTTGAATATTATTTCGTATTCGGTGTCCCACTTGCATTGTGATGTGATGATAATTTTTGAAATATTGTTGAATATTTATTGTTGGCTAGGAATAACATGAAAATTGAGTATCCATGCATCATTATAGAAACTCGGGATTATTTTTTGACATACATTATCTTAGGCTAGCACTAGAAAATAGTTATGGTTATGTTGCTTAAATTTAACTATTTTCCATAATCTAAAATAAATAATAAAATGGTTCCAAACATGAATTTGGAATGATTGTAAATTGTTGAAAAATGAAAATAATTGGGATTCAAAAAGAGAAACGTGATATGGTAGTATTTTTATCATTGTTAACCAAATCCTACGTATAAGATAATAATTGTTTGGGATTGAGCATCAGCTTTGACAGTGTGGAGAGGTGGAGGAAAAAGTCATGTTTTTAATAACCCCATATCATATATTTTATATAATCGTGTAATGAGACCTAAGATGTATGTTTGGAATTACTATGAGTATTCCTCCAGGAAAACAATTGAATGGATGAACTAGTGACAAAAATAGGAATCATTTTCCCATTATGGAACTTAAATCATCAATCATTCCAACAGAAGATGAAGGGGAGAAGTTTCAAGTGAACAATATGTTCTTCATGAAATTTATGGGAAGAGACCCAGGGTGAGATATAAATTTTATGACTGAGTGGAAATGGGTGTTTCAATTCAGCACCATCAGAATTTTTTTGGGGAGGGTATTGTTGAAATATTTGAATTATGGGTTGATTTCGTGGAGGAAACACTGGATCATTTAGAGACTATTGATAAGAGTAATGTTAAGGTGCTTTCTTATATGCTATAGGGATCAGGGAAGCATCGGTAAGAAATTACTTTGTGAACTGCATGGACTGACGGTATGTAATGGAAGGACTTTTTGAAGAGGTTCTTGGAACACTTTTATCCAGAGCTGTTGAGAAAATAGAAAGCTATTGAGTTCACGTATCTGACATAGGGGAACATGTCATTCATGGACTTTGCTGGATGCTAAAAAGATCTAATATTCCTTCAACCAATGTTATCTGGAGATGAAACAACTACAATGAATTAATTTTTGTATGGACATAATTGTGATACTGAAACACAAGTGAATATATTCATGATGAATATGTTTTCATGATTGGTGGATTAAGCTCTCATATTTGAAGGGACCCTGAGGGAGGATTCCATTAATGGATATGTTGTTGTTACTGGATGATCATGAGGTGATACTTTCAATAGTAGAATCATTCATTATGAAAAAATTAGCAATGAAATTGGGATGAAGGGTAGAAAGACATGAGGGTTGGTTGGATAAGACCTTACTAGGGATACATATCATCGGTGTGGTGGGTTAAGACAGTATATTCAAAAATGTTCCAGAGAACTAGTACACTGTCGATCTAGCTACATGATGGGGCATATACAAATATTCTATAGGTCACTGTGATAAATTTGAACGGAAGGAGAAACTAATATAAGTCAAAGTGTGGGAATATGATCTTATACAACATACTAGGATGGAATTTTTAGTTCTATGGGCCAAGGTGGTAGATTTAGTTTATATGGTACTTTTGGGTATGATAGCCGACATCAACAGGGTGATGTTACTCAGGGGAGTCAAGAGGAATCACTTGAAATTAAAGAATCATAGTTGATCCAGTAAAACATATTATTGTGGATAGAAAGGATAAACTATCGATTGTGATAGTTATTCTTCAAGTATCCTCTAGTTTAGCTAGTTTTTTTGATATTATTTCCTCTTTTTCCTCAATATATGAAAAAAAAATTTAATGGTTTGTTCATGAAGGAGGAATTTTTTAGAGGGGTTGGGACTATATATACAGAATTGGGAGTATGGTCTAGAGATATTTTTCTATATCCGGTATGTTCACTATAGGCTGGGGAATATATTTTTCTATTTGATCTCTATATTCTTGATTTTTCAGTCTTCCACCAAAATATGGGTATGGAAAAGATAGTAACACACCAAGACCACATCGACTATTACAATAGTATAGATATGTTTGCATCTCATAAGGTGATCAGTATATTAATAAAAGAGTGTGGGAAATCCAAGTAGGATGAGAAGGTAAAAATAATTAGAAACTAAGAGACCTTACAACACATGTTTCTAGTCTATTGATGAATGACATGGGTGTTTGGTTGGAATTCCTTTCACCAATACTCGAACAGTTTAAAGATGACTTTCCTAAATAGTTATTAGGGATTCCAATATAATGTGATATGGAATTCCTACTGACCAGATATTGGTGGCTGAGTCAATAACTACTCCAAAATATAGAATTAAACAAACTGATCTTATAGAGCTTCATTCTTAGTTATAAGAGTATGAAGATAATGGATTTATATTTCCAACTATATCAACATGGGGATCAACTATTTTTTTCCAATGAATGTAGATGGGATTTTATGTTTGTGTGTGTAATAATGAATGTTAGAAAAAATAAATATAAAGAAATGATATAGTTGGAAAAAAAATATTGTGCATTCTCAAAGCTTGATTTCAGATCAGGGAATCATCGGGTGAAATTTCAAATTTCTGATATACCGAGGATTGCATAAGAAGCAGGTAGGACCATGGTGAGTTTTTAGTAATTTCTATTGGGATGAAAAATAGCATAGACACATTTATTGATTTGATGAATAGGATTTTTCATCAGTTCACTTCACAGGGCACATAATATCAGAAGAATGTGTGTTAGTGGACCTAGAGGATATTTATGTAGTTATTTCATGGGATCATCTGAAAGTTGTTTTCAATATCCAAAAAGATTCTTCCTATTACCAGGATATTATAAGAGATTCAACAAAGGTGTTTCCCATTTGGCAGTGCCACATTCGGGCCTAACCAAAATGGTGGTACATTTTGAATAGTCACAGGCTAGTGAGAGAATTTTTTGGGGGTTGAATATGTGCTTAAAATATAAACCAATTTTGATCCTAACTGAGTCATGTAGGGAGTATATAGTTTATTTTTATGCTTCTTTGAATGTAAATGGAGACATGATGATGCTAGGATGTCGAGATATGGTTTATGTGTCTTAGTAGCCAATTCCTCATAAACAAAAATACTTTATTCCCAACCATGTCATGGAAGAAATGGTAAATTCTATTCAGTTTTTGAAAGGCTATCTTTTGGGAGAAAATATAATTGTATTATTAATCACATTATTTTTAAGTATATATTTTCCTAGGTTGATATTAATAATTGGTAATGGATATTTTTTTGAGTAGATGCAATCATTCGATTATGAACCACAGTATACGTGTGAGAACATTAATAGTGTGGTTGTTTCCATGAGGAGGAAAATGTAGACTAAAATGGTTTGTGAGTCGAGTGATGAGTGGAAAATATCGACCTTGAAATCTGAAATGCATTTGATGGTTTAAAATATACATGAGAAGAAGACTAGTGTTTCAGTTATAGTGGAATCTAGACTTTTGAGATAGAGAAAGGCTATACGGTATGAGGATCCATAGTTCATATACATGATGTAAGTCATTTTGGTTTTGGAGACATCATCATGATGGTTTATAGATGAATATGAAATCTTTTATTGGAATAATCTAGTCATGGTACCTACGAGCATGCGAGTGGAACCCATACAAGAATTTCCTTCCTCAGAATGGGTGGTGAAAACAGGTGTAGCCAAAATGTTTCATTACCTACATAGATAGTTTTGGGGCCCAAACATGAAAAAAATATTATAGGGTTAGTAATAAGATTCATTACATGGATGTAATTGAAGGCGGAGTATCAACAGCATGGATGTTTACTACAATCATTTCCCATCACAGAATTGAAGTGTGATGATGTAGCAAGATATTTTTTGGTGGGTCACCCAAATATGCTTAGGAAGAATTGTGAAACTTGTGTAACTATGGATAGAAGGAAAAAGGTAGTTCCTTACCTTCCTAATAGGGAATCTTCTATTATTGAAAATTTGGGGGAACTGTATGTTCGGAAAACAATACATTTTCATATAGTGTCCTCGACTATAGTTTCCTATCATGATTTGTGCATTACTTCAAGATTTTGGTAGGACATTCAAAAAACTCTTTGCAGACTAGTATTATTGAGTACATCTACCCACCGACAGATATATGGGATGTTTGGTCGCACAATACATGTGCTTGTGGTTATCCCACAAGAATGTTTTCATGAATTATGTAGATCGTAGGAAAATCACTTGGATTTAGTGGAGTTTACCTATGACAAATAGTTATCATGAAACTATGCATATGGAACCACACAATTATTGTTAGGGAAGCCCATGTATATCACTCCAATATAGTATATAGGCTTGTGATTTATAGTTATTGGCACTGTGTCTCACAAAAGAGACATCAGAGTAGGTATAAATGAATCCAAAATGTATTCTTATTTCTTAATGTAGAAATAATTCATATGTTGAAATATGGATAGGACACCTAATTTATATAGAGGAAGATCATATAGTTCATCGGGTGTCCCTTGGGTTCGGTAATTATAGGATATAGAGTATGGACTGGTTAGAACCTAGGTTTCTTCCATTGTTTGAGATAGTGGAGAGAATCTAGAATTTGGCATACTGATTAGATCTTCCAGAGATATAAAGTGTTATATATGATGTTTTTCGTGTGTCATTGGTACAATTTTATCATACAGAACCCTTTCATGTGAAAGATGTGGATGAGGTTCGCCTTGGGATGTATGTGTCCTTTTGTGGAGAATATGATAAGCATGTTATAAAGAAGTCAGAAAGGGTTGGGTGGAAATACTATTTCAAAAATTCGTTTGTTATGGAAACATGGACATGTACTATAAGAAACATTATAAAGAGAAGCATATATGGGGGTTTCATGTCCTGATCACTTTGGTATGGAATCTTGTGATGGATTGGAAGTGGTGATCATGGATAGTCTATTATATTATTGTGAGATTCTAATATCGTAGAATATTCTAGAGTTATATCAAGAATGATTTTATGCACCTTTTGTTTTTACATAACTACCATTGAGTGGAATTATGACTAAATTTGCATTTTTTTTAATTTAGATGAAATTTTGGTGAAACGAGGTTGTGAATGGTTTGCACATTGTTTGTAAAAATGGTGTGGTTATCTATGTCAAGTTGTTTGATTAATTGTTATTTGGGTTAGTAGCTTCAGAATGGTTATAGTATATTTTAGGAGGTCATGCGAGGAGATCAGGTGAGTTCCCCCTCAATAAATTGGCTAACGCACAATTTTCACACAATTTTTTTTAAATTTGAGACAGTATTGTGCGTAGGAAAATAGTGATATCCTAAAAATGTGGATCTCACTACTTTTGAACATTTATTGACCAATTTCACCTCATATTCTACCCTAAATCAAGATTTTTCTTTTCAAAAGGTTAAGGGATTCATCTACAATATACTCAATTGGGTTCCAAGTCCATATGGACTTTGTTCATCTAGAATCAAGGATCGAATTGAATATCATCTCTCTGCTTAATAAGATGAACACAACCCAATATATTTTTTGGATCATTTTCCTCTAATTCTATCAACCTTTGGTGGAGGATATCCTATATTTTTTGGATATAAAACTATGTTCTGAGAAATAGATCTATAATTAGAGATCGAAATATAGTTTTTATTATATCTCAATATCATGATCTTGATTTAGGGATTTAGATTCCGAACACATACCTTTGATGTTATGCTGCATAGATTTTGGAAATATCAATAGAGAAAAAGTCTATCAACGATTCAAGTTGTTGGTCCAAATCTAACTCCCGTAGTTGTGTATTTTATATGTATATAATAATATAAAACATTTCTAACATCATTTTGTAATTAAATTTCTTGAATTTCGTTTTTTAAATAATGTTCAATTTATTTATCACATCTTCGTTGAAATAGGCGATTAATTATGGAATTTATTATGAGATTAAGAGGTTTCGTAAATTTATAACTAATTTATGTAATTAGTTATAGCAGGAAGATGTAGTAATAGACATAACTAATCATGGGATTAAATATGTGATATTGAAACTACTATGTTGGTGTAATTAATTATGAACTAATTATGTGCCATTGATAATTTGATATATATACATAATTGATGGATTGATTATTGAATTATGTGACTAGAATGAAATAATTAATTGTCAAAAATTAATTATGGAATATGAATTGTGGTATTTATTAATTAATTGATGAATTAATTAATGGATTGAAGAACTTAATTAATTGTTGAGTTAACTAATATAATGGAGGTGTTTGACGGATTGTTGAATTAATAATAAGATTGAGGTGGATAAATAATTTATAAATAAATTATGTGATAAATAATGGGATCATTTTCATTCTAAATGGGGTATTTAAAATGGTATCATGTTCATCATACATTTGAAAAATGATAATGGGGACATGGTCATTCTAAATTGAGATGTATACATGGTAACATTGTCATTATACTTATGAGTAAATTTTGTGGTATCATGGTTATTAAATTGAGGATTATGCATCATATCTCCATCAACATACTTAATTTTTATTATTGGTACCTTGGATAATGTGGATTATATATGTGAAATTAATGAATATAAAAATTCATACTTCGACTTATGGATTCACATGATAATATTGATACTCTAGTATGAGTCAAATTAGGTACTGAGATTTCATAAGACCATTGAATACATTAAATGTCTGTGAGAAGAGGGTATTATGATATGATATTACCTAGGGTATAGTTCAGTATATGGCATGAGAAGAAACTAATATTGGGGTTGGGATCTCCATGGAAACCCTAGAGTCAATGATGTTTGAAAAGAATAAATGATAATTTAAAAACTATTTTTTAGGCGTTGTACTAATTTCATATAGAACTTCATACACTAGAATTTATATGGAATTGTTTTAGACACAGTTGGAGGTGTCCTACTGAGTTGTAATCACACCATATTCGGGATGCCTTCTTGGAATCCCAGTAGATTATATTGATGTAGGAATGGTTAAGGGTAAATGCCGTAGTTTGGATTACTTATTTGGGAAAGAGTTTGGATGATGGGGCCATATGTGTTTCAGTACCCACTTGGGGAGTCCTAGTGTCTTTACATTCACTTTTATTATAGAAACATGACACATTTATTGGCATATCATGTTTTTTGTTTTCTTTTGAGTATTGTAATTTAGGTTTTTTTTTCATGTACAATGATAATTTTTTTTGTTTATATATGCATCCATTATTGTTTATTTATTTCCGTTGATGATATAATCTAATAAATGATGGTATTGTCTCCCCATAATTGTCTTTGTGGAACCATGTTTCTAGTCAGAAGATTCTAGCATACGGGGAGGAATGTTTGAGTTCATGTGGAAAATAGGCTTGGGGTACTGTTGCATGGCACCCGATTTGGGACGTTACATATTTCATTATCCATAAAATTATATACATTTGTAGAAAAAATTAAATAATAATGTAAGGGATTGTAGTCGAACCTCAATTTTTTCATTTGGGTAAATCTTTATTAATCAATACCAAAATTTAATTCTTCATTATGATTATATGATTCTTCAAAAAAATTATATCTTCCAAACCAATGTAAGAAAACCAGTTCATCAATCATTTTTTTGGGAAGTATATGTTTAAAAAGTTTCCCTTTATGACACCCCAAGCTTCTATAGTACGCTTCCCTTTGAATAATTTTGTAGCTTGTGTTGTACAAAACATGGAGTTTTAATACACAACAACCAATCAAACTAGAAGTTATGAATTGTAATAAAAAATTTTGAAATTCTATAAATTTAATTTTTTCAAATTGGACATCATTTTTGGATACGGAATATCATATTTATCATAGGATAAATATTTGGTATTTTTCTGATAACATTCATATTTTTATGAATATTGAAAAATACTAAATTTTATTTATAAAAAACTTTTTTTAATAGAAATAATCTATAGAGTTAAATTATAAATTTTAGTGGTTTGAATGTTTAATTAGATTATATTTTTATCATTTAATATAATTTAGTTCATTAGATGTAATTTAACATTTCAACTGAACATTAAAAAGTGTCAGTATTTTGATTGTTATTATTTTTTTAAAAACACACTTTTTGATTTGACAACGGGAATTAATTTTAAATTAATTTATGCCACGTTTATTTTTTGAATTTCAAAAAATAGATTCCAGATTTGGAATCAGGGGGTACAAATTGTGTTAATAAATAACTTGCATTTTTAGATATTATGAATAATTACTTGGGAAAATATTTTATTAACCAGGTTAAAAGGTATATCCGTTAAATACAGAAAATAAATTATATTCTAATAATACAAAATTACCCTAACACATGTCATATTTCTATTGGACGATACATGTTCAACCATGGGCAACTTTGGGTCTATTTTGGGTCTTCATGGAGCCACATTGTAGTGATAATGACATTTTATATTAAATAATCTAACGTAAAGGAAAAAATAACATCAGAAAATATATTTTAGTAAAACAATTATTTATATGAGGTAATATAATTAATCTATTAAACTATAAAAAGGAATTGGAAGTCTTAAAATATTTCCAACATCATGATATTTTATTTATAATGTTTAGACGTAAAATTAATATATTTATATATGACACAATAATGATGCAATATTTTCCTTATTAATGATATAAAAAAAATAAATGATATTATAAACATTAAAATAAATATAGTTTGTAAGATTTGATACATTCCACGAATTAAATAGGTTAATATTACATTTTAGGGTTTATTAAAATAATTTTTTTCGAAATAATCATGTTGTTATGACTTTATAAATAATATAATACTAAATAGTGTCAAAATTGACATAAAAGTAGTTTAAAAAAATATTATATTTTAAATTGATATAATATTCATAAATATATACGTATCTTCAAAAAATACTTATATAATTATAGTTATATCATTAAAGAACCACTTCAGGTTCACTTGGATGTTTATTGTATGTTTATTAACCATCTAATATAAAAATACAAAGAGACATGTTAAATGTCAAACAATTTAAATAAGAGTTAAATATAAAAGATAATGTTAATATGGGGAACTAAACCTATCTAAAACCTATTTAATGAGATATTTTAGAATGATACCTACTTTATCATCGAAATAATTTATTTTGGATCAATTAGATATTGAAAATTATTTTATTAACAAAATAATATATCAAGCTTTCCCTAATGTGACCCTCACCTCTCTTATAAATGGGCACCCCCCCCCTTCATCAAATGCACACCTCCAAAGCCTTTTGGGTCCACCAACCCTTCCAAATATCCTATAAACTATCCTAAATTCATCCTAGAGTCTTTATTTGTTCAGAAATGAGTCCTAAGGAGCCATTTTGATCAAATCAAAGGAAGAACTTGAAGAAGAGGTAAATATTTCATCAACTCTTTCATGTTCTTTTCATCTTCCACGTCGTCATTAATTGTTGTTTCCATTATAAAATAATATCTCTAGTATATTCAATATAATTTTATGTAATTATATAAATTTTACAACAATATTCATTATTCTATCCATCATTTGAATGACAAAGTCACCATACGTGGGTACGTATGGCTTACCGTTTCCACGTCATTGTGTATTTGATATTCAATAATTTTTTTTGTTTGAGTATAATAAGGATGTATAATTGTTCTAAATAATAAATATAACATGTTATTTATTCTGTATTTATTATATACCATCTATTTATATAAAATTTTAATATCAAAAGAATGATATTATCGTTTGTGCGTACGTACGGATTACCATATCCACGAGCGGAATGAGTGTCATTTCCCAATAATAACCATTCATGAATAATTTTAATTTTATGATTAAAAATAATTTTTAAGAACTAACAATCATTCTGGATATGAATCAAATACATCCTATCTATAAATAACATGTTTTTTGTAACAAAACATATAAATGAAAACGGATCTGTTAACACCCAAAACTATGATAATACTAAAATACTATTAACAAATCAATATTTGAAGATCATATATGATATCATATTTATGTATATGGTTCTTGTTTACTTTATTCACAATGATTTAAATATTGTATAGGATTTCAACGTACCCTCGACCAAGGTGAAGTACAAGGTATGGGTTATTTCCACAGTCTCTTTATTATCCGAGGTTCTTTTTACGTAAGTATCTACTTGGACCACTTTATCATCCACATCCATGTTTTCTTAAAAATAAATTTCAAATTTTTTTCTTACTATTTACTAAAAAATTTGTTAAAGTCATTTATACCCTTATTTGACCTTATATGTTTTGAAAGGAATATTTTTGTTGTTTTCCAAACAAGGTACTTTATGACCTTTTCGACAAAATTAAGGCAAGAATGTTTTATAACTTATATTGTGGGTGTGGCTATTGTTTGCTGTTATAACTTCGTCAAAGCTTCCCTTATAAGATTATAATAATATTTTCAAAATAAATGTTTTATTTTATAATTATAGGAATTATAAATGATTTCATAATAGAAAGTGATATTTTTTTTAAAAATGTTTTGATTTCATCTATTGCAACATCCTTTCGATGGATTTTAATCTTGTTTGAAATTGATTTATTATGATACAAATAATTCATATTGTATTGATGTATTTGTGGTATTTTTGACTATGGATGTGTTATTCTTATACCATTATTGGTTTATGGATAAATTATTGACGTTTCCTTTGATAATTTTAACACGAATGTTTATGTTATGTATAAACCTTCTCATATAAAGAATGAATTAGACTTAGTAAGTGACGGGTGGATCTTGCTATAGATTCTTGATGCATTGGTAGGTGTCATGAGAAAATCATGTGTCTTGACATAAGGCCTGGATAGAATCTTATTTGTAGTCTTGACACAAGGCCTTGACTATGTGGTTATGACGTCTTGTATTAGATATTCTATCATTATGAAATTGGCTTTTGAAATTTCATATTATTATTCGACTAGTATAGTATCCAAGTAAACTAATAAATGGAATTATTTGATTTTATATTTTCATTATTATGCTGATATTTATGTTTAAAATACATTTTTTACAATAATACATATACTTAATTGTTTTTTCTTATTTATGAATGTTTCCTCTATATTTTTGTCCTTACTAAGCATCTGATCTCACCCCTTTCTATGATTTATTTTTACCAAGACGTGAATAAGTATTTTATAGTTGACCTACATGGATAGGCTAATGATATAATTATGTTAAATAGGGGACTAAATGTTTTTGACGTTTTTATTTAATGATGTAATGTAAAACTTATGAATGTATATAGTACATCCAAGCCCACTAAACTTATTGTTCTTTTGGTACATGATTCCTTATATAATGACACTGTTATATAATAATTCATCTACTCTGGGTAACTGGGGTCGGTAATATATAGTTGGTATCAGAGGATGTTTAGTACCATACTTGGGAACTTTATTAAGATAAACTCTTATTAGAGCACATTACCCTAAGAAAGACATTGATGATTAGTATAGATGGAATTCCTAGATTTTTGGTAATGTATAGATTTTTTGAGTTTACCAAGAAATGCATCCTTATCTGGATATGATAATGTAGAAGTGGATCTGATATTGATTAATCAATGGATAAATCATGAAAACACTACTTTGAGCTAGACTAGAATGAGAAATGATGCACGACAACAGGCCTTACTACACTATTGGTTATGACACTCCCTAAGGATATTCTTAGGATAATTCCCATTTTCATTAAAAACCATTATGAAGGGTTTATGAGTATATAATTCATCAATGAAAACATTAGTATGATTAAGGATTATAACCATAAACCATTCAATTTATGTTAATTTTTTTACAAGTTTTGAATTATGTATTGTGATTCATAAACAAATCTAGTGTATGCATTTGTTTAGAAATGGAGCCTAGTAGAGGGAATGGAAAGTGTATCAATGCAAAAAATCCATGTAGGGATTTCCCTCATACTCAAGATAATTATACTTGAGCTGATGATGAAACTCGTGCTGATCATCTTATCACCATACATGGACAACTTAGTCAGGTTATGAATTATAAACTTACCCGTATGGAGCTCCCTGATCCACAACATAGAGAATCAAAGTTATAATGCATCATGAGGAAACAACCACCAACATACAATGGGACTAAAAATCCTTTAGTAGTTTAACAATGGATAAATTCCTTAGAGAAAATATTTCATGCTTTGGGGAGGAGTGAAAAGGAAAAATTTGTTATGGAATTTTATCTCCCCACTGGAGATGTAGATCAATGGTCGTCATTGATTCAATACACAAAGGGAGACATTTAAGTATAAAATATGTAATAGAGGGCGTTTAAAGATATTTTCATAAAAAATATTTTTCATCTAACCATCAAGTGGATATGGAAAGTCTATTTTTGAGTCTGAGACAAAATAAGGATAAGATTATCACAAAATATGAGGCTAACTTTACACGGATTGAAAGGAATGCTATAAATTATATACATAAACCAAGGAGTTATATTGATGAAATATTTGATGGGTGAAAACCATTTCTCCAGGGAGAATTATTCTCACAATCCTTTTTATCATATGAAGATATTGTCTCATGTGCTATCAAGATAGAAAAAAATACTATATGTCTTACGACTTTAAAGTGATGTAAGAGAATAAGAGTTCCTCTGAACAATATGGAAATGGAAATACAGGGAAGAAGGGAAATGTTGAACATCTATCCTAATGTAAATGTGGGAATAAAAACCACAGTACATGCCATAAGTGAAAGGGATTCTGTTACATGTGTGGTGAAAAGTCCACCAAGCTCCTGATTGCAAGGGGAAGAAAGAGGTTGTCAATGTTAAATGCTACAATTGTAAGGAATAGGGGAATTCTGGAAATGAATGTCCTAAGATCTAAAGGAAAATACCTCAAAAAAGGCCAATGGAGAAAGGAAAATATTATGTGATCCATACAGCTGAGGATAACGCTCTGAAATATGTGGGGGAATGTAATTTAATGGTTTCCTCAATTTTAGCCAATGACTTATTTGACTCTGGATCATCACATTGCTTCATATCTTCATAGTTTTCTATTAAAATTAGATATTTTCTATTTAACGTTACAATGGATTTTTCAGTCAAAACACATAAGGGATGTATCATCACAACAATGTTTTGTGAATCCGTTCTAATTAGGGAATATAAATGTTATTTTTCTTCTAATCTCATCGTCATACCCATGATTTAATTTGATATAATCCTCATAATGGATTGGCTTTCAGAGCATGATGTAAAAATATAATGTAAGAAGATGGATGTAACAATTTTCAATGACGATAAATAGTACCTTATCATTAGTGCAAGAATGTCACCACCAGACACTTATCTAGATCGATCCCCAGTAGGTCACCTAAATTCAATTATTGGGTAATATGAGAAACAAATAACAATGGGTGAAGAAAATAATGTTAGAATAGAGGACGTACCTCTTTTGAAAGAATATGTTGAAGTGTTTCTAGAGGATTTACTTGGACATCCTCCAGAATATAAAATTGAGTTTTCCATTGACTTAATTCATAGTTCAAGGTCCATATCAAAACCCCTTATATAATGGCCAACATGGAATTAGTGGAATTAAATAAACAATTAGTGGAATTGAGTAATAAGTGAATTTTTCACCCTAGTGTTTCTCCATTGGGAACCCATATCTTTTTTGTTAAGAATAAAGACAGTTCTATGAGGTTATGTATAGACTACAGAGACATCAATCCTATAATAATAAAGAACAAGTATCCCTTACTTTACATTGATTATTTATTCAACCAACTTCATGAACATAATATTTTTTAAATATTGACATTTGATTTGGATATCATCAGTTGTCTGTGAAGAAGAAATACATTTTAAAAAAAATAATTTTGAACCAGGTATAAGTAATATGAGTTTACAGTAATTCTTTTTGGGCTGACTAATGCATCCCTTATTTTCATGGATCTAATGAACAGTGTTTTCATGAAATATCATGATGAATATTTAGTGTTATTTATTGATGTTATATTGGAATACTAAAAATCTACAATGATCACGAAAATCACTTTCGCATTATCCTAAAGACTCTTAGAATAAATGAATTATATGCAATGTTTTGGAAGTGTGAATTTTGGATTCAGGAGACTTGTTTTATAGGTCATATTTTTTGTAAGGATATATTCAATGTTGATCTTTCTAAGATAATGGAAATCAAAGAATTGTCAACACCAATTAGTATAACTGATGTAGATAGATTTATTGGTTTTATAGGTTATTATCCTATTTTTGTTTAGAATATTCCCCAATTGGCTAACCCATTAACCAAGATCACATATAAAGAGGTAAAAAAAATTTGGAAAAAAGATTGTGGATAATGTTTTGAAGAAC
Organism: Viscum album; assembly: GCA_963277665.1. Classification (NCBI taxonomy): domain Eukaryota; kingdom Viridiplantae; phylum Streptophyta; class Magnoliopsida; order Santalales; family Viscaceae; genus Viscum; species Viscum album. Next base: position 1,884,722,608 of record OY728130.1, read on the forward strand.
TGAAGAGATGATTTTTTAATTCTATTAACATTACTATACCATTGGAGAATGATGGGTTTTTATTTATAGTGATGCTTCAAATAAAGGACCCAATTGTGTTCATATGTAGAATTATAGAGTTATTGCCTACGCATCATGACAACTAGAAATTCATGTGACAAACTATCCCACTCATGATCTTGTGTTAGCAGCTGTAATCTTTTCTTTGACGATAGGAAAACACTATCTCTATGGTGAAAAATGTGAGATTTATAATTATTATAAGAGTTTTAAGTATATTTCCTCACAAAATGGACTCAACATGAGGCAATAGAGATGGTTTGAACAACTCATGGATTATTGTTGCACTATACACTACCACCAGTGGAAGGAAAATAGGGGGAAGATTCTTATAGTAGAAATGATCAATGAGTTTTGAAAAATATGAGAGTTGGAAGGGATTATATTTTCATGGATCTAGTAAAGATGGATATGTGAATAACCCTGTAAGGTGAAACATCAATACTTTTTCAAATGTTTTCGAAATCATCTTGAACAGAATTGATAAAAAGTTATCAGATGGATGATGAGGATTTTCAAAATAAGATTACTACTACAATTGATGAGAGATTGAGTGACTTCATATATTAAGATCTAATTTTGAAATTTGAGAAGATGCTTTGTGTTTCTGATATATCTGATCTAAAAATTGAATTGTTAGATGATGCTTATAGCTCCCATTTCTCTATACAACCTGGTAGCACTATGATGTATAGAGTTTTGACAGAATATATTTGGCGGGACAACATGAAGATTGAGATTTCTGATTTTTTGTTGAGATGTATGGTTTTCCAACAAGTGAAAGCTAGAAGACAACATCCTAGAGGAGTCATGCTACCTCTTCCCATACACGAGCTGAAATGGGATGATATTATGATGGAATTTTTCATGTGGTTACCAAATACTCTTAGAATGAATGTTACAATATGGGTCATTGTTGATTTTCTTACCAAGTCAGAACATTTTTGTAATATAAGAAAAGATTTACCACTAGAATGTTTAGCAAGAATGTATATTAACGAAGTTGTAAGACTTCATGGAGTACCCCTATCAGTTTTTTTAGATCATGATCCCAGTTTTATATCATGATTCTAGAAAAGTCATTAGAATTTCTAGGATACTGAACTTCATTTGAGCACTTCATAACACCCTCAAACTAATGGACAATCATAAATGACTATTCCAACCTTAGATGAAATGTTGAAATCGTTCCCACGTGACATTCAAGGTATGTGTGATCAATATTTAAATCTGTTAGAATTTTTCTATCACAATATCTTCTATTATTGTATTAAAATGGAACCATATGAAATGTTATATGGAAAGAGATGTCGCACACCAACTTGTTGGGATGATTTTGATGAAAGAAAAGTTGTAGGACCATAACTATTTGGGTAAATGATGGAAAATGTGAAGGTAAACCATACCCACATCAAAGAAGCTCAAAGTAGGCAGAATATCATTGCTGAAAACCAAAGGATGGATTTGGAATTTAATGTACCAAATCATGTTTTATCAAAGGTATATCCTTGGATGGGAGTTAAACTATTTAGAAATAAGGGTAAATTAAGACCTAGGTATATCAGACCTTTCGAATTTCTAGAATGAATTTGGGCTATAGCTTACTGTTTGGAAATTTCATCACAACACTTTCAAAGTTCACAATGTGTTGCACATATCACTATTGAGAAAATAAATTCCTTACCAAACGCATGTACTCAGGTATGAGAAAATTGAACTGGAATCTGATTTGTCTTATTGTGAAGATACTATCAAGATTTTTGATAATAGTGAACATGTGTTGAGAATCCAGTTGACTCGTCTAGTAAAAGTTCTATAGAGAAACCATAAGATGGAAGAGGTGATGTGGGAACCTGAAGAACCTATGATGAAGAACCATTGCAGTAATTTTATGCAATGATATTATAAAATGTCAAGAAATAAGTTATTTTATGGAGGAAAAAATGTAACACCACAAGATGTTATAGCGTGTTTCACTTTGAATAATGTTATAGCTTGCATTGCATGCAACTTTGAGTTTTAACACACAACAGCCAATCAAACAATATGTTATCAAATGTAATGACCACCGTTTGAAATTCTATAAATTTTATTTTTCAAAATGGACCCCATTTTTTGGATTCGGAAAATCAAAATTATCTTTGGAAAAGTTGTAGGTATTTTTCTGATAATACTCATTGTTTGATGAATAGTGAAAAATACTGAATTTTAATAAAAACAACTTTTTTAATGGAAATAATTTATAGTGTTAAATTATACATTTTAGTAGATTTAAAATTTCATTAGATTATATTTTTATCATTTAATATAATTTATGTCGTTAGATGTAATTTCAAATTTATACTGAATATAAACAATTATCATACTTTGGATAGTTGTTACTTCTTAAAAACACGGTTTTTATTTTGAGAGCAGGAATTAAATTTAAAATAATTTTGACCACTTCTATGTTTTGAATTTGGAAAAATGGATTCCTTATTTGGAATTAGGAGGATGAATTTGTTTAAATATTTAGCTTTTATTTTTAGACATTATGAATAATTACTTCGGTAAATAATTTATTTACCATGGTTAAAGGTTATATCCTGTAAACAAGGGTAAAAAAATATTATTATAATAATAAAAAATTTCCATAACATGTGTCATATTCCGAATGGATGATACATGTCCAACCATGATAATCCTTGGGTCGATTTTGGGACCCCATGGTGCCACTGGGGAGTAATAATTACATTTTATATTAAATAATCTAAAGTAAATACAAAAACAAAAAAATCAAATATATTTTAGTAAATCAATATTTATAAATTTATTATAATTTATCTATTTGACAATAAATAGTAATTAGAACGACAAAAATATTTCCAATATCAGGTTATTTTATTTATAATTATTTGACATAAAATAAAAATATTTATATATGACACAATAATGATGCATTATTTTCTTTATTAATGTTGGAATCATATAAATGATATTATAAATATTTAAATAAATATTATTTTAAATTTTTTATTCCATACATGAAATTTATAGGTTAATATGACATTTTAGGGTTGATTAAATTAATTATTTTCGAATTAATCATGTTTTTATGACTTTAACAAAACAAAATACCAAATAGTGTCAAAATAGACATAAAATGAGTTTTTCAAACAAATATTATATTATTAATAGATATAATATTTCTAAAAACATAAGGTCAAACACCCCGATATTTAATGAAAATTATTCTTTTTAATGTCTTGTGTTGTACGCTGCACCAAAATTATCTTGTGGTATACACAACACCGTATTTTCGTGCAGTATACGCTACACTATTCTTGGCTCGCGTTACACAAATTTCACATTCGTTTTATAGAAACTATTCTACGATACTTTATGTATAGATTTTGTTTAATGTATAAATGAAATAAGTGTTGATTATGTTATACCCAACACCAAACTGAGCTTTCACTACAGGCAACCCTGATTTGTCTTGCATTACACGCAATAAAGACCTTCCTTGATATCGTGTGTAGTACGCAATACTGAGTTACACTAAACGAGATATTGTTATAATATTATTATGAACTAACAGTTATGAATAGTAATACCCACTTTTTGAAACTTTATAACTTTTATCTTTCAAAATTGGCTTCTATTTTGGATTCATAATATCAAAATTAGCTTAGGGTGAAATTTTGTTCCTTTTTGGATAACTTTCATATTCAGATGAATAGTGAAAATTACAAAATTTTAATTAAAAACAAATTTATTAATTGAAATAATTAATAGTGATAAATTATTAATTTTAGTGGGTTTAAAGTATATTTAGAATATATTTTTAACATTTAATACAATGTTGTTCATTGGATGTAATTTCACATTTAAACCAGACATAAACAAGTGCCAATCTTCTGATAGTTATTATCTTTTAAAAACACGCTATTTGTTTTGACGACGGGAATTAATTTTCAAATTAATTAATGCAACTGATATGTTTTGAATTTTTTAAAATAGACATAATTTTTGAATTCAAAATATCAAATGTATCTTAGGTATAATTTATGGTATTATTCTAGAAACTTTCATTTTTTGATGAATAGCGAAACCACTAAGTTAAAAAACTGAATTTTTCATAAAACTTAATTTTACCGCTTCTGTGAGTGGAATTTCGAAAATCCGAGAGACACGGTTAATATCTAGGATTAAAATGTGGTTCAATGAGATGAAAATATGTTTTTGGTGAATAGTAACTTTTTACTGTTATTTGCCACGGTTAAAAGTAAATAGGATAATTAAGGGTAAAAATGATATTATTATTACCCTAACACATGTCCTAATTCTATTGGATAAGTGTAATTAGACCAAAAACAATTTTATGAATACAATATGACCTTTTAGGCCAACTTGGATTAGATTAGGACATTTAATATTAATTTATTTAAATATGGGTTAATATAGTTAAAATCAAATTTTAATAACTAAATAATTTTTAATATAGAGTTATACATAAGATAAATTCTACTATAAATATTCATTTGTAAGATAAAACGATTTTGTACATAATGGTAGTTTATTTATAATTTTTAGACATTAAATAATTTAATTTATTTATGACACAAAGATGATGTAGTAATTATCTTATTAATAAAATATTGACATAATTGATGTTATAAATACCCAAATAAATGTAATTTTAGTCTTTTTATGAATTAATCTAATTTTATAGGTTAATATGACATGTTAGTATTGATTTATTAAACTTTTTTCGAGCTAATAATTCTTTTATGAATTTCACAAAAATCAATTACCAAATAGTGTCAAAATTTACATAAAATAGTTTTAAAAACAAATATTAAATTATTAATTGTTATTTTATTCCTAAAAATCTATGGTTAGTCCAAATTACATAGATAAGAATATATATATTAATAATGAACCACTTGGGGTTCGTTTGGCTTGTTATAGAATGTTTATTAACCTTATAGTGTAATAAAACTAGAAGACACGATAATTGTAAAATTATATAACTTAAAATTAATCTAAATGATAAGGTTAAAGTAGGAACCTAAACTTGTCTAAGTTATATTGGATGAGAGTATTTCGACCCATCACCACCTTATCTTAGAAATAAATAAATTTTTAGCTATTAAAAAACATAATATGACTTCATAATCAAATAATATTTTTAGTTTTTCCAAAGGTGCCCCTCCCCTAGTTTATAAAAGGGCACCTCCTCCCTCTCTTCCTCACACCAAATTAAGTCTTCAATCTCATCCAAACCATGAAAAATTCTCTTCTCCTCTTCCATAGAATAATCTAGAGGTTATGTTCTTCTTCAATGTCCAATTTTATTGCCCTAGGAAGAGGTCTCAAAGAGGCGCTTCAAAGAAGAGGTAATGTCCGTTACCGATTTTTTCAACTCTATTTATTCTTCCACTTCTTCTTCTTTAGTTGTTTCATTATGAAGTAATAACATAATAATAACTCATATACTGATATGTTATTATAAGTTTGAAACAACCCTATTTCACCATTTATCCATCCTATGGAAAACGAAATAACCATGCGTGCGTACGTACGAAATACTGTCTCCACGCCGTGGTGAAATCTTTTTTTCCACCATCACCTTACATGAATGGGTATAATGGTGTAAATAATAACTATATATGGTTATTATAACATCCTAAGGATTCAGATATATTATACCATACACTCCAATTCTATTCAATAATTATGGCAACGATATCATCGCTCGTGCGTACGTACGGACTACCATCTCCATAATGTGATGAGATTCATTCTCCATGTTCAACATACATGAATGATCATAAAGTTTATATAATGAATAATAATAAAATATATGAAATAATAATTCTACTTGATTTATGTATATATATATATATATATTTCATCCAATTAATTCCATTCAATTCAATGAGGAAACGAAAACAACGTTCATGCGTACGTACGGCCTACCGTCTCCATGAATGGTGTATTTATTTCCATTTATAGATCTATTATATATGTATATTCTGAATATATATTATATATATATCATGTTTTATATTCATCAAATTAATCAATCATGATCTATGTAATCTTATGAATATTTACAAGTCAAAACACGGACGACAAATGAAACGATTTTCCCCAAAACGCACTTTAACATGGAATTTACAAAAGAATGGGTAATATAAAGTTATAATTGAACAATATATGAAATAATTCCAAAGAATATGATTCTGTAATAAGTCAATGACATTATCCAAAACATTATACAGGAGGTTTGAATACGTACGAAGCATATCGGACCTACGGTAAGGTTTAACTTTTCAAAATCTCGTTTTTATCTGAGATTATTTTTTCGTAAGTATTTACTGGGGTTATATTTAACATCCATGTCCTTGTTTTCTTAACAAATTTCATGTATGTTTAATGTCCTTTTTACCCATTTTTTACTTTTACTACATGGTATGTATGGAATCCTTCTTTTACGAGGTACTTTTTGACTTTTTTGGAAAAAGTACGAGAAGAATGTTTTTTAACTTATACCGCTCAAATAGATTTTTATAGTTTTATAAAGCCTTATTTTCATGAAGCATCCTCCAAAATATTTCATGACTATATTCAACAAAATACCATTCTTTTAAAAATGCATGACATTATGTGAAAAGAAAATGATTTTAAAGAAGAAAGGATATTTTCCTCAATAATTCATTTGAAGTGTTTCATCAAAACCATTTTCCATATAAAATGACATTATTTCATATGTGTATGTTTCAAGTATAATGTACGTATGATTTACATGGTTTAACTTTTCTTATGATGAAATGTCTATTTGTTTTATGTGGATTATGAAATGATGTGATGATGTTTATGAAACCCATTTTATTGTTTGCGTTCTAATGAATGTTTTAAGTTTATTCTGTAGCACAAGTAAGAATGATTTCATTATGGGATGGGTGGGACCTATATCTCTCTCCAATGAATTGAGTAATGATTTATATCTCATGAGATAGACATGGCTGGAATTCTAAGCTAATCCGGTTCAGTGTTACATGACTGAAATGAGGAGTGAACTCGATTCAGAAAGGGAGTTTGTCCACTAAGATGGTCTTGGCATTAATGCCATGGATACTATGGAAATCATAACATGTGCTAAATGGTTTCCAAAATTACATGTTTTATTCCCATTATATTTTATCATTTTTGATATTCCGTTATGATATATACCTTACATACTTCCATGATTTATGTCTTTGCTCAAGATTTTGATGTTTAAATTTCATGTTCATGTTTTTGCTTCCAAATGTTTATGGAATGTTTTATGTTATATATGTTTTCCCTTAATGAGCATTTGAGATCACCCTTTTTATGTTTTATTTCTCCCAGGAAATAAATAGAAGTTTTAGGTAAGGAAACAAAAAGGGGAAGATTGTTATGGGAGTTGTTGAAGATATTTCAACATGATTAGAAGTTTATATTTCGAGTTTCCAAATACACTAAACTAGTACGGTCCTTGTGTGTCTATTTTTGTTATGTATAAAGTATTCCACATTACTAATGTATTGTCCATGTACGTCAAGCTTCGGGTCTCTACAGTTGGTATCAGAGGAATGGTTTAGTCAACCTTTGAAAGCTAGGATGCGAGAACTTTAGTGAGATCCGTAGAGATATTTCTAAGGTATGTCTAGGGATGTCCCTAAGGTTAAGTATAAGTATAGGTTATAGTCCTAGAATTATGGTAACAATATTAGATTAAACATAAGATGATAGATATTCAATTTACTCCCCCTTGATTATGATTTTATTCTCTCACACTATTCTTTTTGGGTTTTAGAAAATGGATGGAAACAAGATTATACACTATAATGGAGGATATGATGGACAATTGAATGATATTCTTCCTAAGAAACCAAATGAAATGAGATTTGGATGTCCAACCATCATTATTATGCCGAATCATAAATATCATAATATGATCAATAAACTCAAATTTGGTAAGTTTTCTGACTCTTCTAAGAAGAGAAAGATGGAGATTCATGATTATCATAGAGGAAAGAAAGTTCAATTTCCCCTATATAAATCATTTGGGAAGAGGCCTCAAGGAGAATGTTTCAAAGGAACTGGAAGATTCTTTGGGTGTGGAAGATAAGGACACAAATCCAGTAAGAGCAAAGGAAAAGGTTCAGTTAACACCATGGATGAGGATAATGGTATTTCTACATCATAAATAATGGTTAAATGTTTTAAATGTGGAATATACAAGCATTATGCAAACCAATTCCCTAAGGGAAAGTCTCATGAAGAGAATCAGTATGGTCGTATAGGTTTTATTTATGTTGATAATGATGAAGAGACTACAAATGATATGTGAGATGAAAGAATTGTTGAAGCTTGGTCAATGGTTTAAGAAGGTAGTGGAATGATTACATGTTTATCAAGTGTAATGTTGTATAAGTAATCTCATGGTACTATGGAATAAACAGACATCTAAGGATTGTTACACTGTTCTCTTTCCTAATGTTTTGAATGTATATGATGGATGGTACCAGTGACCATGCAAGGTTATTCAGATATTTTTGGAAAGTAGATGATATGTGCATAATGAAGGGATAAGAAGAAAATTAAATGTTTGATAGTTTTCATGAGATCATGACTCATATAAGGAGAATGCTATATCATGGTTTGAGTATATTGAATTTTTTGGATTTTGGTATGTGTAATGAGTTAACTTTTGATAGAATTCATGTTTTCACTAATGTTTAATAGGTATTCATTTTTCAAGAGAATACCTGATTAAGGTATTCACATGATTGGAATGTGGCCAACATGATATATAGGGGATAAATGATGGTATTCACATGCTTGGTTGAAGACATTTCAAGTAATCATTTTCATTATACTATGAGATTGGACAAATGTATTTTGGATAATCCTAAAGATTGGAATGAATTATGTTGGAAATAAGTTTGTATTGTTTAAGTATAGATTTGTTTTAGATATTACTTATAATGATGTTTTAAAAAAAGGAAAATCTACAGGACGGGCGACAACCAGTCGCGTCGGACAAGGCTGTGGGAATAAAACCCACAACCGAAGTGCGATTGGCCTTTATCGCCTACCACTAGCCTACAGGAAGTCCCTATTTAGTAGAAACTAGTTTTATTATATTTAGCAGTATGATATATGAAGTGTAAGTCCATTTTAGGAACCATATTTGATTAATCTCATTATAGATGGACCTATGTATTTCTGAAAAATTTTCTAACCTATTGTTTGAGACAGATAGAATGACCCAGCATTCTATAACATGATATTCTAACACTTCACAAATGACAAATTCAACTTCATTTCTTTAAGAGATGAAGTGTAAATTGTCCAAAGAACGACCAACAGTGAGACTGTACCAAAATCATGAAAGTATTTTACCTAATTCCAATTTCATAAAATTTAGGGAAATGATATTGAAAACAAAAAATGTTGTCCTAGTGCCCTTATATCCGATGAATCAGATGGTACGTTAGATCATCACAAATTTATGGCTTTGTGATTGATGTCTTTTTCATATCCATGTTCTCTACCACTCTCCATCAGAACATGATGGTTAGATTTCTCCTCCATATCCATATTTTCAACTATGTTCTATTATGTGGAAACCCAGTAATGAGTTATTTGGGTATATGTTATGTTTCTAACATTCATTTTTTTAAATTATGTTTTAGTGTTCATTTTTACGATGTGGGTTTCTATGAATGAAACCCTCATGTAATAAACCATTTATAACCCCGATGAATTTCGAGGGCGAAATTCATTTTAAGGGGGGTAGAATGTAACACCCTGAGATTTTATGAAAATATTCTTTTTAATGTCTTGTGTTGTAAGCTACACCAAAATTATCTAGTGATATACACAACACCGTATTTTCTTATATTATATGCAACACTATTCTTTGCTCGCGTTACACACAATTTCACGTTCTTTTTGTAGAAATTATTCTACGCAACTTTATGAATAGATTTTTTTAATTTATAAATGAAATAAGTTTTGATTATGTTATACGCAACACCAAACAAATCTTTCAATACACGCAGCCCTGACTTGGCTTGCATTACATGGAATAAAGATCGTCCTCGATAGCGTGTGTAGTACGCAATACCGAGTTTCACTAAACGAGATATTATTATAATATTATTATGAACTATCTGTTATGAATAGTAATATCCACTTTTTGAAACATGATAAATTTTATCGTTCAAAATGGACTTCATTTTTGGATTCAGAATATCAAAATTATCTTAGGGTGAAATTTTGTTACTTTTCGGATAACTTTCATATTCTGATGAATAGTGAAAATTACAAAATTTTAATTAAAAACAACGTTTTAAATCGAAATAATTAATTGTGATAAATTATTAATTTGAGTGGTTTTAAAGTATATTTAGAATATATTTTTATCATTTAATACAATTTTCTTCGTTCGATGTAATTTCACATTTATACCAGACATAAACAAGTGTCAATCTTTTGATAGTTATTATCTCTAAAAAACAAGCTATTTGTTTTGACGACATGAATTAATTTTTAAATTAATTAATGAAACTAATATGTTTTGAGTTTGGTAAAATAGTTATCATTTTTGAATACAAAATATCAAATATAGCTGAGGCCTAATTTTTTGTATTTTTCTGGAAACTTTCATTTTTTGATGAATAGTGAAACCACTAAGTGGTAGTTAAAAAATGAATTTTTCCGAAAACTTTATTTTATCACTTATGTAAGTGGAATTTTGAAAATCCGAGAAACATAGTTAATATCAAGGACTAAAATGTGGTTCAATGAGCTGAAAATATTTTTTTTGGTGAATAGTAACTTTTTACTTTTATTTACCACGGTTAAAAATAAATTGGATAATTAAGGGTAAAAATGATATTATTATTACCCAAACACATTTACTAATTCTATGGGATAAGTTTAATTCAACCAAAAAAACCTTAGGAATAAAATATGACCATTTAGGCCCACTTGGATTAGATGGGGACATTTAATATTAATTTATTTAAAGAAGGGTTAAAATAGTTAAAATCAAAGCATAATAAGTAAATAATTTTTCATATAGGGTTATACATAAGATAAATTAGTATATAAATATTCATTAGAAATATAGATAGATTTCATACATAATGGTAATTTATTTATAATTTTTAGACAGTAAATAATTTAATTTATTTATGACACAAAGATGATGCAGTAATTATCAAATTAATGAAATATTAACATAATTGATGTTATAAATACCCAAAAAAATGTAATTTGAGATTTTTTATTATTTCCACTAATTCTATAGTTTAATATTACATTTAATATTTATTTAGTTAACTTATTTAGAGCTCATAATTCTGTTATGATTTTCACAAAAATCAATTACCAAATAGGGTCAAAATTGACATAAAATAGTTTTTTTTAAAAGTATATTATTTGTTGTAATTTTATTCCGAAAAATCAATGGATCGACCAAATGACTTATATAAGGATATATATATTAATAATGAACCACTTGGGGTTCTTTTGTCTTTTTATATTAAGTTTATTAACCTTATAGTGTAAGAAAACAAGAAGACATGGTAAAAGTAGAATTATTTAACTTAAAGTTAAATGTAAATGATAAGGTTAAAATAGGAACCTAAACATGTAAAAATTCTATTGGATGATAGGATTTTTACCCATCCCTACCTTAGCTCTAAATAAATCAATTTGGAGCTATTAAAGAACCAAATATGACTTTATAATAAAATAATATTTTAATTTTTCCAAATGTGCCCCTCTCCTCTCTTATAAAAGGGCACCTCCTCCCTCTCTTCCTCCCACCACATTGAGCCTTCATGCTCGAAAAACCCCTGACAAATTCTCTTCTCCACTTCTATAGAAATATTCTAGAGGTTCTGGTCTTCTTCAAAGTCAAATTTTAGTGCCCAAAGTGGAGCTCTCAAAGAGGCGCTTCAAAGAAGAGGTAATGTCTATTACCGATTCATTCAACTCTATTTATTCTTCCACTTCTTATTCTTTAGTTGTTTCATTATGAAGTAATAACATTAGTATAACTCATATACTTATATGTTATTATAAGTATGAAACAACCCTGTTTCACCATCTATCCATCTTACAGAAAACGAAATCACCACGCGTGCGTACGTACGGAATATCGTCTCCACACCGTGGTGAAATCTATTTTTCCACCAACAACTTACGTGGATGGGTATAATGTTGTAAAGGATAACTATATATGGTTATTATAACATCATACTTATTCTGATATATTATACCATCCACTCCAATTCTATTCAATAATTATGACAACGATATCATCGTTCGTGCGTACGTACGGGCTACCGTCTACACGACGCGATGAGATTCATTCTCCATGTTAACCATACATGAATGATCCTAAAGTTTATATAATGAATAATAATTAAATATATGAAATAATAATTATACTGGATTTATGTGTATATATATGTATTTCATCTAATTAATTCCATTCAATTCAATGATGAAACGAAAACAATGTTCATGCGTACGTATGACCTACAGTCTCCATGAATGGTGTATTTCTTTCCATTTATCAATTTATTATATATGTATATTCTGAATATATATTATATATAAATCATGTTTTATATTCTGTAAATTAATCAATCAGTATCTAAGTAATCATATGAATAATTACAAGTTAAAACATGGATGACAAATGAAACAATTTAACCCAAAACGCTCTTTAACATGGAATTTACAAAAGAACGGGTAATATAAAGTCATAAGTGAACCATATATGATATCATAACAACGAATATGATTCTGTAATAACTCAATGAAATTATTTAAATCATTATACAGGAGTTTTTAATATGTACGATGTATATCAGACCTAAGGTAAGGGATAACTTTTCTAAATCTCATTTTTATCTGAGATTGTTTATTCATAAGTATTTACAGGGTTATATTTATCATCCGTGTCCTTATTTTATAAAAATGTTTTAATGTATGTTTAATGTACTTTTTACACATTTTTTACTTTTACTACATGGTATGTATTCAATCTTTCTTTTACGAGGTACTTTTTGACTTTTCCTGCAAAAGTACGAGAAGAATTTTTTTTAACTTATACAGAACGAACGGATTTTTACAGTTTTATAAAGCCTCATTTTCATGAAGATTCCTCCAAAAGATTTCATGACAATTTTCAACAACATAACTTCCTTTTAAAAATTCATGAAATTTTTTGAAAATAAAATGATTTTAAAGAATAATGGATATTTTCCTAAAAATTTCATTTCAAGTATTTTATCAAAACCATTTTCAATATAAAATGACATTATTTCATATGTGTATGTTTCAAGTATAATGTAACTATGATTTACATGGTTTCACATTTCTTATGATGAAATGTCCATTTGTTTTATATGGATTATGAAATGAAGGGATGATGATTATGAAACCCATTTTATTCTTGGGTTATGATGAATGTTTTAAGTTTATTTTGTGGCACAAGTAAGAATGATTTCATTATGAGATGGGTTGGACTTATATCTCCCTCCAATGCATTGGGTAAAGATTTATATCTCACGAGATAGACATGGATGGAATGGTAAGTTAATCCGGTTTAGTGTTACAGGACTGAAACGATTAGTGAACTTGATTCAGAAAGGGACTTTGTCCACTAAGAGGGTCTTGGTAGTAATGCCTTGGATAATATGGAAATCATAACATGTGCTGAATAGTTTCCACAATTACATGTTTTATTGCTATTATATTTTATCATGGATGATGTTACATTATGTTATATTCCTTACGTACTTCCATGATATATGTCTTTGCTCAAGATTTTGATGCTTAAATTTCATGTTCATGTTTTCTCTTCAAAATGTTTATGGATTGTTTTATGTTATCTATGTTTCCCCTTATTGAGCATTTGAGCTCACCCTTTTTATGTTTTATTTACGCCAGGAAATAAAGAAAGGTTTTAGGTAAGGAAAAAAAAGGGGAAAATCGTTATGGGAGTTGTTGAAGATATTTCAACATGATTAGATGTTTATATTCTGAGTTTCCAAAGACACTAAACTATTACGGTCCTTGTGTGTCTGTTTTTGTTATGTATTAAGTATTCCTCAAAAGTAATGTAATGTCCATGTACGTCATGCTTTGGGTCTCTACATAAGGTTTTTCCAAAAGAATTATTTAATGATATTTATATCATTAATGAACCACTTGGATTACATGTGAAGTTTATAGTATATTTATTAACCATATATTATAAAAATACAAATAGACATGGTAAATGTCAAACTTTTTAATAAAGAGTTAATCAAAAAGATAATGGTCATAGGGTGTCTTCACCCTATCTAAAACTTATTGGTTGAGAGTTCTGCGACCCATCCCCACCTTATTCTCTAAATAATTCATTTTGGATCCATTAGAAACCGAAAATTATTTGAATATAAAATAATATTTCATACTTTTCCTTAAGTGACCCTCACCTATCTTATAGAATGTCACTTCCCCTTATCTCAAATTCACACCTCCAAATCCTTTTGGATCGGCCAAGACCTATCCAAATATAATTTGAACTATCCCCTTTCGTTATAGAGGCCTTACTTTGGTCAGAAAGCCAACATAAAGTTCCCTTTTAATAAAATCAAAATGAAACCCCAATGAAGAGAGAAATATTCTATCACCTCTTTCAAATTCTTTTCTTCTTTCACTTCCACATTCTTTGTTGTTTCTATTATAAAATTATAACTCTAGTACCTTCTATATAATGTGATGTTATTATAAAAATGGTACAACTATATTCATTATTCTATCTATCATATGAATTCCAAAGTCACCATTCGTGCGTATGTATGACTTACCGTCTCCATGTCGTGGTGTAGTTCTTATTCAATACATTATTTTTTTGGATCGGTATAAAAATGATTTATAATTGATTTAAATAATAAATATAACTTGTTAATGATTATTTATATATGATATAACATCTATTTGAATAATATTTTAAAATCAAAATAATGATATTTTCGCTCATGCGTACCTACGGATTACCATCTCCACGAACGGGATGAAACTCATTTCCCCATATTAACCATTCAAGAATAATTTTCATTTTATGATTAATATTTCAATTAATAAATCAATATCATTATGTATATTAATCAAATACATCCTATCCATAAATAACATATCTTATGTAACCAGACATATAAAGGAAAACGAATCAGTTAACACATGAAACGACGATAATACAAAAATATTATTAACAAAGAAATATTAGAAATTCATATATGATATCATATATATGTATATGGTTCTTGTATAATTTAATAACCATGATTTAACAATTTTACAGGATTTTAACCGACCCTTGACCAAGGAGAAATACATTGTAAGGGTTAATTCCACAGTCTCTTTATTATCCGAGGTTGTTTTTACGTAAGTATCTACCAGGACCACTTTATCATCCACATCCATGTTTTCATAAAAATGTATTAAAAATAATTTTTATTAATTAATAAACAATGGGATAAAGTCATTTATACCCTTATTTGATATTATATGTTTTTAAAGTAATCTTTCTTTCATTTTCTAAACAAGGTATTTTATGACCTTTTTGAAAAAATTAAGGTAATCATGTTTTTTAACTTATACGACGAGTGTGGCAATTTTCTACCGTTATAACATTGTCGAAGAATCCCTTACAATATTATAAGAATATTTTCGTAATAAATGTTTTCATTTATTATAATATGACTTTTAAATTATTTCAAAATATAAAGAGATATTTCTTTCCAAAAAAATTTGATTTCATCTATGTAAACATTCTTTTGATGGATTTTAAGCTTGTTTGAAACTGATTTTTTATGATACTAATCAACCATATTGTATTGAATGTGTTGTGTTATGTTTGATGATGTATGTGTTATTCATATAGAAATCATGGTTTATGGATAAAGTATTGACATTTCATAAGCTAGTTGTTATTAGAATGTTTATGTTATGTTTAAACATATCCATATTAGGATTTAATTGGACTTAGTAAGTGATTGGTGGAGCCCGATATAGGTCATCAATGCATCAGTAGGTCTTAGTAGTCAATGTAGTGTCTTGGCACATTCCCTTGAAGGAGTCTTATTTGTAGTCTTGGAAGAAGGCCTTGATTATGTGGTTATGAATTTTAGAATTATATATTCCCTCATTTTGATATTGGATATTAATATTGCAACTCACTATTTGAATAATAGAGTATCCATGTGAATAAGTAAATGACATTATTTGATTTTATATTTTATATATTATTCTTATGTTTATGTTTAAAAAGATTTTTGTTTTATTCTAATTCATTGCATTAAATGTTTATGCTTATTTGTGAATGTTTCTGCTATATTGTTATCCTTACTAAGCATTTGATCCCACCCCTTTCAATGATTTATTTTTTCCCGCAAGTGATGAAGTATTTCATGGTTGACCTATTGGGATAGGCTATGGATATAAGTTTTTTCAAAAGGGTAAAAATATTTGTTGATGTTTATATTTCATGATGTCATTTAAAATATATAAATGTATCTTCTACTTCCAGGATACAAAACATATCAGTCTTTCAGAACATGATTCTTTATATCAAGCCAATGATACGTAATAATGCAAAAACTCTCGGTAATAAGGGTCACGGCTTACATCCTTCAAAATTATTCCCATCATGCAATCCCTATTAATGTTAACATCTCGATTTATTACCCATTTTTATGTATCATCCATAATCAATTTTATTAGACCATTATATTTATAAAATTACTAATTTTGTTACTGAAAAATAATATTTGTTTTTTCATGTTTAATACCACGAATTATGACAAATACTGTTGATTTTTCTCAAAAAACACTTCTTTACAAAGTAAAAAAGGGGGTTCCTCTCATAAAATCCTTGAATATTTGATTATAGTATATTCATATATTACAAAAAATGTGTTAAATATTATACATTACATATATTTATTAATTATTATTATTATCTTCTATATTTTATTAAAAGGACTACAATCAATTTCACTTTGGATATGTTCTCATGATTACATTGGCCATCAAACTCATAATGGATAGTTATTATGTTTATATACTGGGAAATTTTATTTACATTTCATATAAATATGTTATTTATATTTCACCTCATTCATATGAGGAAGAAGTTTAACATATTATGTGATGGCTTAGGCCAGCTGTACCCCATGATTCATCAATACATATCATGATAGAAAATAGAAATTGAATTATCCAAGGCCTTAACCATTTATTTTCAGATTACATGGCCTAGGCCTCGCGGTATTTTTATGAAAAACTATATTTGGAATTCTATAATTTGATATTTATAATTGACAATTAAAGTGATTATTTTTCTAGTACAATATTTGTAGTTAAGATTCATAATCATGTGAAAATTTATATGGAATTATGTTTTTGTCTTTTATTACAACCATATTATTCTCATGATTATGTTATAATGGAATGGGTTTTTATCCATTATCCATGCCAAATTATTTATTTTAGCTTCCACTATATTACTTACCCTTATTGAGAATATGAGATTACCCATTTATAATGTTTTATTTCTTTCTATAAATGTGAATCTGTATTTTAGGAATGATTTATAAATAAAATGTAGGAGTGTATAGATGATTCCAAATGATTTTAGATATTGTATTTAATTTCATGTTTTAATTTATATATTATAAAAATATCTGGTTTTCCAAAAAATACCAAACTATTCTGTCCTTCTGGATGTGTCTGAAAAGTTTATTAAATTAGTTTAATAAAGTAACGCACCAACTATGAACTACTTAGGTCGTGGTCATTACAGTTGGTATTAGAGAATTTTTATTAGAATAATTGGAAACTAGATTTATATAACATAGATTAGGGAACCTAATCCGACGATAGACATTGAGGATTAGTATACAACAAAATATTATAATTATGATAAAAGAGAATATTTGTGGGTGTTCCAAAAAATATATATCTTTCTAGATATTACAAGTGGATGTGTTTCTAGAACATATGTACCTATGGTAACATTACCAACAACATGCGTTGTGGCTTACCCGGTGTAATATATTACAAGACAAAAGGCCTTAATATTCTCCTATTTTAACACTTTCTCGTGATATTCTTAGTAAAATTCATATTTACTTTTATTGCTCTAACTACTTATTTTACAATCAATGTGTGGTCTTTAATATAGTCATGCATCCATGTAAATGTTCAATGGATAACATAAACATTCATTATTGGGGATCTAGTGGAAAATACATAGAGAATAAATCAATATATTCCTAAATAATAGGGGAATTACCTATATTTATCCATTCAATTCCTTCTCACTATTCACCAATAATCTATATTAAGTAGATAATTGGTGGTGCTTCTAGATAAATCTCATGTGGAGCTATATTTACTTTATAAATACATATATTTTGTTCATTATAGAATACTATAATTTTTTTTATTCATTAGTTGATCCTAGAATTGTACATGAATATCTAGGACATCCCCAATATAGTGTTGAATTCTACCATTGAAATGACTATATGATTTGTTACAATATTGTAATAACAAATGTTAATACTAGAGGTTGTATACACTATTTATAATATATAATTACATCCCATGATTTGAATGATAAATATACTTATAGATGTTCATTTATTGATTCTATGTTATTTGAAACATGGATGAAATAATATAATTCATATAAACAAAATGAAAACATGTTCTTTTTATATTTTAGAGAACAATGTGTGAACCGACCACCACATACTTTGAAACATCAACATTAGTCATTGTGATATAAAATGTTTGACCTTTCTCCCTTAGATTATGATGAGGTAGGTGGCAGTTCCCCACATTTTTATTCTGATTTTTTTTCATTTATTGGGAAAGCGTAGAATTTATCCACACTTAAAGAATTAATGATTACGTTGGCAATACACCATAATCCATTATTAGTTATGTTTAAAAAGATAATCTGTCAAACTATGATGATAGTTCTAGTCTATATTTGAATATATTAGACACTTTTATAACAGTACTATCCCATGTATGTAGTTACCTAAATTCTTAAACCCACATTTGTTTCATAGGGGATGTTTCAATTTTTTTCCTCCTCTTTTGTTATCAATGTTATTCTCTTCACTTGGATTAATTTCTCTATTATTCTAATTCAAACAATGTTACCACTATGTCTCACCCAACTCAAATTAAAACATCATTGGACTCTACATAGTATTCTAATTGATTTCATAGTCTCTATTTTCTATTTTTCTCTATAGATGGGGTCTTATTTTACTGAATAATCTATCAACCATTCACTTAGGATCCATAATAATTCCATCAGTGAATTGAAAATGTATTATAAATTTTATCTCATAGCACCACTCATATTCTTTTTCCATCTATATTAGGTCAAGGAATTCCTTCCCCATTTTCACTTGATTCGAATGTGGAATATATTTAATGAATAATATTATACGAATTTTGTCCCACTCAATAGATTCGATCTCCCTTCATGAATTCTTATTTTTAATCAGTTTCTACGACATTCCATCTTCTCTTAATATGAGGTATACTGCATGGAATTCATTCTCTATCTATGAGCAATAGAGTATATAAAATATAATTTTGATAGGGACTATCCACTCTTATGAAATAAATTTGTTGTTAGATCAACTAAAACAACATGGTCACTAATCCCTTAAGGGATTAATAGAAATGTGTTCCCTTCATGAGGGATCTGGTCTATCAACAAGATTCAAGTTATTATTCAACAGTTACGATTATTGATCCATCATCCCCATAATGTTTTCCTTTTCATCTTCCATCGGATCTCAATAATTTCATAAATAGTTGGACACATCATTTATATAATTTTTCCTATTTCTAATTATTTTTCTAAAATAAGATTTAATTAATAAGAAATATGTTACATTTTTAAATTTTATAATAGTAAAGGAATTTTATGACTTAAATCATCATGCTTCAATAAGTTATTAAAAAATTTTAATAAAAATTACATTCTATATAAATCATTCAATAATGATTAAAAAGTCATATGATTGACCAAAAATATCATCTAGAAGTATCAAACTATGTGTATATAAAGGCTCATTGTTATGAAAAAGTTTTCATTCAATTATATCTCACATCTACTTTTGGGTCTTATCCCTAGGAAAATATCTTCTTGAGCAATATAAAATTCTAGTATGTAGCAACGATGTATATTTTTTGGAAACAACCTACCTAATACTTACAAAAATAATATAAATATTTAATATATCTAGAATTTTTCTAAGCATTATTCAAGAAGTTTTAATGTCCAATTTTCTTCTAATAAAATAACCACCCTTTGATAACCACTATGAAATACAACCTTTTTCTACATTAATTTTCATTGAATCGTTCAAACATACGATCATTAAAAGCATTGTATCTTTGAAAAAAGTTAAATTAAACCTTAAAATAGAAAACATAATTCTAAATACATCTGATATAAAACATTATGGGTTTATCCTAAGTTGATATAATTGCATCTCATATCATGGGGTAATACATCATTGAAATGGTGTGAGCATGAATCCCAATATGGTAATATGGAAGGGAGAAAAAATGTGTATAGTCAAGGGACATATCAATAAGAACATGCGGTATAACGATAAGGCATGTAAAATATTCTATTCATAATAAATAAAACATGAATAAAAAATGGAAATTCGATAAAAAATCATTTAAATGTGACATTAATAATTATATTTTCTATCTTTATCACAATAGTTTCAGAAATGAAATTTAACAAGATTTTTACCCAAGGTATCAAAATTCAACTGTTATTTGGCGATTAAATTCACCATCCAATATATTGAAGAGCTATCAGGGTGAACCCTTTATATGTCTTAATTTTTAATGATCCATATAGATGATAATGAATTATTTCATTAATAACCCATTGAGAAATAATGAATGAATTTCTTATCACATTTATAGAATACAAAATCACATTAAAATATGATTGGTAAATCATTTTTAACCCATGAAAGAAAATATTAGTTTCATATATGTAAATACCTAAATCAAATTTTCGTTTTTAAATTTAATTGAAGACCAATTGAAAGTAAACGAGATTTAGGTATTTTAATAAATAAATAATGAGAATTCCTCATGTAAAATAAGGAAATTTGATATGTAAATCATGTGGCATGATAAGTATAAATATATTTTATAAAATGATAAAATTGGAGGAGAATGATATTCCAATAATAAATGAAACATCTTATAGTTATGTAATAAATCAAAGTAGAAAAGATAATATAATTTGAAAATTATATGACATGCCACATGAAAAGTGATCTTAAATGGTGATGAGAAGTGACGATTTCACTAATATTGAAGGGTTACTCTTATAAATTGATGACGGAACTGTGGGGTGTCAAGGATTACTTGGGGGACACCATTGGTGAAAAAATCACAAGAACATCATGGATGATGGATTGTGAGTGAAGGTAAATAGAGAAATGTTTTGGTTTATGTAGAAAAACATGAAGATTTATTTAATAAGTTAAATGTATAGGTCTTGGAAAACATGGTTGTGGAAAATAAAAAACCATTTTATTACCCATGGGGTTTCTCATGGTTTTTTAAATTAAATTCAAATTTGTGTAATTTTAATACACCAGAATAAAACACCATTTCTAAAAATACTTTTTCTATGAAATAATAATGCTTCCATCAATTAATGTTTTCAAAATCCAAAATTTCATATTCATGCATTAGAAAGTCAGTAATGGTTTTGGAAATTGATTAAAATATATTAAAATAAAAAATACTAATAAAATTACTTATTTTTGTTTGTGGAATTTTAAATAATTATTAGATAATTATGTAATAAATATGATGTCCAAAAATATTTTGAAAACCCATAATTATATTTTTACAATTGAAAAAAAGAATTTATTTTTGAAAAATATCCTAAATTCACCATATCCTAATTTTGACATGTATATTTATAATGAAATGATAATTTTTCCAAAAATAATTCACAAAATAATATTTGTTAATTTAAAATATAAAAATCATTATTTATTAAAAATTAAAATATTTTTTTGGAACATTCAAATTTTTGACATTAATAAAAAATTACCGAAGCCATTATCAAATTATATTTTCAAATATAATTTGGTGATACTGTTTTATAATAAAATTTCATTAAAAGTATAATATTCAGAATATATGAGTTTGATATAAAATTGAAATTATATTATAGGAAAGTACAATTATGTTGCATTTGCATCTAAATATCAATTTATCAAATTATCCTCAATTAAAAAAATTATTTATTAAGATAATATATTCTAATATATAATTTTTGGAAAAAAATCATACAATGTAATTTATACTATGATATGGACATATAACCCCTTACTACACCCATATACACCGTAAGGATAAGGTGTGTAACATGGCCAGTTTTGTGTGTTGGCTCTACTAACATCCAATGAGTTATAATATACACTAACATGAAATTCTCCTTTGGTAAAGTTAGATTAAGAATAACATTTCTGATTTTTCATTTGAATTTTTCAAAGGTGAACCGTTGTGATAAAAACACCCTCCAATGTTCTGATAGATTGGAATTAAACAACATGACCTTATTTGTTGAGGAAATCAACTATCCTTTCATTATCAATAATCTATTTACATTACTAATCAAAAAAACTACTTATAATGGTAGAATTTTCCACCACAGATATATTTTTAAACAGTCTAATTGACTAACAATAAAATTTTACTAATGGTCATATAATGGTCGAATTGAAATAATCAAATTTTTGTTTACACCATATAAATACCAATTAATTATTTAATGCATACATCACTAAAATTTATCTTAATGTTATGTTTTAATCATCACAAGATGTTTGTTTTGTTCACTATAATTTTTTTGATTTATTTATAATTTTTTATGGGAGAAATGATTAAATATGATTGGGGTGATCCATAGTTTCCCATTTCAGTTGTTCCATTTTATAATTTTTGTGAAGTCATAATGTTTGGAATTTTAAGTGGTTTTATAGATGACTATTGTAATTATCATTGTTAATTTGATAATTTTATTGGTTTCTTATATTTTTCACATGTATGTTGTTATATAAAATTCCAAACAAAATTATTCAAGAATATATTTCATTCAAATTTTTGTAGCCCTTTAAAAAGCATGAGGAAGCTAGTATATAGATTTTCCCATAATGATTAATTATATTATAAAATACACCATTATTCACCATTATATAATTTTTTATATTCACTTGGTAAATAATAAATTATTTATTTAAATTTTAGTTTCATAACTTATATACTTTTAATAAACATAAATGCATCATTAGGAGTCATATACATTGAATTAAACCACCATTTATGGTATCCTGCATTAATTCCCTCGGCCCTAACCCCCTTGAGGAAAAAATTTAACACTCAGGTTCCTTATATATAATTCCATGGATGGGATGATAGGATGATTAAGATTATATATACCAAAATTCAACACTCAGGATCCTTATATGGAATTCCTTGGAATGGTCTAGAGGATAAATGAGTTATATTAGTCCTTGAGAAAAACCATGGTTCCTAATATGAAATAGTTGTGATGGGGTCATCAATTAAATATATTTTTATAGAATATGTAGAAATACCTATATCAACATATTGAAATTCTTATATGGGATTATTTGTTAACTGAGATACATTACTCCTTGAGAGATGCATAGAATCCCATGAATGAATTCCATGCATGGGCACATAAGTCAAATGAGATTTTATTACATGATTCATTACCCTAATTAACAATTTTCTTGTGTTTACTCTAATTTGTATATGACTGTAATACTTTTATTACTATGAATGCATTCACTATTTTGGATATTTTTGTTGATTTCATAGTTATGTTAGTTACTATTGTGATTTTATTACGTATATTCCTCAGCCTTATTCCTTAGGTCCTCACTTATACATGTATATCTATTCATATATATATGTATATATATATATGCATATATATATATGAGGCCTTTTCATATATATTCCCACATAAGATGATAACGATATGGGTGGCCATGTGTCCTTTAAGGAACCAGATACTGAATTATTAACATATATATATATATATATTCATCATTAATTGTTATGACTAAACACTACTATACTTCATTTACATTTAATATATTTTATTACTAATTATATATAGTGCCCAATTAATTTTATATGATACCCCATTTTGGATTTCTTTTTGTACTCGCACATACCTCATGGTTACTAGATTAGGTTCCAGATTCACCTTTCTTTCTTTTACCCATTTTGTGTGGTAAACCTTTAACAAGGGAGGTTACGATCATAGTATTGGGCAAAAGATATTGATTTTCAGGGAGATGTCCATTGGCAATTTTGTTTTTATTGTTGTGTAATGTTTTTATATTACATTTTTATGTCTTCTTCTAGTATATTGTATCATCATATGAATAGTCATGGATGTATTATTCGAATTTGTTCATTTTATAATTTGTTATAATCATCCACTGCCCTGTATATTATTATTCATCATATATATTTGTTATTGATTCTGAGGGTATAGTCTTCCCTATTGTACCTTCATTAGCCCCTCACCACTAGTTTATAGCCTATTTCATGCAGGTAGGAATCATTAAGGCCATGAGAAAATCATTCTTGCTAATTTTTATAGATTAAGATGGGTTAGGATAGTATATGGTGGTATTCGAGGCATTTTCCTTTATAATTCTATTTTGGGATGGTAGACATGAGAGAAGGGATATGATTGAACTTGTTAAATAGTATTATCATAGAGTAATAAACCAAATATTTAGGAAAAGACTAAACATTGACTAAAGGGACTTTTATTCATGATGATTGTTACTAATATATATTATCATTTCACCTTGTGTGATTGATGTAATGTCCACTGAATAATAAATAATGTATTTATGGTATTTTACCCTTGGATCAATATGGAAAGGTTGTATTATTAAATTCATTATTATAGGCCACGAGATATTTATATGATATTCATTTACAGTTATATGCAGATTACATTTTCTGAGTTCCTCATACATATTGGATATGCATTATGTGAATATGAAACATGTTTATCTGTATACCGTGGTTATGTTATTATTTTTCATGCTTACTAGTACCGCATTTTGTGTGATAATTTTTTACATAATTTTATATTTAATAAAATGTGATAGAATTCGTTGATTAAATTTTGATATTGGACTCATAGTTAATATGTATGCATCATGATTAATGGTGTTTACCAAAATAGATTTATAGTGGACCCTTAACTATTCAATCATGGCATGTTTAAATAATGGACCATTGGGTCCATGAGATGAATCATTTTTTGTTTTTATTGAACAAGTACTTATTTTCAATTTATAATGTATATTTGCAACAATAAAGTGTGCAATGTAAAACTATGTAATCAAAAAATTATATATGGGATCGTAATATTATGATATATATATTGAAAAACTAATTGCATTTACAAAAATGTATATTGTGACTGAAAACAACATGTACCATTATAAATTGGGAATCATAATACATATGAATAATCATTATGTATATTAATATACAAACATCATTTCTTGAATTGGAATTTTGGGTATATTATTTTGAATTAATAAATTCGAACCATTTATTAAGGATGTCAGGTAAAAGGGTGTTAAATGAAAAAAAAAGGTTTTGCACCCTCATAACATGGGATTAGTGACCCTAATAACTGAATACTTATATACATTACATGGTCATAATAAGTGAGTTTTTTCATTGTATGCTATTGAGGTAAACCCAATTATGGTGTTACTAGTATTAATTGGTAAAATGTTATCTTAATGTATATATAAGGACCTTGGATTGAATGAAGGTTAGCTCCCAATATTAATTTTCTTTTGAATTACTTTGTACATTATCCCATCGGGGTATACTCATGCAACTTACAGATAGTAATTAAACAAGACGAAAACAAGTTATATACTTCATTGAATAAATTTATAGTGGCATATTACTAATTTAATTCCCTAAAAAGTTATAGGACTTATGGTATGATTGTGAATCATATTTTTATGTTTAGTTAACTAATATTCTAATCATAACATAGAATCTATTTTCTTTTATAGTTGCTAATTAAATGATTCATTAACTATTCCCTTTAGTCAAAATAGTATGGAGTTATGAAAATTAAAATAGAAAATTATGTGTTAATTTTTATATAATTCTATGGGGAATCTAAAAATAAAATTCCTATTTATAGTTTCCATTATAACTGTTACATGAATTGTATATTTATATTACTCATTAATTTATAAAATAAATTTGTACTCATTAAAATGGATAAAATGAAACCCTTTTGTGTTTTTAATATAGGTACTCAAATAAATGGTTAGTGATATATTTTTCCATAAAATGAAAAGTTTTCATTACAAATAGTTGTCATTTGACCTTCTCAAATGTGGTAAAATTGAGGGTTTAGTATGATGATCATAGTCACCATATAAGTAATGAAGTAGTTAAAAAATGAATACACTTTTTACAGGGTATTGGGATTCCCTATTTGAGGTAGCATACAAAGAAGTAACTATTCTTAGTAAATTCACATATAGTCTTCCAAGAGAGATTCTTCATTAGACACCCATTTGAATCTGATATAATTCACATTTATAATACAACAAAAAGGTTGGATAACAGGTTTTATGATAAATTGACATTTGTAGAAATGTGATCATTGTGTAATGATCATATTCAGTTTGTTACACATTCATATAGCAATGTTAAATTCTTCTTAGGTCACATGAATCTTATACTTCTTCAATAATGAGTGACTTGTGAGATAATCAGTTGGTTTAATAGTCATTTTTGATAATAAGACACGAATTTAAATCATTTTTGTGGGATTTCATATATCGGATACCTGAAAATAGTTATTTTGATAGTATTAATGTGGTTTCCACTACTCTAATTAAGTATTTATGTATTATGTATTTAGAACTGTGGTAACTATCATGTGATAAGGCATCGTAGTATATCTTAAAATTCTAGTGGAATTTTTAGTATTTAATGTCCTACATTATGTTAATTAGTCACTTTTTTATTTTATTTACTTGGATGTATAATGATGTTTTCGTTATCTCAGTTATATTAAATTATATTACAAATGAATTAATTTTTGTGACACTTCCGATTAGTTTAGTTTTATCTGAAATACCAAATTCTAATGATTCGTTTTATCACTGATCAAAATCGAATTTTGGATAAATCTCTATAATATTTTATCTATTAAACTTTTAAATTCCATTTTCTTCTCAATTTTTACCTTCTCACATGGAAAATTAGTATTTCCCACCACATTAAACTTTAATAGGTGACATATAGAGCATTTTCCATGGGATGAATTCTCATTTATAGAAATGATATGGTAAGAACACTCCATAAGAGGGGTGAATTGCATCAATCTTGAAAATATATGTTCTTCGAGATAGATGGATCATAATTTTAACATACATCGTGGTATTTGTAATCCTATTTTTAATAGCACATGAGGATAATATGTTTATGTCATATAAAACATGTGAATATGCAAAATATAAAAATATTATTATTTCAGATCAATCCTAATCACATGATTTAGAATCTTTGTTTATATGTGATCCAGATGTTGTAATTCTTAGCATTATTGTTGTATCACAAAAATAAGAAAAACTATTAAATTGATCATTTTTAAAAAACAATAATGTACACCATTAGTCAAGTATGGACTACAGTGGGATTTCAAAAACAATCATGGAATGCAATGATAGTGATGGGATTGCGGTCAGTTAATCATGGATTGTTTGATGTTGCCATATTCGTCATCATTGGTAGTCATATAGGGATGGTTTGACTAATGTTTATTATGTATACTAGGATATTTATTGTACAAAACCATTCCACCCACATTATCAAGGTTATAATTTAAGATTCATAGGTCATATTAGTAATTGACGATATAATCTTATAGTACTCTTATATTATTGATGATCATATCCATAGTTTGATGTCATATAGGGCCCTATATATAGGAATTAGTTAGATGCTGATCTAATGAATGAAATAAAATGACTTGTTGGTTCTATAAACATACTGTTTCTGTGTTTCCCTTGGGTTGTACAGATTATTTATAAACATGGACTATCCTGAGTGATACAAGGATTCCCATGTAAGAAACCATTGGATAGAATAATAGACCTGTGATGATTCGTTGAAAACACCACCAATATAATACAAATATATGTTTCATTTAGTGTATATGATATGTGGATATGTCAAATTTGTACCAATTTCACACCTATAAACACTAGAAGATGAACAAACATAATTATATCCTTATACACCACTTCTTAATTATGAGGCAACAATGGATAAATATTCATCATTAGTTGATATGGATAAGTGTGAAGGTCTATGGTTACTATATCAGGTATACAAATTTGTCTGTATTGTGAAATGATAAAAATAATGATCTATTTGGTTAAATAAGTCACCGTAATTTAGTTACAAGATTCAATCGAAATAATCAAGCAAAAATTTTATTTACTTGGGATTCAACGAATAATGATTGGTTTTTAAATGCATTTTTTTGTGAAAGTTTATTTTTTTTAGAGTCATTAAGTAAGGAAAGACTTGATTTTCCCTTTGATAATCAAATATAGTTGGTGATGAACCATTTCTCACGTGCCACCATGAAGTTGTGAGTGTAGTGAAAAGATCATCTGAGGATTTTCCTGAAGAATCTAGTACATCCAGGATAAATGTTCTCGAATGGGAATCGATAGATTGAACAATTGAGAACATTATTAGAGTTTTATTAGAATTTTAAGTGAAATGTTAAAAAAGTAATTTTTATTGGGGAGGTACCATGAATTGAAATTCACTATTAAATGATGGAACCTATGATGGGGATAACCCAAGGAAAATTGATGAATAATATGATGTAATTATTGAATTAATTTTTTGACATTCCTGGGTAACCATTGCCTCGATGTTTAATTTTTGGATGAAAGTGTTGGATCGTGTTCCAACAACTAAATTACTATGTTGTAGAAGTATTTATTATAATATTTTTGGGAATATAAAATGAATACAACTATTAAAATATAAATTTTAGGACAAATGTAACATGGTTGATGTTAATTTTTTCCCCAAGGCTTCTAAAGCATTTTAATTTCTATGTTTGGGAGATTTTATGTTTTTATTTTTTTAAACTATATAGAATATCTAATAAATTTTTAAAATTAATTTGGGGAATAGTCTGAATCATATTTTTATCTTCACAATTCAATATTGAGAATTTAATTTTTTAAAATTTCTCTTTTTATATAGTTATAAAGGCCAAATAAGTAAATAACCACAAAACATAATTGATAAACATTTCAAATTAATAAATTAATATTCATTATAGATGATAACGATCCATGAAAGTATCATTTATATATTTTCTGTGGAAACATGGAAATATAATAAACCAGTCTATTAGTGACCAAAATATTCTCCCTATAATTTATTCACAACTAGAACCATATCTGTAAATATCATAAACAAAAACTTTTAGTATAACCTTGGGAATTTAATCATAAGAAAGAGTGATCGTCAATTCTTTGTAATTGAAAAAAGGGAGATATCAACCAATCATGATAATAATTGTGTGAAAACATGATAATAACATATGAGAACCATACTATTCTTAAGAAAGACAAAATAGTTGTGTCATGGAAGAAATCATGAATGATCATTGGACATGAATATTTGTGGAATCAAATAACATGAAACATAATATATATATTTGGTGAATACAGATTATCATATAAAATAATTTCTATAGTGTCTCAGGTTTCATATCCATTACTATCATAGTTTAATTTATACACTACATAATCCATTATAGCAGTTAAGGGTTACACCGAAGACTATCAAGGTTTACATTTTCTCATACAAAACTAGGTTCACTCTCTATTCCCGCCATGTTGATCTCATGAGATATTAATCATTATCAAAGGAATTATATGGAGATATTAGTCACACCAGTCAAATAATATATATATATATATATGAGTTATAAAATATAATAAAAAATTAAATATATTTTTAATCAGAAATTTAAATTGGATTCATAACACATTTATCATATCATATCCTATAAAAAATGAAATTCATAATCATTTATTAGTTAATTTACCCACAAAAATGAAAACGATTTCAAAAACATATTGTCAACATACATATAAACCATTTAGAGAAATAATTTGACTGCTTTCATTGAAATTATATCCTTATAAATTATTACATAATTTAAATGATTATTTGTATAGGGGGAAAATTGTTTTGAAACATCCCTGAAATATTTCTTCGTGAAAATAACCCATTAACTTCAAAAATAAATTTTTCATTTTAAAATTTCATAATAAATTTTAAAAAATAGATAATTATAATTTAATCATTGAAACTTATAAATAAATATTTAAATTTTTTTGGGTTATGTAATAAGGAATATTCAATTCATGTTGTATATGTTATAATATTTATTAAATTCAAATTTCATGTGAATGAAAAATTGGATTTGTTTTGAATATAACATTAATATTTATTTTAAAAAATTTATTAATAATTCAAAGAAGGTTATAAATATCAATTAAAAAATATTATAGAGACGTAAAACCAGTGTTTGATTTTTTTAGAAAACGAGGATATGTGAGAAAAAGTATTTTACACCAGAGATAAATAGAGACAATTTTTTATGAATACATTATATTGAACTATTGATTACATAAAGTCGGTAAAATGGTCGGAAAACATGTATTCGATTACATTAATACTTTAGAATAAATTTTTAAAGTGTTTTAATGTATTCATGATAATTTTTCATCATCTGAATTATAAACATAAATAAATTATTTCTAAATCATAAGACTATATATTAAAACAATTATCACACTGGTAGAATTGAATCGTTAAACCATTATTGAATTACATAAAAAGAAAAATTAAATTTTGTTAATTTATATATATTCATGAAATAAATTTAAAATTTGAAGTATATAAACGCCATTATATATGATAGGTTCATACCACAAAATATTTATTAAATATTTCAAATTGAGAAAAAAATATTACTTTAAGTGATGAATTCTTTTTTATATGATTAGACCTCCTTTAGAATAAATATAAGTTTACTATACATCTATTAAGGAATCATTCAAATATATATCCTACCATTAATTATTTAAATATTATATTTTATTTAAAATTAATTAATAATTAACTGTTAATGTCACATTTCCGGAAATAATTGCTTTATTTTTCGGTTATGTTTAGAATTATCAATTTTTTTACTCTTACATTGTTCCTGGTTTCAAAATCTATATAATTTTAAAAATGATATCAATAAAAAATAAATTCATTTTATTTTTATTTATAATAATCCAGAAAATTTAGAGATATTAAATGAAATACAATGTTCAAGGAGATGGTAGGATGTACCTTCGCATGAATGTTGTATCCATTTTCAAGACAGATTGAATTAATCGCTGTTAAATAATATATAAACATAATATAAACCTTTAAGGTCTTATATATCAAATATTTTCCTTCAAAACAACCTTATAACATTCCATGTAATGTGGGAAAGAATCACATCACTTCTTGAGGTGGCAGTCTTCCATACACATAATTGATGCTATCATATTCCAAAATAATGGAAGGTAAGATTGTATATGTGATTTAATAAATACATAATTTTAATAAAATTATAATTATTATATTATATAATTTAATCCATCATTGTTTACAACCTTGATATGTGGTGGTGGAATAAAAATAAAATCGGTTAGCGATGTGATAGTCTTCCACAAACATGAACAATTTTTTTTCCTAATTGATGGAGGTGGATATGGATATATGTAATTTCAATAACATCTTACTATATCATTTTATGGTAGATATTAATTTAATTATATTTATATAATTTATGAATATTTTAAAATTATATATGAAGATGTAAAATAGAATTTAATATTTAAAAACATTACCTTTTCTTCAAACAACATCTTCTGACTTTTCTAAATCATTTATAAATGGTATTTATCATACCACCAAGGTATCTAAGATATGAAATGGATGTAAGAATGATATTTTCATAGTTATTTTCATAATTGTTTTTACCTATTATGTTGATAGGATATGGGGTGGCATTTTATAAGTGGGTGAGAGTACTTGATTGGTATTATTGAAAAGAATAATGTTCACACACATTTTTCTCATAAAAAATGCGTCAAAATGGAACATTAATGAACTATATAGATTATAAGATTGAAATATATACACAAAATTATATTTTAAAATTTTTTATGGTTCATTTGACAGATTATCTTTATAATTCAACAACACTGATAAACCTGCATTAACTTCATACATAATAATTCATTTTTACTATTATTTTTATTCATATTAATAGAAAATTATATTGATATTAGTATATATTTTAAATTTAATAGATTCCCAATATTGAATAAATTTTTATAATTACTATTGATATCATTTGATAAATATAACTTTATATTAAATGTATAGACACGTTGAGAAATCATGTTTTTCAAGGTGATATTCGTTAAATGTTAAAAATGTTTTTATATTAAAATTCAATATATCATTAATTCCATTTTATAAATTTGATTTAAAAAATATAATCATCTATTTTTTACTTTAATCACAATTTTAATTAAAAATAACCACATCTATCTGTTAAACAAAAATAATTTTTTTAATAAAAACATGTAATATAGACTATTTATTAAAAATTATTCATTTCAAAAAAATACCCAAAAAGTCAACGTAAGATAACTTTGAAATGATTATTTTAAAATAATTTTTATTTTTTCATATTTTTTATATATTTTTTAAATATATTTTATCTTTGTTAAAATAAATTATAAAATTTAGATTTTTTAAGAAAATGGTATTTTTGATATATATAACTACTTTACAAAAAATTATAAACATTCTTATCATTTTATTTTATTTATGTAATACCATTATATATTATTTTTAAATTTAGATTGTCATATTCATGATAATGAATAAATAATTAATATCATGTTTGAATAATAATATTAATATTTTTACATGGTTATTTGAAACTTAATCTTGCATGTAATAAATTCGATAGATGAAATTAATTTTTTTGAAAAAAACTAATAAAATCATTAGTTTTTACATTCTGCCCCTTATAATTTCAATTTACCTCAAGAAATTCATCACTCTAATAAAATAATAGCATTCCTTTGCATTACCATTTTCTCATGTTCCTATATTTCTTTCTGAGACTGATAGATTCACCACAATGCTTCGACCAAGTTAGTGGTATTGATTCATAAAATAATTTTTTATTTTATTGAGAATCCCCACTTGTTGTACTTCATAAAAAGTATCTTCTTCAAATTTTATGAACTATATGGACAATACATGTTATGGTTTATGTATTTTAATTAATGTTTTCTTGAAAAAAGATACATTTTATTACATTTTTGTAAGACATAAAATATTATAAAAACATATCACCAATGATTTTAAAATTCTAGTGCATTTGGAAACAATAAATAATAAAAATCGGTTCAAAAGTGATCTATATTATCTCCCATTGGATTCTTCATGACTAGAAACCTCCTTATAAATATTATTGATAATATATAACTTCATAAATTGGGGGAATAGAAACATAAAACATGGTTCGATCACATGCCCAGTATTTGTAAACTTGAGTATATGGGAATGATAACAATTTCAATTTAATATAATATCATACTATACTTATTAATGATAATAAAAATGAATCATGGAGTAATCCTTGATATTTTATAAGTAATTAATCCTAAATAAATAATTTACTAAAGACATGAATGAATAATATAGGAATAAAACAAGGAATTGTGGCAAACACATAAGCATTTAATATTATTTCCATAATATCTATGGAATCACTGCCAAGATCATATTAGTATTATTTAATAACTCCACTTAACATAATTTAAGTCCTGGTTCCCTCCCATGGCCATCATAGTAGTCAAGTTTCAATTCCAAGACAATGTTATTATGTCTCATGATATATATATATATTATCCCAGTGCATTGGGGGGAGATATGGGTCCCACCCATATTATAGTTAAATCACCCATTCTTTTTGCACAAAATCATAAAATAATCATATGATAATGCTTGAAATGAAATGGGAATTATAATCATGTAATTATATCACAACCATAGGAAAAATACAAGTATCATAATCATTTTATTATCTACATAACTTATAAAAATATGTTGGATTCAATATAATATAACATGTGGAAGAGAAACATGATTCATAAACATCATTACATCCGAACATCTTCTATTTAGAGAAATAATATTACAGGAAACATTAAATAATTTCCCCACAATGTAATGAGAAACACCAATAGATGTTATATTCTATGGTAAATAATTTTAAATTTAATATAATAATAATTTCTTTAAGAAAATATACTTTCTCTATTGAATGTTATTCTTAAAAAATAAATCCTTCTGAAAACCATTTTCATGACACTAAAATTGAAAACTTATAAGGGATTAATTGATAACAATTTGAAATACATTTAATTTATAAAACATATAAAAGATCATTGAAAATTTTCAAAAACCATTTTTATTGAAAACATATAAAAGAATCATGAATACATATTGACTCCCACATTCTATGAGAACAAAATTGAAAATGTATAGTAAAAACATTAATTTGATTTGAAAATAATTTCCATGATAATATATTTTATAATTTTTTTTAAATTATCTTTTTTAACATGAAAATAAACAATCAATAAAATGATTATGGGAAAATTCGTACATGTCTTTTGATGTAAAAGGAATATTCATTTTACAAAGTAGAATTATTAGAAAACTACCTAAATCGTAAAATAAAATGAAGTTTCCATTGAAAATATTTTTTAATAAAAAATACTGAAAATGTCATATTAATGATTATAAGATTTTGTTATAATATTTCTTAAATCAATTTTGGTAAATTATAGATTTTAAATAACACAGATTTTAGACAGAAGAGATAGGTAATATCATAGTTTCCAAAAAACATATTATTAATCATAATATATACCAAAAAGTTGAAATGTATTATATTAATACATGAATATAATTGATAAAAAGGATGTTAATAAAACTCATGAATATTCTTGAGATATTCATAAAAATATGTCAACAAATACACATAACCATTAACATTCACATAAAAAGAGATGAGATTGTTTAAAAAATATTTCGACTCGGATACAAGGGACTATACTATTCATGAGAAAAAATGAAATTTTATGAGGAATAAAATATAATAAAAATAATTATATTCATGACATAACATGTGAAATTTTTTTATATACCCCTCAAAAAAATTTAGTTTAAAATAAATCATGAGTCTCAATGAAGGAAACATGAGAGTAAATATTTTTTCCAATTTGTTAACATTTTAGACATTAACCCCATGAAACAAATATCGTATAATGGATATGTAAATACAATTTTTTTTGATATAACCATTTAATAAAATATTGGGTAGTATATATACCACACAAAATCAATGAGTGGTAAACATAGATTGTTTCTCATAGAAATAATGTGAGATGAAATTCCCTAACCTTGAGTCTTGACCCTCTTTGTAATCATAAAAACCACCTCAATAATAAATATAATGTTATTATAAATATATTATTGAACCATATTATTATATCTATTAACATATATGTCTTTATTATTACCATATATTACCTACTTCTTAACCATCCTATGTTAATGTTTCACTTCAGATAAAATTAAACTGGTTCCTTACATGTGTCTTAATTTGTTATAGCATTGGTTATTATACAAAATCATGATTTCAGAATGTAGTAAAATATAGAAATATCTTGTTTATATATTATATGTGTAATAATCCATTGAATATAGAAGTACCAAATAGAGTACTCCATTCATAGAGACAATATGTCCTATGTAGGCATGAATTCTATTTCTGTTTAATTGTTTGGTTAAAGGAATGAAAGTAAAAAAGATATATACATATATATACATATTTATATATATAAATATAATAGTATATTTATTGTATAATATATCAATTATATTATTACCATTATCCATAATACATTTCATGTATTGTATGACTGAATCACATTGCTTTGAGAGTGTGGTAGTCCACTCTTCTTTGAACAAAATTATCATATTAACAAAAAATAGATAGTATAAATATTTGTGTGATAGAAAATAATTGTAGAATCTTAAATATATAATAAATTATATATCTAAATATATATAAACAATTATTCTTTAATAATTTCCACCTTTGGAGGTAGTAATGGAAAATTGAATAATCATTGTTTATCGATGCATTAGTCCGCCCATACATAAACAATAGGTTTGCTGCCCATTAAATGGATTTGTGTTTGTTTTCAAGTATAACTCCTAAAATAATAACATACATGTATATTGAGTATACTAGTGTTTTATATTTTCATGGAATAATAATATTTGAGGGAGTGGAGAAAGGAAATAAAAGAACGTAGTTCGAGGGAGGGTGTTACCTCTTGATCTGGTAAATCCTTTTGGTTTGATCCAAAATGGATTTCCAGTAATTAATTCATACCATGGATAGGATTAAATATGTATGGGATCGATATTGCAGAGTTAAATAGGTTTATATTTTAAAAAATAGTGGGGATTTAGAGATGTGATGAATTGTAAGGGTAGGAGGCATTTTATAATGGAGGAGGGAAAATCTCTCGTAATATTTTAAAACAAAGGAACCCCACCCATGTTTTTTTTTGAAATCTATTAAATAAGTGTCTAAATTTGAGAAACCAATTTTAAGGGTAAATATATGGCTATAAAATTATATTAAAAAATATAATAGTTTGTTTTGGGGCTTAAAATTTATATTTAGTCCTTGGTTATGCTTCATTTACCCTTGATATGATATTTATTTTTAATTACCTAACTAATATTTTTATGAAAATTTCCTTTTAACCATATTTTAAATTATAGAAAATTCTTATTAAAAATATTTAATCCCTTCTAAATATTAAAAACATATAATAGTAAGAAAATAGTTTAAAAATAATCCTGCAGTCGTGTTGACAATACATGTTTTTTAAATTAAAATTGTTTAAAAGTTTGCTATGTTTTTATAGTAAATTTCTAAATGAAGATAATTATGATGACCTATACTATATTGATAAATAAAAAAATATTTTCTAAATAAATTATTCAACTAATTCTTAATATAATTTATTAGTACCAATAAATTATAAGAAAAGGTAGTTAGGAATTATTATCTCGTATTCAAACTATTCATTTAACAATGACAGCTTACAGAAAAATAAAAACTATATATACAACATTTTTTTTCATATTTCACATCCAAATATGAATATTATATTAGAATATTAAATGTATAAAATTATCCGAAATTGGATATAAAATTGGATTTCGATTATAAGGTGTCAAATCTACCATAATTAAATCATTGGGATTTAAGTGTTAATTTGTACTTATTCATATCTTATGCATATAAAATCCATTTGATGATTTTATAAAATATATACATAGATATATAATATATATATTAAATTAAATTTATAAAATAATTGTGATTAATTTAATTTATTAAGATTAAAACAACTTTGTGTGAATAATAATAATTTTGTATAAAAATTTTCACTTAATATAAAAATTGTTCTTATATTAATATCAATAAAATATGTAACTAGTCAATTAAATTTTATTTTTTGTGAAAAAAATATATTTACATAATTTATTTAATAATTTTCATAAAATCTAATATAACATCTTGGTCATATATAATTATATATATTTTAACAATATAGTATTGTTCGGTAACACTCTTTCTTTTGAGTTATGCAAGCCATCGAGGGAAGCGAATATGAGACGTAATCGTAACTCATTGTTATATATAGGTGAAGATAAGATTTATATTTCATGTTTTGAATGATTAAAATGGAATTTTTTATAACAAAAAACAAGACATATTTTGTTATAAATATAAAATATCTTTTTTTCCATGTTGTTTGAAGGAAAAAATATAAAAAAGAATAAATTATTTTGAAAAAAATCACAAAATCTATGGTTGTTACATTCTACCCCAGTTAAAATGATATTTTTACCAAAAATACATTTGGTTATCCATGGTTTATTTCTTTGGATTTCCCACATCATAAAAATTAACACTAAAACATCATATTAAAAAATAATATTGGGAAAATAGCATATACCCAATGTGACTCACAACAAGATTCCCACACAAGAGATCATAGGTGGATGAAAAAACATGGAAAAGGATGAAAAATCATACCATAACTTCCTAATGGATAGAGATAGAGAACTAGGTTAGAAGAAATTTAATAATCCCAAATCCATAAATTTGCACTGACCAAAGGGACCTTATGACTCATAAGAAACAATAGTATATAGAATCATTTTTTTCAAGATCATTGTTGATGATTTTTCATGAATAGTTTTTTAAAAAAAATTAGGACAAAATGACTATTTTCTAGTCATCGATCCAATTAAACACTTTCTATAAAAATTAATTTTACCTTTTCATTTCTAATGTACAAACATAACATGAGAAATATGATATTACATCCCATTTTCATCAATTATCATCAATACATAGTCGTATAAATAGAATATCAAATATACATTAGTAATAATATGGGGAGAGGAAAAATAAATATTTTTGACTTCGTATGATGTTTAACATAATATTTGTATAAATGGTTAATGTTATAACCCTTTTGAAATGTGAAAATTAATAATAGTATCATGAAAGTTAAAACAATCAGCTTAAAAATGATCCCAAATATATCACCAAATGGATCTTGGTTTTAACACTCTAAACATGCTAATACCCCCATCATATATTCTATTTGAACATGGTAATAACCTGAATTACTATAAATACTTTTCAAAAACATTCATGTTTTATTATTCAAAAGGTTACTGGATATATTAATTATATCAAAGAAGTTTAAAACTGTATCCAAGATGACATAGACCACATTTTCAACCAATCTATAATTTAATATAGGGTAACTAGTACCATCTAATTTACATATCCAAAGCCCATATAATGTTATCCAAAAAATATTACCAAAACCTACAAAACATATTAACGTTCATATTTCCATTAATAATGGATTTTCTATGGACATTATATTAACATTAAATCACTTTTCTATTCCATTGGAACCATTCAACAAGTTCATTTAAATCCACAGTAATTTACATAAACCTAAATACCCTTATATATTTCACCATTCATGTAACATAATTATTTAACCCAAATACATAAAATAATTTATTAGTCCACTCCATCATTATTCCATTTACTAGGATTCGTACCCTATTACATAATAACACTTTTATTGTAGATTTCGTCTATAGACTCTTCTTCATCAACAATATAGACATTTCTCGAACCACCTTAATTATCCACATCAAGTGATTAAATGTTGGGACATTGAGTTGAATAGTGATTTTTTAGTTCACACTCAATACATTTATCCATTGAAGATTACATTGGGAGGAAAATGGTATCATCTGTTTCATTAACCAAACTCGTCATTTTCTCTTACAGTCACAAGTATTGTTTCCATCTTTTCCACAATTAAAACAACTTCTTATTCCTCTACGATAATCACCAAGTTGATTCCATGCCTTTTTTTGAAAAAAATGAAACCAAATATTATTCATCCATGGTCTCTATTACCCAAAATCTAATCAAACTCGTTATTTATATTATTTGGTGATTCAGAGAGTCGGTTAAGGTACTTGTTGTTGATCATGTTCCTTGAAAACAGATTGGGAACAATCCAAACATCATTCACTAAAGTGATCATTCCATGTCTATTCTCAATAAAAATCTTGTATAAAATTCTATTTTAATAAATTTCATTATACATTCTTCCATTTATTAAAACCAGAATCATAGTTTGAGCCTTAATTATAATAGAGTAAAA
The DNA here is from genome assembly GCA_963277665.1 of Viscum album. NCBI lineage: Eukaryota > Viridiplantae > Streptophyta > Magnoliopsida > Santalales > Viscaceae > Viscum > Viscum album. The sequence continues at coordinate 1,884,762,918 of OY728130.1, forward strand.
CCACAATGTCCAAAAAATAATTACATATAGGATGTCAAAATCATGACAGATTCCTTGATATATGACATCATAGGCTCATCATAGGTTATTTATAGAAAAACTATATTTAAATAATACAGGATTTTCATGGAGAGATTGTGAATTCCCAACGAATTTCCCATATTCGTGTTCAACAATGTGTGCAACAAGGCCCATTTTTGTGTACCAAATTAACTTGAGTCAAGTGTGGAACATCAAGTCAAAGTTGTTACTCATAAGTTTATATGTTATAGATCCAAATCCACATGTAGTATGTAGAAAATAATTTACTTCTTTGAAACCACTCACTATATCCCATAACAAGATTCATGAATATTTTCTAAAATATTGACTAGTACATATACATACCCTTAGAGACATACCTAGTCATATACTTTGTAATATACCTAGTGATCTCACTAAAGTTTTCTTATAATAGTTTACCAAGGATAACTAAACATTCATTCTGATAACAAGTGTAACGAACATATTTTTCTTATACATAGACATAACATTACATTTTTGGAATACATAAATCATTTTACAGAGATATTCCCAAAGAACATACTACACTAGTGTATTTTAAATCAAGGAAACATAAAGACTAGTTTAAAAGTGAACTACATTTCTCCCTATAGGTTCCTCATGTCTAGAAACCTTATTAAGAATGTTAAACATAATACATATTTTCATAACCATGGAAAGGGAACATAAAAAAGGGTGAGCTCAGATGCTCGGTAATGATAAACATAAACATAAGTTTATGATAATAAGATCATGTAAATAGGATATCATTCCATGCAAATTAAATAAAAGAATGATGCATCATGGCCTAAAGAATGGAATTTTATAAAACACTAAATATATTTAAATAACAAACATGATTCAAGAAAGAATAACCAAGGAATAAAATATGAAATTTTGGAATACATATAATCATATAATATGATTTACATTATATACAATTCATCACTTCGAATAATATATTGGAAGTATGGGTACACTCTACACTCCTTGGAAGCCATGGTTATATCCCATAGCCATCATAGTAGAATGAGTTAACTCATCCATTTGGTAGTCATGGTTCACTCCCATGGCCATAATTATAGTCAAGGATCAATCCCAATACCATATAAGTCAATATAAAATGACATTAATCACTAACCGATGTATTATAGGGAGATATAAGACCCCCCCCCCCCCCAATCACATAGTGAAATCATACATAAATGTTAAAAAAATTCATAAATAACAACATATTAACCCATGAAATAAAATGTGTATTAAACACATGTAATAAAATCCTAACATATGAATGAAGACATGTTTCATAATAATTTCACCATATACATAACCTTTGAAATGGTTTGGTTTTCAAAATAATATAACCTATGAATGAGAAACAAGATTCATAGACATCATTCTTTCAAAACATAATCTATTCAGAAAATTAATATGAATATAAACATTGAATAACATCCCCATAAAGGCATGAGTTATACAAATGGATGTTATATTAAAGGGTTAATAATTTTATTAGATCATTTAAAAACAATTCTTGAGGAAAATTTCTTTTTTTTCCATTAAAAACAATTCTTTAAAAATAAAATATTTTAAAATTTTAATTCGTAAATGTAAACATGAATACTTATAAAGGATCTATTTTAATCATTTGATATCATTTTACCTTTAAAAAAGTGTTTTTAGGTTGAAAATATTTTCAAAATAATTTATCATCTAAACATTATAAATGAATTATGTAAACCAATTGAAAACCACATTCCTTGAAAAACACATTTAAAATGTAAAATGAATGCTTGGAAAATATTTATAAACCTATTATTTTAAGTATAATTAAAAAATATTCCAAAAAACATAATTTTTAAACATGAAAAATAAGCTTCAATGAAATGAAAGATTTTAAATCCATAATGTAATACCACGTAAATAAGAATACACATTTTTCATGATAAAATATTACAAAATTGCCTCAATTAGAAAATTACTATAAGATTCCATTGAAAATATTGGTAAAAAATAAAAAGAGTAAAAATTTCATATAATTATCATTTTAAATTAGTATAATATTATTGAAATTAATTTTTGGAAGGCATAGTTTTTATGGACCACTGATTTCTGTCTGAAGAGAGAAGTAACAACAAATTTTCTTAAAAAACATCATAATTATCTTAATTACCAATGTGTAGAAATTTATTTTTCCAATAGATGAATAAAACATTAAAAATTGAATATGTTAACATAGGAATATTCTTGAGATTTGGATCATAATATTACTTCAATTACACATAATGATTAACAATCATCAAATGGAGATGAGATTGATTCAACAAATTAAATCCACTTGGCTATGTGGGAACGTAAACATCATATAAGAAAACACAATTACCTAATTAAAAAATATCATAAAATAATTAAATTAATGACATAACATTTAAAATTAAACAACATACATGTATAAAAAAATTATATCCATGTTAAAACACGAATCTTCATCAATTGAAATCGGGAAAAATCATTTTTACTGATTTGGTAACTTTTGAAACATATCCCCCATTAAATAATAATTATAAAATTTAATTTTAAATAATCATAGAATTTTTTATAATAACCATTTTAAACAATAATGATTATTACATACTCCACACAAAAGGATTGAGTGGTGATCATATCTTGTATCTCACATAAATAAAAAGAGAGATAAAATCTCCTTTCCTTGATGTTTCTCGCTTGTTGTACTTATTAAAACCTCCTATATAATTAATATAAATTTACTGTAATTATTTTATAGAACCATATTATTATATCTAATACTTTATATGGCTTGATTAAATCCATGTATTACCTTATTATTAACCATCTAATATTAAGGTCTTACTTCGGAGAACATTCTCAATTTTCTTTTCATGTGTCTTAATTTACATTATCATTGGTATTAAAACATATATCATGATTTCAGAATGATAACCTTTATATAAATATTATATATATATAGTATATGGGTATTATTATAATCCATATATTATATAGTTATAAAATATATTACACCGTTCATGGTGATGGTAAGTCATGCGTTAGCATGAAAGTTATTTCTGAATAATTAACTTATAGAAAGAATGGACACAAATGACCCACATATATAAATTTCTATATTTATATATAATTGTAAATTTTAACATTATTATATAATATATATGATCTACATCCATCAACAACACATTCTATGTAGTTTATGAACGAATCATATTGCTTTTTGGGGGCTGTAGTCTACACTTCCTCAAAAAAAGTTATCACGTTAACAAAAAATGGATACTATGAATATGTGTGTTTTAAATTAAATATAGAAGAATAAAAACCTAATAAAAATTATATATAACATATATAAACATATTTTTAATCCTAATTTACACCATGGGAGTTGGTAAACAAATGGTTAATCATCGTTTAGTGATGTATTAGTCTGCCTACACGTAAACAGTATGTTCTGAATGTTTGTGTATGGTTAGGTTAAAATATTAAAATAATAAATTTCTAAAATTTTTAAGAAACTATTTTATATATATTATCATGAAATAATATGTTTATATAGAGTCATGAATGGAAATAAAATAAAGTAGTTTTAGGGAGGGCGTTACCTCTAGATCTGGTCACTTCTTTTGGTTTCAGCAAAATGGATTAATTAGATTTCATTTTTCCCAATGGGTGTCTTCAATGAAGATGTTATGTATTTTTTGGAGTAAATTGGGTATATATTGTCTGGACATAATGTTCATGAGTGTTGTGAGTAAGTGGAAGTGATAGATGCTAATTGTAATAGAGGGGGAGTGAAATCTCTTATAATATAGTAAATAACAAGAAACCCACCCAAAGTTTTTATTATAAGTGGTTAAATGATATTGAAAATATGAGAAAATGGATTATATGTTTGATATATGGCCATAAAAATGATTTAGGCCAAATTATATAGGTCTTTTGTGTATTAAATTTAATGTTTTCCTTTACTTAAAATTAAGGAATCCTTAATTGTTGTAATTATTTGTAACTACAAATCTATTATTTTTTACCAGAAAATAATAATATCTTATTATAAATTATAAATTATTCTAATTCCCACCATTGAATAAAAATTTCCAAAATCTTAATATTTAATTGAATGAAATAAATTTAATACTTATACTGTAGTTGGGTCAACAATGGTTGGTTTTAAAGTCAAAATCATGCATAAGTGTTCACGTTTTTTTAGTCAATTTCAAAATAAAATTGATTCTAATTTTTTAAATTGTATTGAATGATAAAAATATAATATAATTATCATTTGAATCAAATTATAATTAAATATAATCCTTATAAATAAAATATATGAACAAGGTATTTTGAATTTAAATACAGTATTTTTACCTATTCATTTAAAAATGATCCTTATTAAAAAATACCAAAAAAATTATCGTAACTGAATAATTATGTTCTCATTAAAAATATCCTATTTATATTGGCATTTTAAATTTATAAAATTTTCAAAACATGGATTTGAAATTGGATGTCCATTAAATTGTAGTAAAACTACTATTATGAAAATATTGTGTGTTATATGTTAAATTGGGTTTTTACTTATATTATACTTATAAATCACATAGGATGATTATTAAAAATATTTACATGGATATATAAAATATATATTACCTTAAAATTACATAATAATTTTAATTAATTTAATTTATTATGATTAAAAAACATTGGGAGCATAATAATAGTTTTCTATAAAAAGACACACTTTATATACAATTTGGTTCTAATATTCATTTCCAAATAATATTTAAGAAATAAATTAGTTTTATATTTTTCAGAAAACATATATATATATATATATTGGTTAATATCTTTCATAAAATATAATTTAATTTCTAAATTATTTCATATTTAATATATATTAATAATATATTATTTCTTGTTAACACTCGGTCATGTGTGTTACGCTTGCCCTCGAGAGATGTTAGTATGGGATGAAAGATTTCCAAATGGTTATATATAAAGGAATGAATTAGTTATATTTCATGTAGGGAATTATTAATGTGAAATTTCAGATAATTCAATATAAATTTATAGCATTAATATATATAAAATAACTATTTTTAGTGTTTCATTAAACGATTAATAAAAATAAGAATCAATTAATTAGAAAACATAATCCACAAAATCATTGGATGTTATAGGTATATCCTTCCACATGAGAGATATATGGAACAAATCTTGAACACAAGAGAGGTTTAGTTAAAACCCAATGTAGTAGTCCGCCATCTTAATACGATCACAAATTTCAAATGGGTCTACATAACTACTACTTAGTTTTCCCATCATTCCAATTTTCATTACCTTATTCCCATGATATATTTTAGAAACACTTTTTCACTAATGTCATATTCCAAATCACAATAGTTATTATCAGCATAACAATTTTTTTGAATTTTTTTCCCAAACATACCACTGAAAAGATCTATCATTCTCTATCACATTTTCAAATGTCTCATGTACTAATAGTTTTTTTTTCACAATCCTCCTTAACATATGTTGTTTTTCAACACTTTTATCCATAAATGGGTTTATAATGAGTAATATTATTGCTCATGTGAAGTATATTTTTTTATGAAAAATATAATTGTTGATAGTATTGATAACAAAAACCATTGAAATCTATTTTACAACATCACGACATATCTTCTTGGTCTTTACATGTTATCCTAGACATATTATATTTAAGAGGATGATAAATAGTGTTGGAATTCAACACCATATCATTATCTTGGTGAATATGTCTCCCAAATTTCATTGTGAACATTAGATCCCAGTCTGAAACAATTTATGGTTGTACACTATGTTCCCGTAACACATTCTTAATTTAAATATTTGAAATCAAATCCTAATCTAAATTTTCACTTATAGGGATTAAGTGTTATGAATTAGTATTTTGATAGACTAATAAACATATTACATTATTCTATTAAACATGATTGGTTAGTCTTTTGAATAAATTAATGGTGAATCAATCTTAAACTCATACTAAAATTTTTAAGGGATGTTACATCCCAGTTTAATTTTGTCTCTCAGTCTTAGCATGTTGGAATACCCAACACAGAGTTAAAAATATTTGATAACACATTTCATTATATAATACTATGAATGAATTTTCAAATATAAATACATTTTAATATAAGTAGGATGAATAGAAAAAGAAAAAAATATGAACTACCTCTAAAAACGCCTTCAAATATGGTATAAATGAAACAAATACATCGTTCCAGACCGTTAACATTCCATCATGATAAAGGATAATCATAGAAAAAATTTAAACTATATTTTGTAGCTTTTTATATTCCTTCTATGCATCATTTATCATCAATTGGATAGATGGTAGAAAATTGAATTTATGAAGTTTCAATTTTGTCACCTTCCTTCCGGATATACACATCAATCCTATTGAAATCTATAAATATTTGATTTTTTGTAATGTTTATCTTGAATTGGATATCATGATCCTTTTTGACTCAAATTATTATCCACCATGTTCACTTTATTATTTTTTTCAATCTATTAATCCATCATCGACCTTAGTAGACTCTAACCAACTTATTTTTTCACATTCAACTCCTTCTATGTGAATATATACTTTATAATTCTGTGATAGGTTTATATATCATAAACATCACAATAAGGATAATTCCTGTAAATATTTTATAAATAAATTGTTGTATCTCACTCAAGATAATGATTTTGTGAATTTTACAGAAGAAACATAAATTTTCACAAGAAATATGCTATTACAATAACATTTTTCATAATAATTCACACAAAATCCTTCTTAGATGCACTAATAAAGATTAAAACCCCATCTAAAATAAAGTGTAATGTAAGAATATGTGTTCATACTATTCATGTATTTTGTTCCCTAATATTTTACTCACATTATCTACCTATAAAATCCATGATCCCTTCATAACTTACATGTTCAGCGTATTTGGTAGTAAGGATAAATTATTCTCAAACCATTAATAATATCATTCGAGATCATGAAATATATGGATCTTAGTCACTGTGGTTGGTTAATGTCAATATTCAAAATCCTCGATCTTTTATAGATATAGGAATATATTCTATATTGAAATTTAATTAACCAACAATGAAATATATTTTATCCAATATTTATACTTTTTAAATTTTAAATACAGTTTCCCATTCCTTAGGGTATTTATTATAATTCTCAACTGATATTTCTGATCATCATTTATCATTATATAGATATGAAAAGAATCTATAAAAATTACCACAAATTGGTCAGTTTAATATTTAAAGAATATTAATTAAATAACTAATGATAGTGGAGGAATTGTTACTATTTAATGGAATACATATATTTTCATCACATCATTACATTTTATAGAATACAATTGTTGTTATATCAAAATTTCTCGACACACAACTGACGATATCCCGAATTGTGGTCAATCCAAGAAAAGTGTTGAGACCAATACAGTTGATACAATATCTCATCAATATATGGTATAGTATACTTATACTTGATAATGATATTTTTCAGATCTCAATAATCAATATATATATTCACATAGATCCATTATACTTCTTAAAAAATTAACAGTTTCTCCAAATGGAAAAATGATTGTCCAAATTAATTCCTTGTCAAGGTTCTTCTAGAGTTACATCTATTATTACTGAAACTCAATGTAGGCCATTCAATTGGGAGTCTTTGAAAGAGGAAGGGAAGTAAGAATTTTTTCTATTGAGAACTAAACTTTACACATTGGCAAAATTTTAGGAAACTCTTCTATAAGAAAATACAAAACTTTCACAATTTGGGAAAATCATGGGTGTTGAGTTTCTCTCTAACAATATGAGATAAATTCAACAATTGAATAGGGATCAAGAACCATAAAATGTATTTGATTTCAATAAGATATTAATATATTTAGAATTATATATGATAATTGGATGGTTTGGAATGTCAAATATAACTTAGCATAAATAAAATTTAATATGGATTTTATATAGATAAATATAATCCATTATAATAAAAACATCCAATTCAACCAAAGGTCGAATGAAAATATATATAGGAGCCAAATTCATATAAAAGTATATCAGATTAAAGTTACAAAATTGAGATTCTATCATCGTATTATTATGAGTTTTCATTGAAAATTTCACATCGTTTATTTAAGGTGGAAAATTTACATTCATATAAAATTCAGCATAAATGATTGAATGGGATAATTGAAATTCAAATAAGAGATTAAAAATTCTAGAATAGATGAGAAGTGTAACATTCATCAGGTTATTATCACAACACTCATTAGAAATTGTATTTTCATATGATTTATATTATTCACATTGTTTAATAAGTTCTTAATGTTGATCAGAATCACTAATCATTGGATTTTCAAACTAGTTATCATATCTTCGATAATACTTTAATTTGAATTAGTGGAGAGTGGGTGATTAATATTTTGGATATTCCTATCTATTTTTATCTTTATATATCATTTTCTTGTCACTTTAGAATTTTTTTTAGATGACTATCTTTTATGCACAAAAAAAATTTAACCATCTCTATAATCCATTTTCCTTTATGTTTCCTACCACACATCGACGTTGAAGTAAATCTCATACTCTTATCTTCATGGGTTATAGAGATTCGTTTAAACTCTATATTCATTTTCTTATCAATAAAAATATATTGATAGGTAGCTTTAATATCATTTTCCACCTTGATATAACATCAAATAAGGTTTTCTTAACTACTTAAGTCTCTTAGGGTTAACACCCAGTAGAGAGTTTGATTTTAGCCACCAATGAATCATTCAAACTTACTTTTAGGTTGGATGGTAATTTTATCAGTTTACTTCACAATTAATTATATATTTTCTTTATAGGTTCTCAAACATTATTCATACATTATATTTATAATAAGAAATTAATTCTACCAATTTTCACAAGGAATACCACTAATGTTATTATTTAAAAATAATCTTTTAAAATCATCCCATTCCATGGGGTTAATTTCATAATGTTCACCAATATTCTTGATGATACATTAAAATTAATCAACTTAATGTTACAAATGATATACTTAGGAAATGTATTTTTCTTATTCCAATGTTTTAATAAAAGAAAATATCATTTCAATTATATAGATCCATCAACCTGAAACTACAAGATCATCGGAGTCACTATTTGAAAAGTGATGTTTCTTCATAATGTAAGGAATAGAAAATTTCTCACCCCTTTTCCCATTTTTGATGTCATAATTATTCCGGGAGATTTACAATTTCATGAGCATAAAATTCTAAAAAAAATAATCTAACTCCCATAATATGTTGTGGTAGGGTAAGAAAATCATCGAATTTTCCTTCACCTCCACCATTAGAATAGTTTCATTTGTTTCTAACTATTAACAAGTACTATGAAACAAACTATATCGTATAATAATAGTAACATCAAAATAAAATAACGAATATGAAATTTTCATATTTATTAATATTTCTGAATAAATTATTAATATTACTTTAAATGTAATTCTATGTTTGATGGCATACCCAATACGTAACAATGTGTTTCTTTGAAATCATACGTTGTACACTAATAATATAATATTATTATTTTACATGGTAGTTAACACCCTGCCGTTGTAATGGTTGGAATGAGTACTAACTAAAAATGATTATATATGTTTGTTAAATATTTTTACAGTTATACAATAAATGTCAGAGGCATAAAATGTGAATGAATTCAATTTCAAGCATATGTATTTTAATATTCATTAAAAGGTCGATTAACCACCTTTTGATGGAGAACAACTTTTGAAACTACTTTTTGATAATTTTATATGTTATGTTGGACAATATAAAATCATTATTTAAAATATGGACATCAAAATGTACTTTGTGTAAATTTTTGTTATTTTTCTGATAAAATTCATTTTTTAATGAATAGTGAAAAATGATGTATTTTAATTCAGAACCTCCTTTTAATATAATTTATTTATATGGTTAGATTATATTTTTAATTATTTTTAATGCTTAGTTAAAATATAATATTACCATTTAATACCATGGTGGTCATTGGAATTAATTTCACTTTAAATTTTGACATATACAACTGTCAATCTTTTGATATATATTGTTTCTTAAAAACACGCTATTTGTTTTGACTGTGAGAATTAATTATAAAATTAATAAATTAAAATTATATGTTATCAGTTTGGTAAAATGGACATCATTTTTTAATTTGGAATATCAAATTTACTTTGGATAAATTTTTGGTATTTTTCTAAAAAATGATAATTTTTAATGAACAGTTCAAAATACTGAATTTTACGTCAAAACTGGTTTTTCATCTAATTAAATTATATAGTTAGGTTTCCATTTTAATTTGCTTTAAATTGTAATTGAATTATTTTTTTCACTTAATAAAATGTTATTCATTGCTAGTAATTTCACTTTTCAATTGGATGTAAAAACAAGCCAAACATTTGATAAATTTTACTTCTTAAAAACCACTCTTTGGTTTAGACAATGGGAATTGTTTTTAAATTAATTACTGTAATTTCTGTGTTTGGAATTAGGTAAAATGAATTTCATATTTGGAATCAAAGGGTCCAAATTATGAAAATAAGTCTTTTTTTGGACAGTATGAATAGTAACGACTGGAATTATCTTTAATTATTGTGATTAATTAGTAACCAGGTAGATATGGGTAATAAAATAATATCATTATAATACAAAATTACCCATCCATGTGTCTTAATGCTATTTTTTGAGTCATGTCCGACCATTGGATGCCTTGTTCCATCTATGGGACCCCCATGGAATAACATTAGTGTGATGGTGACCTTTTATCATATTAATTTTTAAAGAAAGGAAAATATTACCAAACTATATAACACCAAAGTAAAACAATTTTAATTTTGTTTACATAAATTATCTCTTAGACTATAAAAAATCATTGGAAAAAAAAATTATTTCCAACATCATGGTGTTTGTTTTATAATATTTAGACATTATATAAATAAATTTATTTATGACACCATGATGATGCAGTGATTACCTCATTAATGAACGATTTAAATAACATGAAAATATTAGGTAAAATCTAATACTTACACTTCTCAAAAACATATAGCATGGGTGTATTTATAACCCTTATCACATTATACAATAAATATATCATTGTGGGTCCTTTAAAATCTGAAAACCATTTTATAATAAAGTAGCATGTCATGACCCTCCAAAAGTGACCCTCCTCCCTCAAATAAAAGGCCCCCACCTCTACCCCCTTTCACACACCTCTCAAGCCATCGGCTCATCCAAATAATTATAATATTATCTCTCCACATCCCTCTCTAACCTTTAAAAGCCTCACTTTGGGAAGAAGTCTTTCCATGTAAACCTTTGGCTCAAATAAAAATGAGTTACCCGATTTAAAGGTATTGTTTTCTCTTATGTTCTTTTGTTTTTTTTATTATCCAACCCCCTAAAATCTTTTAATTAATTTATTTTGTTACAACAAAAGTATCTTCAATATACTAGTATGTTGTTATGAGAATTATTCGAGCTACACATACACACACCCTGATCTAATGGGTGAAAATCATATTGTTTCTGTGGATGGAGAACTACTGCCTCACGAAACATTGATTTTTCAATTATCTCCTACCACCTATCATGGTGGATGTTAAGATTTCACTATATTTATATATGATATATATTATTTTTATGTTTTATTTATTCATCTGTATTTTTCTTTTATGGCATACCATTATAGTTTCCATTATAGGTAAAGGCGATAATTTCATTTTAAGAAGTGCGGACTACGCCCCCTCAAAGTGATATGACTCATTCATGACATATGTGGAACATATAAAAGATAGAATTTATGTACTTATATAACATATATAAAATATATATTATACTGTCTTTATAATATAATTATGTTTCATTGTGTTTTAATTCCATTAAAGTAAGAAATACAAATGAAAGTAGCGTTCATGCGTACGTACGGCTTACCGTCTCATGGAAAGATACATTTAATTACATATCTCCAAATGTTATGTACTATTATAAGTACTTATATATAATGGATATAGATGATATATAATGCATATAAATGATGAATATCATTCTGGATTCAATGAAAATTTGACCACATGAACATCATGTAATTATAAGAAGTCTATTTTTTGACTCATATACCGAACATTGACAAAAACGTATGATATGAACTCACATAATTAATTAATTATTATAAAATTATAATATTTGATATGAATTGAATAATAAATGTTAAAGGTGGACTTTAAGAAGTTATATATTGACCAAATTTTATTATTCATGGATATAAAGAAATGAACATGGCATGTCGGACTTGAGATAAGGGATCCTACTACTCTCTGTTTTTATGTACTCTCTTTTATGTAATTCCTTTTAAGCTCCTAATTCTTATGTTAGGGTATGTTATTTCATATTAATCTTAATATACCTTTTACTTTAATATGAAGAAAGACCCTATTTGATCTCATCAATCCATATTTTGATGTTTTAAGTGGCGCCGTTAGGCTGCCAATTTTTCATAAGGGGATATCTTATCTCGCTTTAAATTCAATGAGATTCCCTTTGTTCGTCACTTATTTGTTAAATGTAGTTTATTTTTTACATCCATTTGATATATATATTATCATGATTATATTTATATTCATGGTGTTCAGTGATTCATTTTTTTCTTATTATCTTTTGGTCATACAACTCAATTGATTACAATGAGGTAAAGAGTTTTTATCTCACTTTTTTTCTCATGAGATTCATGCTACTTTTGCCAATATTTCTTTTTGTGTGGTTTATGTACTACACATGATTGTATTATTCGTGTAGTATACATTAATTTATCGGTATTTACATCTTTATTTTATGACCCTCCTTTCATGGGGAGTACATTTAAAAATTTACCCAAGTCGGTAAGGGAACCTTTCACACTCCTCTTTTTAAAAAAAGACTTCTTTTTGTTAGGTCTTATAATTTACATATTCATATGTTGGGATATGTATTTATATATCCTTATTTCTATAAATGATTTGTCCAAGTGATGAGATACCCTTTTTTATCTCTCATCAACTCATTTTTTAAATTTTAATGTGACGTCGTTAGGCTGTCGAATTTCTGTAAGGGAACTTCTTAACCCACTTTCTATTCTTTGGGTTAAACCTCTTCTTCTAGATTATTTCGTGCTATGAATATTTGTGGATGACCTATGATTGTTTTAAACATAATATCTACTTATATTGGTTGTATTTATAATTTTCACTCATAATTATGTAATTGATTCATCCTTAATCTAAGGATACCGTCTTGGTAAGGGACTTCATCTCAATCTCCTTTCATTGAGGCATATTTTGTTTTATACACAACTTTATCTTATATGGTGTATAAACCCCTTTGAATATTACTTTAATTCAAAGGGAATATTTTTTTCTACGAAGTGTTTTAATAAACAATAAAAAGTATGTTTCTTTTTATTGTATGCGGTGACAATGACCATTCCTCCTCCATGAGTATTATTTGATAAATGGATTCCTTAACAAGCCGTAATGTTTTTAAAACGAAAAAAATACTATATAATCTTTTATGTATTTTTGTATTGAAAATGGTTTCGATAATTGATATGATATGTCATTATAATTTGATTGAAATGTGGAAATGTTATCTTTCCTTTATATTTGTTTTATGTTTTATGATTTTATAATGGTACTTGGACATTTGACGGGTGGTCACGTAATAAACCAAATGATGGGTGGTATTGTCAAAACCAGGATGGGTGGTTATGTTATAACCCCCAATGCATTGGGTATGAAAGTCCGCTGTAGGGATATTCCATTTAGTGATGAGTGTGGAAGTCGAATGCATGTTTATTATATTTAAGTATGTTTATGTCCCAAGTTACCATTATATGTTATGTTTTCATTATATGGGTTTTATGGTAAAATGTTGGCAAAAAAAGGATAATAAACTATCTTTTATTCAGTGACGAGTATTTACTACTTCATAAATGATAAAATTATTACTTATGATAAAGTATTCATGAGTTACTTATTGTTTTGAAAAACTAACTATTTCCCTTATTTGTGTATCTATTATTGAGCTTTTTATGCTCATATCATGTTTTTAAAATGTTTTTCACATGACATAATGTGAATAAGGTCAAGGATGGGACCAAGGAAATGTCATTCTTTCTAAAACATTGAACTCGAAATCTGTCTTTTTAAGAGTTTTTATTTAATGAAAAAAATGGAAACTGAGTAGAAGTGTCTACTTTCTAATCTTTGATTTGTAATAGTTATGTCCAAATTCTCCCAAACTCCAAACCTGAAAAGATCCTCAATTTGAAGTATTCATTTAATTAATGATTATGTATAGTTTTAAGGTCGGGTCCAAAAAGTTGGTATCATAGGTTGGTTTTGATAACTTTAGAGGTTATGGTATTCTTTAGGAATAAGTGACATTACCATAATGGTTAAGATTTTAGAAAGAGTCATAGTTTTAGATAAATTGAATGAGTTTAAGATGGCATGAATAATTATATCTTAGTATTTAAACTCCTCAAAAAATATTATATGATGATTCTAATGATATAATCACACTGACCTTTTTTATTTTAGTAAATTGCTGGATCTAGCAGGCACCAATGTAACAGTGTATGTGAAGAAAACTGTGACGGTTTTCTATATGAACAAATCAATGATATGGGAGCTACAATGAGAACTCTTGTTGTTATTCTCAACCAACTATCAAGAGCCATTATTAGCCACTTTAACATTGGTGAGTTCTCTAATGCATCTTGTATGAGATTACCAACTCGATGTGGAAGTTGAGGTAATAATTATAAAGGTAACCATTAGGGATTATATGATCGTTACTTTTGAGAAAATTATGTGTTATTATATGTTATGATAGAAAATTAAAGGAATGAGATAAAATTGAGGTTAAATTATGTTATGGTATTTTTTTAATATTTTATCTCTTTTTGGTGAATGTTTTAAGAAATATATAGTTTCGGAAAAAGGACAACATGCAGACCATGTGACAATCCGTCACGTCGGTTGAAGCTGTGGAAATCGAAACAATAACCAAAGAATGACTGGGATTTATCGCCCACCACTAGACTATGTGAAGTCCTTAGTTAGTATGACTAATTATATTTAGTTATATGATATTAAGAATAATAAATAAGTTGATATTGGGTTATCTTTGGAATTGACTAATCTATCATGGAGGATATGTGATTAGGTTAATTACTTTTCAGTATGAGACTTTAAGAGTAACTGATGTTATCTGGACATAAATGTTAAGATTTACCTTGGAAGACTATGTCATTAAATCCTTCAAAGATTTTATTTTCAATATTAGTTTCGAGTACTTTGAAGAATTTTATGGATAGCTATTTTTTTAATGGACTTTGATGAACTTTGGGTTTTTTTGGACAAATTTTGGAGATTAAGAGTAGCATTTCTTTTTGTAAAAGATTGTCCTTTTTGGGGATTATCTGATCTTGTACTAACCATTTTGATTTTGTTCTAAAGACATGGGAAATATATAGTTCTCTTTTGTTGATTATGTTATTCCCTAGAAGTTTATTATAACATTCTTACTGTGAACAAGTCATCCTAAATACTTATCTTTTAGAGAAAATATGAATTTGTGCAAGAAATCTACTAACAGATAAATGTCTACACGACAAGTAAGAATGTTTCCTTATGATTTAATTATGCTCATAAATAAATTCCTCAATAAAATTTTTCTTAAAAAAAATTTCTCTGTTAACTTTTCCTACTGGGGAATCAAATACCATTTAACCCATCAAAATATTGTGATTTTCTGGTGGTTAACATTCTCCTAAACATGTTTTCTGTCACTCTCCATCAGAATTTGACCCTTTTTTTCTCATCCATATCAATTTTTTCCTACATGGAATCCTAATATTAGTTATCTCGGGTGACCTTGGTACTTCTATTTCTTTCTTTTAAAGTGACTGTTTAATTAACTCATTTTCTAATGTGGGGCTTTCAATGAAGTTTCTGAGCCCAATTTTAAAATTGTTAGGATGCAATTCCCAAAATACAGGAAGGATGTATCATCCTAGGTAAATACAGAATATGAAATTTTCATATTTATTAATATTTGTTAATAAAATTTTAATAATACTTTAATGGGAATGTTATGTCTGATGGCTTACCCAGTACGCAACAATGAGTTTCTTTGAAATCTTACGTTGTATACTAATAATATAATAATATTATTTTAAACGGTAGTAAACACCTAGTCGTTGTAACGGTGGGAATGAACAGAACTAACTAAAAATTTATTATATATGATTGTTAAATATTTTTACATTTATCCAATTAATGTCAAAGGCTTAAAATGGAAATGAATCTAATTTTATTCATAGATATTCTAATATTCTTTAAAATGTCGATTAACCCCCTTTTGATGGAGACCCCTTTTTTAAACTAATTTTTTTCAATTTTATATGTTATATTTGAAAAATAAAATCCTTATTTAAAATCGGGACATTAAAAAAAATTTGTAAATTGTTGTTATTTTTCCAATAAAAATTATTTTTTAATGAATAGCGAAATATGTTGTATTTTAATTCAAAACTTCATTTTAATCTAATATATTATATATGGTTAGATTATGTTTTTAATTGGGATTAATGTTTAGTTAAATTATATTTTTAATACTTAATCCAATGGTGGTATTTGTAATTAATTTCACTTTGAAATTGGACATAAACAAGTGTCAATCTATTGATAGATATTGTTTCTTAAAAACACGATATTTATTTTGACAGTGGGAATTAATTTCAAAATTAATTAATGAAACTTATATGTTTCAAAATAGGTAAAATGGACATAATTTCTTAATTACGAATATTAAATTTCATTTTGAAAAATTTCTTGTATTTTTCTGACAAATGTTCTTTTTACTGAATAGTGAAAAACACTGAATTTTACTTCAAAGCTTCTTTTTCATCAAATATAATTGTATAATTATATTGTCCTATTAATTATTATTACAGTGTAGTTGAATTATTGTTTATCACTTAATACAATTTTAATAATTGGAAGTAATTTCATCTCTCAATTGAATGTAAAAACATGTATATCTTTTCATAAAGTTTTCTTCTTAAAAACTCATCTTTGGTTTTGACAACGATAATTATTTTTAAAATAATTACCACAATTTTTGTGTTTGTAATTTTGTTAAAAGGATTACATATTTGGAATCAGATGGTCCAAATTATGTAATTAAGACTCTTTTGATTTTGGACATTATGAATAGTAACGACGACAATTATCATTAATTATCATGATTAATTACTAATCGGGTAGTTATGGGTAATAAAATAATATCATAATAATACAAAATTACCCATCCATGTGCCTTAATTCTATTTTTTTGTCAGGGCCGACCATGGGATGCCCTGTTCCAACTTTGGGACCCCATGGAATCAATTCAGTGTGATAGTGACCTTTTACCATATTGTTTTTTAAAGAAAGGAAATTATAACCAAACTATGTAACACCTAAGTAAAACAATTTTAAAATTTTTTAAATAAAATTTCTCTTAGAATATAATTAATAATTATAAATATAAAATGATTTACTACTTCATGGTATTTTTTTTAAAATTTTTATACATTAAATAAATAAATTTACTTATGACAATATCATGATGCAATGATTACCTCATTAATGAATAATTTTAATAAAATGAAAAGATAAGGTAAAATATAAGACATACACTTGTCAAAAACCAGTTTCATTTGTGGATTTCGAACCCTTATCACCTTATACTAGAAATAGATAATTTTTGGAACTTTAAAATCATAAAACCATTTTAAAATCAAGTAAAAATTCAAGACATTTCAAAGGTGACCCTCTTCCCTCTTATAAAAGGCCCCCACCTCAACCCCCTTACCCAAACCTCTTAAAACATTGGCTCGTCCAAAAACATCTCATATTATCTCTTGAAATCCCTCTATTACTCCTAAAATCCTCAATTTTGGGATAAGTCTTCCCAAATAATCCTTCGGATCAATTCCAAAAGAGTTACCTGATTTAAAGGTAATGTCTTTTATTATGTTCTTATGTTTTATTTTGCCTCTCCAACCCCGTAAAGTCTTTTTATTCATTTATTATTTATCAAAACCAGTATATTAGATATACTAGGATGTTTTTATGATAATTATTCAAGATACATTAATACACACCTCCATTTTATTGGTTAAGAACATACTGTTTCTATGGACGACGAACTACTGCCTCACGAAACCATGATTGTTCAATTATCTCATACCACCTCTCATACTGGCCATTAAGATGTCAGTGTATTTATATATGATATATATTATGTTTATGTTTTCTGTATACCTGTTTATTTTTTTATGGCATACCGTTATGGTTTCCATGATAGGAAAACACGATAATTTTATTTTAGGAAGTGCGGACTACCACCCCCTCAAAGTGATATGACTCGTTCATGCCATATGTGAAATGTATAAAGTATAGAATTTACGAACATATGTAATATATATAACATATGTATTATATTTTAATTAGAATATACATATGTATCATTATGTTTTAATTCCATTATAGTATGAAATAGCATTGAAATTAGCGTTCAATTATACATACTGCTTACCATCTCCATGAACGGCGAATTTCATTTCTTATCACCAAATGTTATGTACTATAATAAGTAAATATATATAATGGATGTATATCATTTATATTACATATAAATTATGAATATAATTTTGGATTTAATGATCTTGGTACCACATGAACATCATGTAATTATAAGAAGTCCATTTTTTGACTCATGTACCGAACATCGAAAAAAACATTTAATATGAACTCACATAATTAAATAATTATTATAACAATATAATATGTGATATGAATTTAATAATAAACCTTAAAAGAGTTCTTTAAGAAGTTATAAATTGACCAATGTTTATTATTCTGGTATATAAATAAATGAACAAGGCAAGTCAGACATGAGGTAAGGGATCATACCTCTCTCTTTCTTTTTAAGTACTCTCTTTTATGTCATTCCTTTTAAGATTCTATTTATTTTGTTGGGGAATGTTATTTCATATTAATATTACTGTCCAATTTATGTTCATATGATGAGCGACCTTATTTGATCTCATCAATCCATTTTTTTGATGTTTTAAGCGGTGCCGTTAGGCTGCAGAATTTTCGTAAGGGGATTTCTTATATCACTTTTAATTCTATCAGATTCCCATTATTCGCCACAAATTTATTGCATGTGGTGTATTGTTTAATTCTATTATATATATTTTTTTATCATGATTATATCTATATTCATGGTATTCGGTGATTCATTAGGTTCTTATTATCTTTTGGTCATACGATTTGATTGATTACAATGAGGTAAGGAGTTTTTATCTCACTTTTTTCACGTGAGATTCATGCTACATTTTCCACTATTTACTTTTTTGTTGTTTATTTATTACCCATTATTTTATTATTTATATAGTTTAATTTAATTTATTGGTATTTACATCTTCATTCTACGGCCCTCCTTTCTTGGGGAGCATGTTTCGAAAGATACCCAAATCTATAAGGGAACCTTTCACCCTCCTCTTTTTTAAAATATAATTCTTTTTGTTAGGTCATTTAATCTATATATTATTATGTTGGGACATGATCTTATATATCCTTATTGCTGTAAATGTTATTATCAAGTGATGATATTCCATTTTTTGTCTCTCATCAACTCATCTTTTGAACATTAATGTGACGTCGTTAGATTGTCCAATTTCTTGTACGGGAACATCTAAACCCAATTTCGATTCATTGGGTTAAACCTCTACTTGTTGATTATGTCATGCTATGAATATTTTTGGATTTCATCTGATTGTTTTACACTTAATATCCACTTATATTGGTTGTATTTATAATTGTCAAACATAATTATGTAATTGATTTATAGTTAATCTAAGGATACCGTCTCTGTAAGGGGCTTCGTCTCAATCTCCTTTCATTCAGGAATATTTTGTTTTATACACATCTTTCTATTTTAGAGTGTATAAACCCCATTGACATTAACATTAATTCAAATGGAATCATTTCTCTACAAAGTGTTGTACTAAATGACAAATAGTTTGATTCTTTTTAATGTACATGGTGACAACAACCTTTCCACCGCCGCAAGTATTATTTGATCATGGGCTTCCTTAAGATGCCATAATTTTTTTAAAGGGAAAATAAATACCATATACACTTTTATGTATTTTGGTATTGAAAATGGTTTTAATAATTTATTTTCCATGTCAATATATTGTGCTTGAAATGTGGAAATGCTTTCTTTCCATTATATTTGTTGTATGTGTTATAATTTTATAATGGTACATGGCCATTTGATGGGGGTAAAGTGATAAACCAAATGACGGGTGGTAACGTGAAAACCAGGATTGGTGGTTACATTATAACCTCCAATGCATTGGGTATGGAAGTCAGTCGTATGGCTATTCCATTTATTGATGACTGTGGAAGTCGACCGTATGGTTATTCCATTAATGTATATTTATGTCCCAAGTTACCTTTATATGTTATGTGTTCTTTATATGGGGTTTATGGTAATATTTTGGTTACAAAAGGGTAAGAATCTGTATTTTATTTATTGAAGAGTATTTGGTACTTCATAATGGAAACAATTATTACTTATGATAAAGTATTACTGATTTACCTATTGTTTTAATAAACAAATATTTTCTCTTCTTTGTGTATCTTTAACTGAGCTTTTTATGATCATCGCATGTTTCTGAAATATTTTTTAGAGGACATAATGTGGAATAGTGTCAGGGATGGGATCACAAAAATGGCATGATGTCTAAAACATGGAACAAGAAAAGTTTCTTTTTAAGAATTCTTAGTTTATGAAAAAATGGAAACTAAGTAGAAGTGTCTACTATGTAATCATAGAGATGTAATAGTTATGTCCTAATTCTATAAAATGTTAAACATGAAAAGATCCTCAATGTGAATTATTCATTTAATTCTTGATTATGTAATGTATTAAGGCTGTTTTTTTAAATTAATCATTGTGGGGAAGCCCAAAAAAATGAAAAATCACTTATTAGATGTCTAAATAATGAAACATTATTTTAATTTTTATCACCTTATGTTTATAATTTGGAATTCTATGTTTTCATCATAATTAATCATTCATAGTGTTTTTTAACAAGTTTGTGAATTTATAAACCATAAAGCCTTGGAGTGTCAAACCATTTGGGAAAAAATGATGACTATTTTGATTCTAGTGATGACCAAATCCATCTCAATAATCCATTTTTAAGGTTATTACCCCTATGATTCTATGTCCCAAATACACATCCACTTATAGGATCCTGAAAGGGAATTTCATTTATGGAATCCTCTATATATATCCATTACCAAACATATAAGTCATTTTCCAATAATTTCAATCATAATTATATTTATCCTTATACATATCCACAGAAATACCATCAGGATTCCCCCAAATCATCTATATTGCTTATTTTGACAGTATAAATACAAAATTATATGATTTAGCCTATAATGTCCATAATATATCTAATATAAAAATTATATATTAATGGATGAATATTTATTAAATAACATAATGATATATTGATGAAACTATAGGTCTAGTGAATTTGGAGACATTCACACACCCAAAATTAGTCTGTGATTGAGATATAAAACCTCCTACCGTGTTCTCCATAACTAGCTCACATCATAAAATTATCAAAAAATAACATTTTTTCATAACATAATGAATGAAAATATAATAAATTGTGATCTAAAATGACCAGTCATGGTCAACATGGGAGATAGTGACATATCATGAGAATAAGGGTATTAAAACACGATAATAACATTTGAAACCCATACTCGGTATTTCATTCATCAAAAAATTGATTCACGAAATAAATCACGATAGTTCATAATACATAAATAATAATGGAATTAAATAACATGAACAATGAAAACATAGCATTGTAATTAGGAATAAGTTTTTTCATAAACATAATCCAATAAAATCAATCACTTAGTAGTTCAAGGAATATTCCCAAGAACATTATAATGGAATGGGTTCACTATCCAAACAATTTAATATTCAATTATTAATATAATTATAAGGTATTCCCATTACCTACAACATTAAATGACCCTATAAGAATTCTTGTTTGTATTTTCTGTGGCCTCTATGTTTTTTTGTTTTCCCTTCTGTTGAATAAAACAATAAAATGATGTTGATGAAACATAATGAATTGCATGGAGATATAGGTCCCACCACTCACATTATTAAAATCATAATTATGTGTTAAATAAAATATTAAAACATTACACATTATAGAACACATGAAAATATATGGTTTTTTTTAGATATTTTTTTTATTTCAACAAACCAATACTGGGTTTTGTTGAAATTTCATTGTATCATAACCGTAAGAATGGAACAGGTTTCAAAAACCTCTTGTATCATAACAACAAACAGTAAAGACAATGAATAATCATTTTATTATTAGATTTTTTCTGAGTAATGTATTTTTCAAATCAAATTTATTAATCACATATCAAAAATAATTTCGAAATATCAATTAGAACATTTAATGAAGATAATTCCATTTTCACATTGGATATAACATTTTAAAAAACATAAAATTCATAAAAATTGACAAAATAATTTTATTCTAAAATATATTTAGAAACATATAGTGTAATATTTAAAACATTTGTTTGACATGATGAAATATAATTTCATTCATGTTGGGCTTCTTACAAAAAATATTCCATTCACATTTTCTTAAAAGACACACAATCATTATTTGGAAAATGAGATGATGATTAATTTTAAATGAATTTTTACAAAGTAAAACAAGTATAAAAATTTGTTTAAAAATAATTTTAGAATTTTAAAAACCTTATATAAAATATTTTTTTGTAAACATCTATATGGATTAATAATCATTTTCGAATGAGGATTGAAATAATGTCAATTTTTTCTTAAAACATTATTTTGATCTAATGTGTACATAAAGGGAGGAAAATAAAGGGAATACATGTATTCAAAGGATATAACTTTTGTGGTGAAAAAATCAGGAATATATTGAGTTTTGGATCATAATATTTCATCATTGTATGCATGAACATAAGAAATCCCAAAATTTATGAAATTTTATCATTAACCTCCCAATAATTTAGTGATATTGCATCATAAGACCCGTTGAAGTGTAATAAATTATTTATCATGAATATAAGAAGATTCATGACATAATATGTTAATTGGACATTACATAAACCTCATAAAATAAAATATGATCATAATATAACATGTGTATAATAATGGAAAATTGGGATAGAGATCCCATAGTCTTAGTTTGGCCATTAATTATAAATCATCACAACTATAGTATAATATATATAACATTATTATAAATCTATTATAGATCCATAATTATATTTATCATATAATATATTATTTACTAATGACATTTTATTACCCTTTTATTATAAATTTAATGGTAAAACATTGTTTTTTGTAAATAAGTACATTACTTTTTTTTTGTATGTTTTGAGTTTACATTTGAAATAAAATTAATGTGAGAAAAATTACATTATCTAAATAATTTTGAAAATTATTTACATATATAATATATTCATTATTTATTTCATTGGATTAATCTAAAAAATATTTAGATGTATAAAGATATATATTATTCACCGAAACAAAATGTCGTACAAACGAATGAATGTTTATTATATGTTCTCAATGGATTGAAAGAATTAAAAGTTATAAAATATATTACCATTCCATAATCATATTTATTTCATATTTATAATATATTTTAATTAAACACATCTATATTACCTTCAACTTAATGTTCTAATCAATAAAATTATTTCATGATGTGTTTTTTCGATGTACACATGGGTGACGTTATCATATTACCACTTAAAGTAAAGTAAGAATTTAAATTTTATATAATACTTCCATATTTTTAATAAAATAATAATTATCATATATAAAAATTTAATCCGACATTATCTCATGAATTGGCTTGTGCCTATATAAAACAAATAACATTGTTTTGTGTGCCGGTAGTCCACTGTACGCATAATAAAAAGATTATTTGTCGATATGTTAGAGGTGTAAATGGCTATAATTTATTAAACTAATAAAATAAAAACACTATTTTTTATACACATATCTTATTATATATGTATAATTGAAGATGATTTTATATGGTTAGACAAATAATTAAAATAGAAATTATTACGTGAAAACATTTCTCCTTCTTCAAACAACCGCTTTATGTTTAACTTAAATCCTTCATATATTGGATTTAAGGTCTTACCTTGGAACATAGTATTTGGGGTGGAAATAAAATAGTTATATTTTGGATGTTATTTGATTAATCAAAGATTTTATTATTATTTATGAGGATATAATAAGTGGATTACTTTTATATGTTTTGGAGAATATATACATTGTATTTTTGGAATGAACAAAGTGTACACACATTTTTCCATTGATAAATCGATAAGAAATATATAATTATCAATATTTATAGGATATATTGATGAAATATGATTTTAACTTTTTTAAATGTATATAGGTCAGTATGACCTTCATTGTTTTTTAAGCTATTAGTAGTATTGTTTTAACCTCAACCAAGGTAATTAATTTTTAATTTTTTGACTTTTCGTTTTGACAAAAAAAATTATATAAAATTTTTATATAATATAAATTATTATAAAATTAAATGTGACCTCTATTTTTACATATTCCATTCATAGAGGTATAAATTTTAATTTAATATTAAACCCACATATGTGATAAGAAAGTTGTTTTCCAAAGAGAGGATGTTTGAAATGTTAAAAAGTTTTTTTATTATAATTGAACTTAAAATTTGTTATAAAGAAAAAAATTTAATTAATAATTTATAATTTTAAATAATTCACATTGAAAACCGTTCTAAAAAATCAACCTCATAAATTTCAAAATGAAAGGGATGTTTTAATTAAAACCCTACATTTTCACTATTCATATAAAAATATATAATTTTAGAGAAATTCCAAAAAATCACCCTGAGAAAAATGTACATAAATATTTAAAAACAGAAGTTAGTTTTATCATATTAATTTCATATTATTGTAAAAATTTAATTTTTTTATTTTTCATAAAGGTAATTAAATATCATTTTTTTTGGGAAAATTGTTTTTAAAAACATATAATTACTGTACAAACATGAAATCATGTGATTTTTAATAAATATTACTTTTTCATATAAAAACCTCATAAATGATATTTAAAAATATTAGTCATATTCTGTCTACAAAGTATAATGGATAAGTAAACATTGTAATGTTTAAATGATAATATTAATAGTTTCCATGGTTTGATAAAACACGTTGTTGTGAGTAGCACATGATATTAAAGATATTATATTAAATCAAATATTATATTTCATAAATTATTTTGATTTTAAAAAAGTGGTTACTCAATGGTTTGGTTGAGTTTTGGGATTTTTTAAATTTTGGAGCCTCATTTATTAAAATCCAATATTAGTAACAATGTTAGATAACTATTAGTACTAAATCCTGAATTTATCCATATAGATCATTGAGTTTGTCACAAAGTTTTCTAAACCATTCACCAAAGGCTACATGGATGTTAAATAAATCTCAAATTTTTTTGAGCGAAAACCTTTATGGGATTTGCATTGTTAGATAAATAATGAGACTATTCATGCGAGGGGGTTCAAATTCGGCAGTGTTGTTGCATGGTTAATACAGTTTTTTTCCAATCATGTGGCCAAACCATATTCTTTATTAAAAGGTGTGGAAATACCCCTTTAAAAATATTTTATTTTATCTTTACTACCCCTTTATATCATCATTAGTGCTTAGTAGATACTTTAATATAATAGATGCCTACTTCTCCACTAAGTCATGAATATTTTTCTTTATTCAAAACTCATAGTCGATCACATTAGCTGTGTTTGAAGAGTAATAGTTTTTCCATGATTCACCCTTTAATATTGTTTATGTTTCATTCAGTATTCAATTTTCTTTCAATGAGAGAACAAATAATGATTTTCAAGTAGTAAGTTTATTTATCTATTTTCTCCCAATCTAGTTTGAACCAAATAATGATAATAGATGAGTTTAGAATAATAATAACGAGATAGTTGGTATGTGGATTTCCCTTTAAGGTAATTTTGTTTCATAAAATTTGTTGTTGTGACACATATCAGGATTTCGATTTCATTCCTCTTAAACATGAATATCTATATATATCTGTTAATTCTAAAAATTATTTACCTAACATACACCAAAATACACCATTAATGGTTATCTACATTGACATGAACCACCCCATAACGTGAGTTAATTATTTGTCCAGGGACCCTACATATTTTAAAAAACATAATCTATATTTCACAATGTGTAAACTATAATCTTAATTAAAATAAAGGGTTATGTTATTTAAAAAAATAATTATTCATGCGAATGACCCATTTGTATATTTATGAATTTTTTATTTTATAATTTATTTATATAAATTATTTAATGATTTGGGTATCATCCCATGGTTGAAATAAAGGATCATAATAAAGGGATAAATGAATTTTTAAATGGAATTTGATCATACATAACTATTATTAATGATCGATAGTTTTTAATTAAAATTATGAAATGTGATGTATTTTAACTTATATTATTTAATATCATGGCCTTTATTAATTAATTGTATTTGTAAAATAATTTAATAGTAATGGGTAATATTTTTTAAATGAAATAAATTACTTCTCTGATACAATTTTTATGTATTAAATTAAATATTCCTTACATATATAAATGACTTGAGCGATAATCTAGTACCTTTTATATATAAATGGATTTTCACATATTTTTATTAAATTATGTTTCCTTAAATGATACTTGGTTTTGGTATATGGAACCCCATGAATGGGATCATAGGCTAATTAAGTTACATGTACCATGAGTGACACTTAGGTTTCTTATACAACACTCCTTAGACGGATTCATAATTTAAAATAATTATAGTAATCCTTGAGTTATACATGATTTCCATATATAGAATTTCATGGATGGGCTCATTAGTAAAATTAATTATCAAATAATACATAGAGATACATGGGCTTCCCATATAGAACTCCATGGATGGATAATTTGTTTAATGATTTATATTAGACCTAGAGTGATTCATGTTATCATAAAAAGTAATTCAATACACATGATCAATGAAAAAATAGAGATGTTGGTACATTATTGTTCAGCTTAATACATGGATATCATGGGTTTTCACTAACGGATATTTGAAATAT
Source organism: Viscum album (assembly GCA_963277665.1). Taxonomy (NCBI): domain Eukaryota; kingdom Viridiplantae; phylum Streptophyta; class Magnoliopsida; order Santalales; family Viscaceae; genus Viscum; species Viscum album. The sequence goes on from OY728130.1 coordinate 1,884,790,446, forward strand.
TTACTTTTATGACCTTGGATATGTTCCCCTAAATTGATGTTTTAGATAAGGCCTTAATTAATTGATATACACTTGTGATTATATTTTGTAGATTCCATAGTCTTACACCTAAGGTCCCCGTGAGGACATGTTTATATCTGCCTATATATGTTTAAATTTGAATATGCATACATTATGTAATGTCATAGATATTATGAACAAGGATGAAGAAGGAAAGCTTGACCAACTTTCCTTTGGGGAATTTGATCCTGAATTAATTTTATTTCTTTATTAACTACCTTACAAGATATACCCACACACTATTATACTTTATCCACATTTGAAGGATTTCTTTAAACATCATGACTAGTGGCTTAATTTTATTTATCTCAAACCCTATTTGAGAATCCATTTGGTACTGACATAGACCTTTGGGTTAATGGATGAGGTTCTAGATTCATATTTTTTTATATTATTCATTTTGTATGGTTACCATTTGAGATGGTATCATTGAAACATACTAGGGAGCCGATTCTAAGGGTTCTTATAGATATAATCTATGGTACTTTTTTTGTTTCCTTGTATAATTTGTTTGTATTATATATTTTATTTATCATAATTTTAAGTAGTATCATCATATGGATATTATTGGTAACATTAATTTTAATATTCGATTTTATTAGTTATTATAATCATCGATTTCATTTCTCATTATTATGATTCGTTAATATTGTGTACTAATTCAGGGTGTATAAAATAACAATTGAGTCATAAAATAGATATAATTTACATTATATTTTCATAATACAAAAAAAATAAAAAAAAATGCCTAAATTCTATATTAGTCTATTGACATTGGAATCATAAAAACATTAAAACTAGTACATAAGTGAGCTAACTTATCCCCAATAGGTTCATTATGACAAAAACCCTTTATAAACACATCATAAAATATATATATCTTCATATCCTATGGAAGGAAACATAAAAAGGCTGAGTTCATATGATCTACAAGGTTAAATAAGGAGGACAAGTAAGCATAAACATGAGTGTCGGAGTATGAGAACATGATCTAAAAATTTTAAAATTATAACCGACATATCAAAGATCATTGACATGAATTATTCCATAAATCATAATAATTTAGACGACATTAATTATAATGAAATAATGAAAATTAGACATTAATCTTTAATATCAGAATAAAACAAGGAATTATGTTAAGAGTATAATCATATAACATGATTTGTATAGTATCCAATACATCGATACCCAAACGATCTATGGAGTATGGGATAACTCAAAATACTATCTTGGTTGTCATGATTCACTCCCATGGACATCTTTAGTATCATTAGTTCAATCCTCATACCATCTTATTAGTCATAGGTCACTCCAATGGCCATTTTAGAAGTCAAAGTTCACTCCCATGACCATCTTCATGTTTATCAAGACATATAAATCATTATCAAATGCATTAGATGGAAGTATAGTTCCCATAAATCTCAAAATAAAATCATGCATACATGTTCCACATAAATAAAAACAATCATATCATAACACATGAAATAAAATGGTTTTCTTAAACATTAATCCCATCATAACCTGGGGAAAATAGACATTTTTCATAATCAATTCGACAATATATAACCCATGAAAAGAAGCTGGTATTATATTCATATAACATGTCAAAAAGAAATAGATATATTAAAAACATGAAATAAAATTAATACCATTTATTGAAAGAATATGAATGGTTACACTGAATGATTTTCCCGCTATATCATGAGTTACAACAATAGATTTTATCTTACATGGGAAATAATGAAAAAATATATTTTAAAAAAACTTAATATGATAATTATAATTTTTTTCATTGAAAATTTCATCATAAAATGGATAACCTTTTGAAAAAAATTCTCATGAAAAAACCAGAAAACATATAAGGAATGTATTGAATACATTTAGAAATCCATTTTCCATTGAAGCCGTGTAGAAGAGTATGAAAACTATTTTTTTTATTTCACCTAGAAAAAAAGTTAAATATACAAAAATTAATTTTGAATACAATTTCATAGAAAATATATTTTAAAAATAAAAACAAATTCTGTTAATAATGAGAAGGAATATTTGATTAAATGATGATGGGTAAATTTGTACATGTCGTATGAGATAAAATGAAAATTGATTTTAAATTATAAAATGATTGGGAAAAATTGTTGTTCACAAATTGTAAAAAATATTTCATTTAAACATTAGTAAAATAAAAAGGTTTTAAACATTATTTAAATTATCATAATAGATTATTTTAATATCCTAGAATATCTTTTTGGAAATAATTGTTTTAAAATAACATAGGTTTCTAACCAAATAGATAGGTAAGGTCATACTATCTTTAAAATATTTTATTAATTATCATAAGTTCGAATGTGTGTAAAATTTTCTAATACAAAAATACATTAGGAATAAAAATAGGATAAAAATATTAATGAGTTTTATTGAATTATGGATTAAAATATTTCATTTATAAAAAATTTATCATAAACCATTATGATAAATAGTGAGCTTGTTTCAATAACTCTTACCACATGGTTACATTTAATCATACACTCTATAATTGAATGTGAGATTACATGGGGATTAAAATATTACATAAAAAATTATATTCCGGATATAAAATTTTAAAATCAAATTATATACCTCAAATAAATACACAGGCTTAAAACATGCCATGTGCCTCAAAAATGCCAAATTGAGATAGAATTAATTTACTTATTTGGTAAATTTTTTACAAAAACACCATGATAGAACGATCATAATAGTTTTATTTAAATACCCATATAAATGTTTATAAAATTGTTGTAATAAATAATATTATTTTATTTACACCACACAAATGATGTGAGTTGTTAATAAGGCATGTATCTCTTGAAGATAATGAGGGAGATGAAATTCCCTTATCCCGTGTCTTCAATCTCTTCGTACTATTAAAAAATTATATATTATAAATGTTGGATTAAAATAATTATTTAATAAAAGAATAGTAATATATATAATACCATATATATATATATTATGACCTTATATTACCCAGTTATTAACAATTCTATGTTAAGTATTCACTTTGGGTAATATCTGCTTTTTTATTCTCTTGTGTATTAATTTTGTTACATTGCTTGTCGTTATTTTTATATAATGACTGACATAATTTAAACCAAGATATAAATATAATTTATATTTAGCATATTTTTATTATAATAATCTATAGGATATAGAAATATGAAATGGAATACATCATTCATGGAGACAATATGTTGTATATACGCATCAATGTTCTTTCTGTTTTATTGTCTTATTAGAAGAAAATTATTAAATAACATATAATTATATATATATATATAATTATTAAATTTACATGATTTTATAAAATAAATCATATAATTTCACCAAATCCATTCTTAAAACATTTCATGTAGTGTGTGAATGAATCATCTCACATTGAGGGGGCGGTAGTCCAACCTTCCTTAGAAACAATTATAGTATTTACACAAGATGGAAAGTACACTGATATGTGTAATAGAATATGTAAATAATTGTAAATAAATTTTGAATAAAATAAATTTTATATAAAAATATTTTGACCAACATATCTTCAAAAATAATGGGTGATAATTTAAAATTGAACAATGAATGTTTTGTGAGGCAGTAGTTCGTCACACACGTAAACAATATATTCATTACGCATTAAACGGAATTATGTGTATGTGTAGGTATAAATATTAATATAAATAAAATTATATTTTGGATACTGGTATCTTTTTATATTAATGGAATAAAGATATAGGCGGGGATGTATAATGAAAATAGAATAAAGGAGGACGAGGGAGTATGTTACCACTTTATTAGGAAACATATTCTTGTTTTAACAAAATGACTTCATTGGATTTAATTCTAGAAATTTGATGATTTATTGTTGATTTTAGTGATGTTGGGGGTTATTTGGTAAGATATTTATGGAACTCATGGGGCTAGAGAGGTGTGTGAGAGTGGTAGGATATGAGGCTTGTATAGTGTTGGGGGCTAGCACTCTCATAATATTTTGGAAAAGGGAAACACAAACCATGTTGTTATTATTTAATGTGGATAAAATAATGGACCAAAGTAAATACATGGTAGTACAAAGATGTAATATTTTCTGAAAATGAGTTTTGGATATGTTTCATGGTAATATTAGTCCTTATGATATGGGTTTATCCCCCCATTAAGATTAATTTAATCTTAATCATTGTAATTATTTTTAATTACCATCACTAGTTTTTATGATACAAAACTCCTTAAATATTATTAAAAATTAGAAAAATTATGATTCAAAATACGAAATCCCATTTTCCCAAATTTAATCATTTATTTGGAAAAAATAAATTTAAATTTTATCCCACAGATGGGAAGAAAATATGGGTTTTTAGAGTAAAAATGTTCAAATGTTTGCTAGGTTTGTATAATAAATTTAATTGTTAAATTGATTACAGCATCCTATATTAGATAAATATTTAAAATGTTTGTTTTATTAAACTTTTAAATCACCAAAAAATATAATTTTACCTTATGAATAAATTAGATGAAAATTTAGTTTTCAGTTAAATTTTAGTGTTGTTCATTTTTCATTAAAAAAATAATTCACATAAAAATACCAAAAATAAACCCTAACAAAATATTTGTTCTTCTATTTCATATATGATGTACTATTTAAATAAAAGAATTTATAAAATTTCGGTAATTTATATTTAAAATAAGAACACCACCAAACGGTGATAAATTCTCTTTAATTATAATTTAGGTTTTTATTTGTATTATTTGGATTATTCTTATATTATGACTATAAAATCAGTTTTTTGAATAAAATAATGTATCAATATATATATAAAATATATATTAAATTAAAACTTATTAATAATTGAGATTAATTTTTTTTATTAAAATAGCTTTGCGATTTGAATAGTTGCTTTCTATAAAATTATATAATTTATATTCAATTGGTTCAAATATTTTTTTCCAAGTAATTTGTATATAATTTATTCATTAAATATTGTTTGAAATCCAAATATCTTCAAATGTTGGAAAATAATATTAATTTAATCTAATTTAGTAGCTAGGTAATATAATATAAGATTAAATAATAATATTGTTAATAATATATATTTATTTAGTGACACATGATATGTTGTGTTACACAGGTTATCTAGAAACATCATTCCATCATCAAACATACACTAACCTCAATTTTCCATGCATATAATGCTAAAATTTATGTTTTATGTACTTTATAGTTATAATGGTGTTACAAATAACACATGCCAAACATAATTTCTAAAAAATATTTTTAATGTGGAGTGAAATTAAAAAACTCAAAAATAATATGGTAATTTGAAAAAGAAACGAAATTAAAACATATTTGGGTGTTACATTCTACAACACTTCAAATTATTTTCTCACATTAAATTTCCCTATGTTGTTCAAGGATTAATATAGGAATGTTCTTTTCCTTGAAGCCCAAATTGTACAAATAAATACTAAAAACTCATATTAAAAATGAATTTTAGAAAGAAAAAAGTTCCCCAATGTTACATATACCACTGTTTTGATATGGGAGAACTTATGTCTATAGTGAAAAGATGGACATGGAAGATAAATCTAACAATCATGTTCAGATGGAGATTTATGGAAAATCCATTCCGAAGAATGTTAATAATAAAAAATCTATAAATCTGTTATCAACTAAGGGACAATTTTATTTAATATAAATAGAGGCACTATGATGACCTTTTATTTTTTAAATATTCTTTTTCCAAATGTGAAATGGTTTTAATTAAAAGATGTCATTTCATGATTTTAGGAAAGTAATTCCCTTTGTTTCTCCTTGATCTACATCACCAATTTCTCCAAAAAGGATGGTTAATTTTATACTCTTGAAGCACTATATAATCATCAGATCTATAACATGCCATCCCATTTTTCATTAGTTATCATGAATGCCATGTTTTTATAATAGGTAATCCATTATGAATAAATCCTCTTGTGGGAAGATAAAAATTATATATCCCAAACATTATCCAATGATTATCTTAACATTTATATAAATGGTTGACATTATAACCCCTATGATAGATGAAAATAAAAAACTATAAAAATATGGTTTAAAGATCAAATTAAAATTGAGCTCACATATCTAAAAAATTACATCTCGATTGTAACATATCAAATATGTGAATTCCTTCATAATATATTATATTGATGAATGATAATAATCTGATTTACCCTAATTTCATATTATAAACATTCATATCTCCTTATTATAATGAATATTGGATGTATTTTGTAAATCCAAGAATATGTTGTAATCATGATAGTATAAACTACTTGATAACAATTACATAACTAGTTCCAAGGAAATACATATTATCCAATTTAATTATTATTAATCAAAATATATGTACCAAAAAAATTATCTTATCAGAAAGAACATATTAAAGGTTGTCTTACTATTGTCAAAATATCAGATAGTTATTAAATAACATTTACAGTCCATCAAAAGCATTCAAAATAATCTTATAATTCCTTAGTGGAAAATAAAAAATAAAATATCCATTCATATTTTACAATTCATAATATATAATTATTGAATCCAAATATATAAGATCTTTGAATATTCCATTTCAATAATAATTCTTTTAACATAAACTTTTTCCTATTACATAATACCACTTTTCTTATTTACAATTCCTATTTAGTCTCTTAATCATTTTCAGTGTAATCATTACATGTACAGCCATTATAAACCTCTAAAAAATCATTCTACTTAGAACATCTATTTTCATAAAAAAAATTCCAAACTTGAAATATTTTTCCTTTAATGAAGTCTTATGATGGCCAATATTCAAATCCATTTGGTTAGATGAACCCTTAAATTTTCCTATGTAGTTAATTTTCTATATCTCTCTTTTCCACAGTCAAAAAATAGTTTTATTCAAATACATTCACATAGTTGATTCATTCATAAATATTAACATAAGGGAAACGGGATCATCTATCCTCCAGGGTCTCCATTACCAGAACACTCAGTGTACTCCTTCCTTAACTCCTTTCATGAGTTTGAGAGTTTTTTAAGGTATAAATTTTTTTTTCATGTTCCACAAAAATTTATTAGCCATGCTATCAGAATATTTCACTCCAATTTTCATACCATTTTATATCTCATCAGTATATTTTCTGTCATAGTAAAGGTTAATCTAGTTATTTCTAGTTACTACTATTGGTTAAAAACCTACTGAATTGAATAAGAAAATAATAATATTGTGAGGAACCAATGAATTATAAAAACCACTTGTATGACTTCTAAATTATGACACCTTTATTAAAGTATGAATGATGAAGAATATAATTAGATATTCATATCCATGTTATATAATAATAATTTATAATGGTTGTTGAAGTGTTTTTGAATTTACAAATAATATCTCCATGGAGTATCAATGCAGGGGTGGAGGAAGAGACATTTCCCTATGCCATATTTTCCCAATTCTGGGTTGGGACATCGTTTTTTAGCAGTTACGCCTATGTATATATATTCTAGAGCTACATCCACTTTTAGAATCCATACGTTGATGTATTTGTATGAAACCACTTACTATATTTTTTACCGAAATTCCATGAAAATTTCTTATACATTTATTTATCCTCAGACATATCATTTGACATGTCCACAAAGTTATCACTATGGTCTTAACATCCTAGTTTCCAATGTATAACTAAAACATAAATTTGATACCAGAAATAAAAACCCTTTATTAACATACATAGACATTAATTCAGAATTTTGGAATACCTAAAACAATAAAAAAATATACACCCAAAGACCGTATTTGATTACTTCATTGGGAAACATGGAAACATGAACACTAGAACATAAGTGAGCTATAATATCTCCCACTATTATCATTCTCACTTCATGTCCCCTGGGGACCGTTCCATGACTACCCCAAGCCCGCAGTCTATAGACTAGGTTCAGGTTAGTAGTACTAATGGAATATTACCTAAAACTGGGAACACATTGGGTTTATAACTTGTAAACACACACACAAGAGAGAACACAGATGGATACGAAACACAAAGTAAACTATATAACAAGAGTGTGCTGAATGGTCAAGGGGCCAAAATAAAAGCCCAACTAGATAATACAAGTACAAATGTTATATAATACAACAGAATAAAAGGGAAAGTTAGCTACTGGGTCGTCCTCCGAGGTTCCTACCTGAAGGGTAAGAAGATATCGCCTCCTCATCCGTCCTCATATGTACGTTTCTCTGTGTACCGACACACCATATAGTTCACCACTGAGAACTATCCAGACCTAGTACTCCCATCCCCAGTTAGAATTGTACGTAATGTGCATCAAACAGAACAAAGTGAGAGAATAAACCTTCTAGGGTTGAATATAACGATACTCCGTAGGGACCTCGAGACCCTCTAGGACTCACAAAATACATCAAGGATAAACTATAGGTATGAAATACACATATAACAATACTTACATATATGAACATACATATACCTATTTTATCATGTAATATATCTTAATCATGAGGAAAACACTGAGGGACTAACTCAAATCATACGAGGATTTATTCCAGGGTAGTAGTGACTAGTAACATTCTGAAACCTTGGCTGCTGGAGAACTCCTCATCTATCGAGTACAGTGGGCCTACCGCATCACATAGAGGGGCTTCCCACTAACCTTGGAATACTGAGGTACTCTTCATATCGAGTACCATGGGAGGTTAAGTTCTGGTTCACTCCACACCTCATCTTCCAATTCGTGGATTTTACAAACAAAATAAAATAAAATGGGTGTTTATTTTATTATATTATTTCATGAAAAACCTAATAATTATCTTTCACTCTTGACCAAATATCGTCGAGGTGAAAGCCTCGTTAATAGAATAGCAGTGCTTTGAATCCAACAGTGCCCTATGATTTCCATTCAATGCACCAGTTAATTTTTTAGAAAACCCCGCTTGAACATTCACTGAAAGTACGTGAAAAAAATATCATAAATTCATTTCAGGAACATTGGTCCTCAGAATCATGTGCCGTTAATTTTTAGGGAGTCATAAAATTCCCATTTAAATGAAAAATATTACATCTAAATTACAGGTCTTTAAATTCTCTCCACCTCAGGCTTTACGTCCCCATAACCCACACCTCAATCTAAGGGAACAAGTGGGGGTACTGAGCATTTATCTGAGCGTCCTTCTCTCATGTGCTCTTGGAGGTTCTTGTGCTAGCAGCAAATGCGCACCAGAGGTATTGACCGAACTCTTAAGACCCTCTCTTATCGATCCTTGATCTATTCTAGAACCTCTATAAAAGTCGCCCCATCTAAGATGTCTAGGTGTCCATGGTCGATGATGTGAGAAGGGTTGTGCACATATCTCCTCAACTGAGAAATGTGGAAGAGGATGTGCACCCAGTGTAATTGAGGTGGAAGATCTAAGTGGTATACCACCTCGCCAACTCAGATGAGGACCTAAAAAGATCCGATGAATCTCGGAGTTAACTTGTCATCTCGTCCAAATCCCCGTATACCTCATCAGAGTGAGACCCATCGAAAGGCGTGGTCACCATCCTTTAACTCAGGAGGTATCTGTCTCCAGTAAACATATAAAGTATGCCTGCTCTATGCAGTCTTCATCACATCCGGGATGATCTGCAACTACTCTTTGGTATCCTAAACCATCTATGGTCCCACAAGTTCTGAATCACTTGGATCATTTTAGCACAAAAGGTGGTCTGTAAGGTCACCTTTATAACACCTCAAAAGGTCATATACCTATGGTGGAGTGATAGCTTTAGTTGTTTTAAAACTACACTAAGGTAAGTGGTCCTCCCAGCTGTGACTGAAGTCAAGGAAACAAGCACATAGCATGTTCTTGAGGGTCTGAATGGTCCTCTAAGTCTGACCATCCATCCGAGGATGGATGGTGGTGCTCAAACGAAGCTATGTACCGAAAGCCTCCTCCAACCCCTTCTATAGCCAGGATATAAAACATGCAACACGATTAGAGACAATAGTCGGATGTACTCCATGTAGCCTTCTAATCACATACACATAATGGTGTCCCATGCTCTCTACTGAACCCTACTCACTAATCGGTAGGAAGGGGGCTGAATTGGTGAGTCAATCAACGATCACCCAAATAGAGTAATGTCCCATAGATATATGTGGAAGTCTTATCATGAAGTCCATTTATATACCAACCCACTTCCACTCGGGGACCTCTAAAGGATGAAACATGCTTGTTGGTACCTTAGGCTACACCTTAACTTGCTGACAACTGATGCACTGAGAGACAAACTATGTTATTGCCTTCTTCATTACTGGCCACTAGTGTTGTCATCGGAGATCACTGTACATATTTACCAATCATGGATGTACCACTAGAGGGGAAGTGTGGAACTCACTCAACACTTCCTCCTGAAGTGACACTGGTACAATGGTACGTTCTCTGAAGAGGTTGACATTATTCCCACCTTCAGAAAATCCATCAAGTGCCTGCCCTATAGACATCTGATCACGTTGTGTCTCACAGTCAGCATCCACGAGCTGTGCCTCCTTGAATCACTAAACAAGTGGGGTGGTGATAATAAGAGACAGAAGTAAATATTCTCATTCTCTATCCACAAAGGATATCTTCAATGTGGCCAGCTTCTCTGTCACCTCGCTGAGAAACTGTATATCAGATCTCCTGCTGAGTGCCTCTGTGACAACATTCCCCTTCCCATGAGTATAGACTATTTCAAATTCATAGTCCTAGAGTCTCTCAAGACAAATTCATTGTCTCAGGTTCATGTTATTTATAAATAATATATACCTATGACTCCTGTGATCAAAATTAATGGTAAAACTCTCACCTAGTAGATAGTTTCACCACAACTTATAAGTGAAGACCACTACTACTTACTCCAGGTCATGGGTAGCGTAGTTCTATTCATGTTGACTCTTCTGTCGAGAACCATATGCAATCACTGATTGCTCCTGCATCAGGACACATCCAAGTCTGATCCTTGATGTGTCTCAGTAGACTATGTACCCTACGCCCACCTCTATAATCCTCAAGATAGGGGAACTAGTCAACCTCTACTTCAGCTCCTGAAAACTCCGCTTGCATTTCTCCGACCAAACAAAGGGTTCCCCCATCTTCGTCAAGGCTGATAGTGGTGCTGCAACTCTGGAGAAGTATGAAACAAACCTCCTGTAGTATCCAGCCAAACCCAAGATACTTCGTACCTCCATCACACTCCTTGGTGGCTCCCAAGCGAGAATCGTCCCACTCTTCACTGGATCAACTACAAATTCTGCATCTTATATGGCATGTCCCAAAATGTAAACCTATTGGATCTAGAACTTGAACATCAAGAGCTTACCAAAATGTTGGGGCTCTCAGAGTGTGTCCAGTACAACCCACATATGATAGGCATTCTCGTCCTTAGAATTCAAGTAGATCAGGATGTCTTTGATTAAGAATACTACAAAGCAATCAAGGTCTGGCTGAAAGATCTTGTTCATGAGTCCCATGAACACGGTTGGAGTGTTGGTTACACCAAATGGGATAACCAAGAACATGTAGTGGTCGAACGAAAATCTGAATTTTGTCTTCTACACATCCTCTCATACTCTGAGCTGATGATAGTTTAATCTGAGGTATATCTTCGAAAACCATCATGCTTCCTTTAGATAATCAAAGAGGTCGTCAATCCTCAGGAGTGGGTACATGTTCTTCACGGTCACCAGGTTCAGGAGCCAAGAGTCAACACAAAGCCTCAAGCTCCCATTCCCCTTCTTGGGGAACAGAAACAGGGCTTCCCAATGTGAAACACTGGGTCGAATGAATCCATTTTCCTACAAGTCCTCTAGCTGTACTCGCAGCTCATGATGTACCGCGGGATCTATCTGACACGCTGGTGATGATACCGGTGTCGTCTCAGGGTACAATTCATTGTAAAATTCCACCTCTCTACTAGGAGGTGGACCTAGGAAATCATCAGAGAAAACAACTGCATAATAATCCACCACTTTAGGATAAATCGGACTCTCCCCTTCAACTGCTCTGAGGTTAAGGCTAGCCAACTGATTAGTTATCGGTTGCACCCTCCTCCCAATAAGTCCATCCTACACTACAATGGCTCCCTTCTCACTGGTGAAGGTAATACTAGTCTCATTCGTGCGGAAACACCAAACTATGTGCCTAATAATGTCAATTTCAGTATAGAATGTAGATAATCGATCCATACCTAGGATGACGTCGTAAGGCCTCGATGCGGCTAATATGAGATCCCAACCGAAAAACATGCCACCTAGAGTAAGCTCACACTACCGGCACTAGTTCATAATCATCGAATCTACTCTCGTAAAAATCTCAAGCCTTAAGGATTGAGCGAATGGATCCATTGGAATTTCTGAGCACCGAACGAGGGCAGTGGAAATAAAAGAATTACTGGAAGCTGTGTCTATAAGTACTACAGAAAAGGTTGAATCGACATAGATCATACCTTGTATCATCTCTAGAGCACCATGCTCATAAGCCTCAGCTTCTTGGAGCTGAGCTCTACCATGTCCACCTTCTCCCTGTGGTCGGGGTGGACCTACTGGTGGTGGTGGCGGTAACACCTCGAGTCGCCGCCCACCTCCAGGTGCATCTACAACTCCTATGCCACATCTTCCTGCTCCCTACAGACCTCCTCAATTGAATATTTGTCTCTTTTGGGGTGGTACATCGAACGTCTAATGATCATGTGAATGGTGGGGCATATTTTCACTAGCCATGGGACCCTGCCCGCCTTATACGTAACACTACCCACTCCTGGAATGACTGGCTCCGCTTCGGGTGCCCCTCATAACCGATCCTGAGTCATGTGATCATCCACCTATAGGCCTTCTCCTCTTTGACCTCTAGGACATTTTTCTACTGATATCTTCAGAAGACTCTGCTACATGGTGACTGGGAGTGGGTCTCGCTGCTAGTGACTGCCCAGAATGGGAAATCTAAACCAAGAGGGCTCTCTCCAACACCCATGTCTACGTCGGGATTCATAGTGAGATCACTGACGCCCTGATCAACTGTTGGAGACCCTGCTCGATTGTTCGGGCCCTGATGAATGGGTATCGCACCATATTAGTTGAGTAATGTGAGAGATCAGTTATCCTGGCTGAGTACTGAGACACAGTCATATTGCCCTGGTGCAGATGAATCAGAACATGTATGTGCATTGCACGATGAGTCACTGGGAAAAACTCTACCCAAAATAGGCTCTCGATGTCCTCCCAGAGAAGCATCACCTCTTCATGATCTAGGAGGATCAAACTCCACCATATTCCTACTACTACCTATATAATGATGTTTTAAAGGATAAAAAGGAGATAGTATGGTGTCCCTATAATTTGGAAGACTCCTGACACATCCTCAAGCCAATCCTCAGCCACCAGCGGGTCCACATCTCTCCTGAACCTATGTGGCCTTTGATGTGGGAACTTCTGCAACATGCTCAAGAGGCGTGCTACGTCTTCTGTAAGGGATGGTGGCATCAGTGTACCAATGGGTAGTGTTTCCGCTAGTGCATCTATATAAAAAGGGCCCAACACCGAGGAATCGTCTGTAGGTGGGATATCTATGTGTACAACTCCCGGAACTCTAGCTGGCTGTCTGTGAGGAGGCATCCTGAAAATAAACAGGTGCGCTACGTTCAAAATTTATACCTGATGAGCTGGCCAGGTGAAATGACTCAAAGAGTTCACAAATAAGACTTTTGAAATCACACATGCAATCAGTGTTATAATGCACTGAGTTGGATATCTGAAGTCAGGGTCCCAGTGTATGGATACATCGGCCGCCGCACTAAAAATGGACTCCCCGAACTGAAAACTGCACTGATTACCCTTAACACTATTGCTTCACAGAAAATAAATATCAAAGTCCTATGTTTTGTGGTAACACCGATTCCTCTGATACCATGTTTTCCTGACTCATCCCCCGGGGCCCATCCCATGACTACCCCATGCCATCCATCCATAGTCCAGGGGATGGAGACTAGCACCAAAGGCATATTCTCTAATACTGGGAATGCATTGCCCTTATAGCTTGTAAACAAACACACAAGTAAGGACACAGCTAGATACGAAACACAAATTGAACTGAATATAAAAGGAGTGGAGAATGTAAATGGGGTCAGAATACAAGCCCCACTTGAATGTACAAGTACAACAGTGATACAGTACAACTGACAAAAAAGGGAAGGTTAGCTTCTGGGTTGTCCTCCGAGGTTCCAACCTAAAGGGTAGGTATATATCACCTCCTCATAACTCCCCGTCTATCTATCTCCTCCATGTACCGACACGCCAAATGGTCCACCTATGGGTACCGCCCAGACCTGGTACTATCATCCTTAAACAGTGTTGTCTGTCATCTTCCCTGAACACAATGAAGTGTAGTCATATCCCATGAAGGGGTGAGTATAACGATACTCAGTAGGGACCCTGAGACCCTCTAGGTTTCATAATATCCATAAAAGGTAAACACTAATTATATAATCCACAGATAAACCTACTTAGGTATATTCCAATACATATTCTTATGTTATCAAGTAATCCAACTCATTCATGAGGAAAACACATAGGAACTGACTATGATCATAGAATGATTTAATCTAGGGTAGTAGTTACAAGTAACATTCTAAACACTTGGCTACTGGATAACTCCTCCTCTATCTATTACAATAGTCTTGCCTTGTCACCTAGTGGCGCATCCCACTATCCCTAGACTACTGAGGTACTCCTCCTGTCGAGTATCATGGCTCTGCCACGTCAAACAGAGGCCCTCCCCACCGTGGGTCTACCGTGTCACATAGAGGTGCTCCCCCTCATGGCCTACTGAGGTACTCCCGCTGTTGATTACCAAGGGTCTACTGTGTCACCAAGGTGCTCCCCACTGTGGGTCTTCTGCGTCACCAATGCGCTCCCCACTAGGCGAGTCAAGTCACTCCATGACCAAACGGTCAGCGATTGTCAAGTATTAGCCAAACACTAGGTTCCTGCACAATTCTTGCTCGCCTCCGAGAGGATACACTCCACATGTTACTGGTTGATACTCCAACCACCATGAAGTAGCATGAAAAGGTATCTCAAAGGACCTCCTCATCCTAGGGTTCTCATCATAACAGAAGGAGTGTCAATCAGACACATAGTCTGTGAGTTATTAGCTTTCTAGTCCCAGGGGCCCGGTTGTATTCGAGCTCAATCCAACATGATCATTCCCCATCTCAATCCAAAACTCAGTGGGATATACTCAATGGTATGGTATATCTCCCAGATTTCCAGCACCGCTGGTAGTTCATCAAACGGATGACCAATGCCAATGTTATGTCAAAGAGAAGGTAAAAAGTGGTAGTAGTGGGCCTTGGTCCGGTCTGACCCGGTTGGACCAACCCGGCCCAACCTAGCCTGGGAAGACCCGTCTCGGGTCGACCGGGCCTGAACCACTGGGTCTGGCCCGAACCACTGTGCAGCTTGGTCCAACAGGCCGCGAGGGGCCGCGCATGGCCACGGGTGGCTTCGAGGGCGCTTGGCCGCGAGGCGGATCGTCCGAGGCGGCATGTAGGGTCGTCTAGAGGCGCAAGCCAGGGTGGATTAGAGTTCCATGGATGGCGCATGCCGGGGCGGCTCGAAGGGCCGCAGGCATTGCAAGCTAGGGTGCTAGGCCAGTTCCGCCGCGAGGCCAGAGCGCTCTGGGGGTCATGGGTCTGGTGCGGCCGGGATACCGGAGCTCCACCGGGAGGAACCATGCCGGTTCGGCTGGGAGGCCGAAGCGCCTAGGGGGTGTTCGTCCGGGAGGCTGGAGTGCTGCGCAGGTGTGGGGCCGGTTCGACTGGGAGGCCGGAGCACCATCGGTGGCTCGGTCGGGGCCGGTTCCACATGGAGGCCAGAATGTCGTGGCGGTGGTGCATGTCACGAAGGCTACAGGTAGTGGTGTCATTTTCTTTTTCACCTACATCTCCTTCATCAAATTCCACTTTTCAAATAATACACAAAATAAGAACGACGGAAGGGTCAGGCCATGTTTGATTCGCCTGCACCCTCTGCTTTTAATGTGCTAGAAAGACGTACACAATTCATTCTTGAATTACAATGAATTATCAAGAATGGTAGAGAGAATAATATCAATAAAACACCCTACAACATCCCACAAATAATCAAAAAAAATTAAACCCCTACATCATTCACTTGATGATGTTGGCTTAATAAGGTAGTACAATCATCGATTCGTTGTAGATGAGGATGTCCCACATCGGGTGAAGTCCAGAGGAAGAAGGTCGAAGGAGGTAGGAATTCGTTATTGGCGGAGCATTCTTCAATGGAGAGATTTCTCACAAGTTCTCCCAACCCTCCTTTGCCAATACTTTTCCAAAAATTAATATCCAAACAAATTAAATATGTTTATCTATTTAATTTCTTGGAAATCAGTTGGCTTAATTAATTGGAAGCATTTAATGGGTTGTATTGACATAAAATTCAAAAAGGAGGATACCAAGGGATGGGGAAATTAAATAAGAATGTTTCGAACAATTAAATGTACGAGGAGTTTAAGGGGATCTCCCTCATTTATTGATGGAGTTGAGAGGATTAGGCCCCAGGTGGTCCCCACCACCATAACCTCTCAGGGGAGGTTTGGTTTGGGTGGTCCCGAACACCATAACCTCTCATGGGTTGTTAATGTCTGGTGGTCTCCACACCTCAACTTCCATGAAGAGGTTTTAAAAACAAGATAAAATAAAATTTTTATTTATTTTATTTTAATATTTCTTCAGTAAACTGAAAAATTATAATTCACCCTCAACCAATTGTCATCGAGGTTAAAGTATACATAAGAGAATATTGGGACTGCGAGTTTAACTATGCCCTCAGATTTATATTACATGCATTAGATCAAAATATAGAAAAATCCTCTCACACATTCACACAACGTACATAAGTAAAAGATCATAAATTCATTCCGGGCACACTGGGCCTCGGAATCACGTGCCGTTAATTTTCACGGACTTCTAATATTTCCATTTAATTAAAAAAATATTCATGGAAATTTCAGGTCTTTACATTCATTATGAATATAACTCTTCCTAGACACATCATAAAAAATACATAACATTATTTAATTTTAAGAAAAACATAAAAAGGGGTGAGCTCATATACCCAGTACACATAAACATGTGAGGCATGTATTTATAAACAAGCGCATAAGACTATGAGAACATGATCAATAGATTGGAATACCACACCCACATATCAAATATCATAAATAAGAATTATGGAATAAGGATTTATAGTTCATAATACATGAAGCATATGGAAATAAATAACATAATCCATGAAAGCATGACAAAGGAATAAAACCCATAATTGTTAAAACACATAAAAAATAATTATATTTTTTATTATATCTAATGAATCACATCCAAGACAAGATTAGTTGTATGTGTTTACACACAATACCATCTTTGTATTAATTGTTCACTGATATATCCATCTTATAATTATGATTCCAGTCTTCATACAATCTTGGAAATCATGGTGCACTCGCATGACCATCTTAGAAGTCAAGGGTCACTTTCTGGACAATTTAAGCCAATATCTTGAGATATAAATCATTAACCAATGCTTTTTAAGGAAATTTATGTCTCACTAATATGAAAATTACATCATACATACAAGTGTCTCTAAATTATAAAAAATAAAACCATTACCCATGAATTTAAATGGGTGTCATAAATTAGTAATCTGGTCTTAGTCTATGGAAAAGAGAAAGGTCTCAAAATCAATTCATCATTTCATAAAATCTGTAATGAATAAAACATCATAATAATGTAAACCATGGATGGGAAATTAATTCGTAAACATCATATACCAAAATGTAAATCATATAGAGAAATAATATGAAGGGAATCACTTAATAATTTTTCCTAAATGGTATGAGTAACACCAAGGGATATTAACATAGATGTGAACTAATTATGAATGATCATTTAAAATAATGAGTTAATTATCCATTCTCATTTTAAAACTTATTCTTATAATAAAAAACCGGTTGAAAATGATTTTCATGATAATAAACATGAAAAATTATAAATCAAGAATTGAAAACATTTTGAAAGCCATTTTCCATTGAAATGATGTAAAGGATCTGGAAAAACATTTTAAATCCATTTTTCATTGAAAAATTTTAATAGAATCTTGAAACCCATTTGATAAACATTGTACAACTAATCAATTTTAAAAACATTTCCCAACAAATTATCCATTAAAACCCTAGATGGATGCTTCAGTTAAATAATGGTGGGTAAATTCATACATGTCATGCATGGTAAAAAGTAAACATTATTTTCAATAAAAAATGGTTTAGAAAAAATAATTATTTATAAAGACGTAAGGTTAATCCTTTAGAAACAACAGTAATAAATAAAAAATCAAGAAATTTCTTTTAATGATCTGTGGAGATTATTATAATTTTCTTCATATCCATTTTTTATTTCATGGTTTTGAATGAACACTAATATCCAACCGAAGAGAGATGTAATGTCATAGTTTCATAAAAACAATTCATAATTAACGTAAGTACGAAAGATGGAAAATGGTACTCATACATTAAAAAATCCTTAATAACTATAGTATAATTAAATTAATAAATGTTATTTAAAAATGGTTCACAATATTTCATCTATAAAAATCTGATTGTAAACAATCTCGATAAATGGCAAGATTGTTTCATTTACTCACTACATAGTTACTTTGAACCACAATCTCTTGTCAGTAAAATGAGATAAAATAGATATTTAATTATCATAAAAATTATTAGATTTATTATATAACAATCCAATGTCTCTTTATACACCACATATAAAAACATTTGTGTATGACATGGCTTCTGTCTCAAAGAATAAAAATTGAGACAAATTACTTTACTGGTTTTTAAATTTTGAAAAACCAACACTTTAATAGAAATAAAATAAATTATTATTATAATACCCAGATATATACATATAAAGTTTCTTCGATAAATTATTGGGAAGATTATAAAACATATAAGAGATTTTAATTATGAATAATGAATATATCTCAAGGAAATAAATAGTTAGATGATATTCTGAACCCCTAAATCTTGACTCTCTTCGTAATTGTAGAATATTCCAATATAATAAATATAATTTTAGTATAGTTATATTAATGGAGAATATTATTATATCAAATACTTGATATGGTTTTATTTTGACTATATATCAGCCACTTGTTAACAGTTCTAAGAAAATGTTTCACTTCGGGTAATATCCGATTTGTTCAAAGCAGGTGTCTTAATTTGATAAATGTTTTTTCCTTGTACATATATCATGATATCAAAATTGTAAAAAATGATATAAATTTAATTTATATTTATTATATATGAATTATAATAATCAATAAGGGGTATATTTATGAAATGGAATATATCATTAATGGATACTGTAGACCATACGTACGCATGAACTTCATTACAATTTTATTGTTGTATAGGAATAAAAAGAGTAAATTAAATATAATAATATATATATCATTATTATATTTACGTTATAATATCATATATTTTATATATTTTTAATAAACACAACTTTTATACAGTCTATATAGTGTTTTTAAGAAACACATCAATTTGAGGGGGTAATTGTACACACTTCCTCAAAAAAATTAGCATATTTACAGAAAATAGAATGTATAATATATGTTCGTTAAATTTTTTTTAAAATCATAAAGAAATTATAAATATAATATTTATTTTATAAATATTTATTTTCCATCATAATTTTAAGCATGAGGGGTGACAACGAATGAACGTAGAATCATCGTTTTTCATGCAGAAGTTCACCCTACACATATATTGTAGGTTTGATACCCATTAAGAGGAGGTGTGTATATGTGTAGGGAAATATAATAGTATAAAAATCAATTATATTTAGGATAATATTTTTTTAGAATAATATAATGATTATATTTTATTGTATAGGGAATTAAAATAATACAAAGATACTTGAGGGAGGATGTTACCTCTTCTTTAGTAAACTCCTTTTGTTTTTCACCAATAGACTTCGTGGATTGCCTTATGAGAAAATGGATGATTCGTGAAGAAATTTAGGGGTTTTGGGGAGAATTTTGGGTAGATTATTCCAATCAAAAGAGTCTTTAAAGTATTGTGTAATTGGATAATAGGAGGCCTTTTATAGTTGAGGAGAAGTGACACTCTTTTAATATTCTGGAAAAAGGAATCGCCACCCACATTTTATTTTTTAATATGGATATAATAATTGTCCAATGTAGGGTAATTTGAGGCTAGGTTTAATATATGGTAATAATGGCTTTTTAGAAAAGTTTGTAGGTCATATTAAGACTTATGTTTAGGGTTTATTCCCTTGTTAATCTTAATTTAATCTTAATCATTGTAATTTATTTTAATAACCATCAAATTTGTTTTAGGAAGAAATACTTTTTCACATATTATATATTTTAAATTAATCTAATTCCAAATATGGAATCCATTTTTATATATTCCAATCAAATCTGTGGTAGAAATTAATTTAATTTTAATCATATAGATGGGGTGATAAGGCGAGGTTTTAACGTGAAAACATTCAAGAGTTTGGTAGTTTTTTATTACCAATTTCATTGCAAACATTATTAAAATGACCAATATAGAATAAAATGATAAAATTGTGATATGTTTATTATTTATATTAGGTTAAAAATAAAAAATTAAATATAGATAAATTAGAGGAAATATATTTTTTGAATTAAATTTTAGTGCATCACTATTAATTGAAAATTATGACACTTCGCAGAAAATTACCAAAAATATACCCTAAACTAAATTTTATGTTTATTGTTCAAATATGAAGTCAGTTTTGACCTATAAAATTTATAAGTATTTTAAATTTATATTAAATATAGGTTCTATATCAAATGGTTGTAAAACCGCCTAAAGAACAATATGGGTATCTATGTGTAATATCAGGTTTATCCTTGTGCAGTGCATATAAAAACAATTGGATGAATATGAAAAATATTACACAGATATATAACATATATATATATATATATTAAATTAAAATTACTAAATAATTGTAATTAAATTATTTAAAATGGATTAAAATAGATTTTTGAGCATCATAATAGTTTTCTATTAAAATATATCATTTATATTATATCGGTTATTATATTAATTTAAAAAAAATTGGTAACTAATTATTTCATTTGAATACCTTTGGAAACCACATATATGTATATGATAGTTAATAATATTCCAGAAATTTAATTTAATAGATAAGATATTTGTTATTATATTCAATTATATAATTTTTAATAATATATTATGGTTTTATAACACCCTATCGTTCGTGATACAGAAGCCATCATGGAAAGTCAGTCTCACATGAAAAGTGTTCTATGTTGATAAAGCTAAAATTAATGTTTGGTTTAGTGCATAATTTACTTGGTGTTGTATATAACTCAAAAAAAACATAATTCTTTAAAAAACCTTTTAAAAATTTTGGGTAAACTTAAAATTATGAAATTTAATAAATTAATTTTTTGAAAATAGTTCAAAAATTATAAAGGTGTTATAGTATAGTATCCTCATTGTTCATCTATTATACCATCGTTTCTAGAATGTATCCCCGAGTATACAGTGAGTCGCACATGGGGCCATGTGGTGATTGGACAAGACAATATCTATAAATTGATCTAGGATATAATTTTACTATGAAATTTTAGATATAATGGAACCATGATCAATATACAAAGACTAAGAATTAAATATTAAATAACATGAGACAAAGGAAGTAGTTAACACCCCAAATGATTATGTTAATAAAATACTATTAATGATTTTTTGCTAATATGTTTTATGTAAACCATTATTATTATAATTATTTTAAATATTTTTCTGTTATAGAAATAAAATAAATCTTAATTTTTTACATATGTGGATCAATGGGCTTATGAATCATGTCAGAGATGAGGTATGAGTTTACACATATATCCTATTTTTTAATGATCTATTTTGATGAAAGTTTCATTACATGAAATTATATAAATTTTCTACATTAAACCACATATAATTTCATTTTATCATATTATATATGGATTTTACATATTTTTCATTAACATTACTATACTTTTGTAATATTAATACTGAAAAAATATTTTTAATAAAAACTGCATTAATTTTTCTATATAGTCCGTAATATTATTATTATAGCTGCATATTTCATAAAAAATATTTAAAGAATTTTTATAATTTTCATCAATTAATTATTAATATTTTTTACTATTCCATAATTTCAATAAATATATTTAAATTTTATCATTTATTCAATTTCAAACATCTTACATCCTATAATGGGGTGAATGAAATAATTATTTTATCATTTCTCACTTGAACAGGTTTTCAAGATGTCATAACTTTTCATTTACTTCATCAATATATTTTATATCTGAATGGATAGTATTAAAAGAAATATTTTTTGTAATATTTTGGAAATTTATTCATTTTAAATAAATAATATAAAATAAAAATATTATATTTTTTGAATGAAATGTGATCATGATATTTTAAAATATTTGACGTCTAATTCTATATACTCTATTAAATATTATTATTTAATGTGGATATAATGTAACGATTCCATTTTATGTAATACGTTAGAGCTATAAAAAATGTAATTTTTACTATATTAGGGAATCTAAAATTTGTTTTTACAAATAATCATTAATGTAGGGAGCTGCCCAATGATCCTACCCTAGTGCAATATTGTTGAAAGATTTTGTAAAATAAAAAAACAGTAATTCAATGGGACAACTATTATATTAGTAGATAATTGATAGAAAAAGTCCCAAGATTATATATTGATCACATTGGGATGTATTAAAAGATAATAAATTATAATAACTATTTATAATCTTGGAAGAAAACACTTATTGATGGTGGTAATTGATATACTATAATAATGATTCAGAAGAAATAATTAATATTGGGTGGAAGACATTGAATGATATATTATTCTAAAAATATTATCATAATGATCCATGAGTTGATATGATGGTGAGAATTCTCAATATAAGGAAAAATGATGGAGAAACGTTTGATGAGTATGAAGACAACTTTCTATGTTCTGTAACTCATGATGAGGATAATCCATTTAATCTAAAGACTATGATAGAATATATTTTTTTCATATGATAAATCCTATCCTTAATTTGAGTTATCATCTCAAAATGTTTTAGTATTTCGGGATAGATTATCAATTACCATCAATATGGAGAAAATAATTAACTAATATAATTTTTTATAAGTAATGAAATAAAATAAGTAGGGAGCATATCACTATGAAAAAGGAAACATGGAAAATAGAATAAGGGAAGGGTGTAATTTCCAACATGTAAAAATATTAATGGAAACCTAGTAGAAAATGAATTATTTGAATTTTAGTTTTATTCAAATGTAGAGGTAAATGTAATTAGGCTCATGACTGAAAGGGAAATTAAATATTTTTCAATGTCCAATGATTTATATTTTAGCAGATAAGAAATTATTTTAATTGATTCCCTATATTTTAATGTTATTTTTCATATAATATTTAAAGGTTTCATGGAAAATCATAATAGATCACTCTAGATAGGGTAAATTTTCAAAAATATATATTCCTAGATATGTTGATGATAGACTAAAGTTTATCAAACTGTTAATTCGATATAAGATCATCTCACTCGTCTATTTTTTCCACGTTTCCCCAAAATGATATAGTTTCGTACAAAATTAATAATGTTTTTTAATAATGGCTCATAGTTGATGACTTAACACAACATGGATATGTTATTTAGTTTCCATTATGAAACTTATACATGTGCTATTGTATGGAATTATTATTATATCTATGGTAGACTTTATATAATACATTTTCTGGATTTTAATTGAAATTATTTTGTGAAAATTTATTTTTTATATAAAATGATTATTATTTTTTATGGAGATATGAAATCCCTTATCTATCGAGTGGAAAATATATTATAAAAATCATGTTTCGATGAACCAATATAATATCTAACAAATTTAATTCTTATGGAATAAGAGAAGACACAACCTATGAATTGGATTGGTATCCATGAAATAAAGGATGTATGTATTATTCTTGAAAACATTGATATGATCTTGGAAGAAATACATATAAACCTTCCTGATAATATTGTTTAGATTTCCATTCATCTATTTGCCTATATAAAAAATTAATCCAAATCACCTCATAAGATGACCAATGTGGAATTAGTGGCACCAAATAAACTACTATATGAATTTTTAGTAAGGGATTTATAGGCCCTTTTTCACCTTTGGTTTCTATATTATCCTCTCTATGAATAAAGATGGTGTTATGTGGTAATGTATATATTACATGGAAATCTGTGAAATTAAAATAACTAAACAAAATTATATGATCCTTTTTTTAAAAAGTATTGGGCCGAAGCCTCATTTTATTATTTAAAGCAAAGACCTATTTAGAATGGGTTGAGGGAGACCCATAACATAGACTGAAGGCCCAAGGCCATGTATCCTGAATAGAAGTCCTGAAAGCCCATTTTTTGGCCCAAAGAGCCCCTCGGTGAATAGTGATTCAACAGTACACGGGCTGCTACAGTACCACCACCACTACAGTGTCGCCGCTGCTACAATACTGCTATAGCACCACCCGAAAACTAGTCCCTTCCCAGATTTGATCCTTTGTCTTTTTGATGCCACGCAAGAGCCTATACCACTAGGGTACAGGCTCGTTGGCACAAAATTATATGCTCCTTTTTTATGAATAATTTGATTAACATCTAGGACCATACCATTTTTCTTGGATTTATATTCATTATAGGTCTCATCATATTTTACGTAATGAATGAAGATATTCTAGAGATGTAATTTTTCATGAGGTATAGAAAATTTGAATTTATCAAAACTAACTATATTTTAATGAATGTTCCCTTAATGTTTTTAGATATTTGGGATGTTGTATTTCAAAAAAATATTGATATTTTTTAGTGGAATTTATTGATGTTATATTTATATACTATAAATAATATGATGATCATAATGGTCACATTTGAATCAATTTTATAATCATATAGAAATGAATTTATTTAGAATTTTTTAAAAAATAACAGTTTCTCCCCATGGTGACTTGATTGTCTAAATGAATCCCCTGTCAAGGTTCTCCTAGACTTCCATCTATTATTATTGAAACTAAATCTATGCCATTCAATAGGTTTTCATTGAAATTTTAATGGCACCATGTATTAGTTCTATTGAGAACTAAATGTCACGCTTTGGTGGAATGTTAGGAAACTCTTCTATAAGGAAATATAATAACTCCCACAATATGGGAGTATCATTGGTGTGGAGTTTCTCTCTGACTATATGAGATATATTCCACTCTTGAATAAGGATCAACAACAGAAAATGTTTATGATATCCATAAGATGTTAATATATATCGCATTATATATGATAAAAGGTTAGTTTGGAATATAATATATAACATACCTAAAATGGAAATTAATATGGAATTTATATAAGTAAATAAAATCCATTCTTATAAAAACATCCAATTCATCCACAGGATGAATGAATATATTTGTTGGAGCCACAACCATATAAATGTATATCAGATAGGTCATACATAATTGATATTCTATCATCGTATTATTATGGGTTTTCATTTAAAATTTTAAATATTATTTTTTTGCGGCATATTGATACTCATTGTAAATTCAGCATATATGATTAAATGGGATGATTCAAATTCAAATAAGTCACTATAACTTCCAAAAAAAGATGATAATTGTACCATTCATCGAGTCGTTATCAAAACACTCATTAGAAATTGTAATTTCACAATATTTCCACTTATATCTTAGTTTAAGAGGTTCCTGATATTGAGCAGAATCATTAAACATTGGATTTTCATTCTAGTTATCATATTTTCAATACTCCTTTAATTTGAAATTTTGGATTGTTGGTGATTCATTTAATGGGTATGGAACTCTATTTTTATTGCTATCTATCATTTTATCATCGTTGTAGCATTTTATTTTGAGATGACCATCCTTTCTCCACGTTAAACATTTAACCATTGCCTTAATCCAATTTCATTCATGTTTCCTATAACTCGGCGACGATGAAGTAATTTTCTCCCTCTTCTCTTCATGGGGTTTAGAGAATCCATTAAACTCTATCTTCATTTTCATATCAATAATAAGATATTGATAAGTAGGTTTATTCCCCATTTCCACTATGAGATAACATCAGATAATATTTTCTTATATACTGAAGTCTCATAGGGTTAACACCTGGTAGAGGGTTTGATTTTATTCACCAATGAATCATTCAACCTTAATTTTAGATTGGATGGTAATTTTACCTATTCACTTCATTATTAATTTAATATTTTCCTCATTAGTACCAAAACATTCTTAATCCATTTTATTAAGAATAAAGAATTCATTTTACCTTTTTTCACAAAGAATACGACTGAAGTAATTATTTAAAAATTGTAACACCCCGAGATTCCACGATACACCTCTCTTTCAATAATGCAATAGCTTGCATTGTACGCAAGTTCGAGTAATAACACACCGCAACTAATCAAAGTAGCCGTTATGAATAGTAATAACCACCTTTTAAATTTATAGAAATTTTATATTTCAAAATGGACTTCATTTTTGTATTCCTAATATTGATATTAGCCTATGTTGATTTTTTTGTACTTTTCTGAGAACTTCCAAATTTTTACGAATAGTGAAAAATACTTAAAACAACCTTTTTAATAAAAATAATTTATAGTGATAAGTTATACTATTTAGTAATTTTAAGGTATAATTAGAATATATTTTTACCATTTTATCCAATGGTGGTCATTAGAATTAATTTAACATTGAAATTGTACATAAACAATTGCCAATCTTTTGATATAAATTGTTTCTTAAAAACACGTTGTTTGTCGTAACAGCGGGAATTAATTATAATATTAATTAATGAAACTTATATGTTTGGAATTTTGTAAAATAGACATCATTTTTGAATTCGAAATGTCAATTATAGATTAGGGTGAAATTTTGGCCTTATTCTGAAAAACTTCAATTTTTGATAAATAGTGAAACCACTATGTGGTAGTTAAATAACTGATTTTTCGTTTAAATTAAATATTACCACTTCTGTGATTTGATTTTCAAAAATCCGACATACATGGTTGTCATTAAGAAGTAAAATGTGGTTCAATGAGATTATAATAATTTTTTGGTGAATAGTAACTTATTAAGTTCTTAATCGCGATTAGTGGTAATTAGGGTAGTTTAAGGTATAAATAATACTTTAATAATATTAAATGACCTAGACACATGTCCCAACCTCATTGGTTGTGTCATGGCCGACCATGACAAACCATGGGTCAACTTGGGGACCCCATGGATCCACTTTTGTTGGGAAATGACATAAATTAGTTTTTATTTAATATTAAAGTGAACATGACACTAACATAAATTGTTTTACTAAAACAATTTTCAAGTTGGGTTACACAAGTCCAAAGTTTTACTATAAATATTCATTAGAAAGCTAAAAAGATTTCCTACAACATAGTATTTTTTTTATAATTTTTAGACATTAAATAAATTAAATTATTTATGACATCATTATGATGTGGCGATGACCTCATTATTTAACAATTTAAATAAAATGAGAAGATAATGCAAAATCCAAGGCTTAAACTTGTCCAAAGCCTATTGGATGAGGATATTTAGAAACCTTATCACCTTATCCTCGAATTATATAAGTTTGGGACCTTTAGAATCTGAAAAGCATTTTTAAATAGTGTAACATTTCAATCTTTCCAAAAGTGCCCCTCCTCTCCACTTATAAAAGGCCCCCACCTCTCCCACCTCATTTACACTTTCAAGCCATTTGGCTCGGCCAACCTCTGCCCAAATACTCTCCCAACATTCCTCCCTAACTCCTAGAAACCTCACTTTGGGCAGAACGCTTCCCAAGGAAGCTTTTAGCTCAAATCAAAAAGAGTTACCCGATTTTGAGGTAATGTCTTTTATAATGTTGTTTTGTTTTATTTTTCTTCTCCAACCCCCTAAACTCTTTTTAATCATTTCTTTTGTAACAACACCAGTATCCTCAATATACTAGGATGTTGTTATAAGAAGTATTAGAGCTACACTTACACACACCTACATCTAATGGTTAAAGAACATACAGTTTCCGTGGATGGCGAAATTCTGCCTCCTGAAACGATGATTGTTCAAATTCTTTTAACACCTATAATGGTGGCCATTTTGATGACACTATTATCATATATAATATATATATTATGTTTATGTCTTCCTTATGCTTCTGTATTTTTCATTTATGGCATACTTTATGATTTCCATTATGGGTAAACGCGATAATTTCATTTTAGGAAGTGCGGACTACCGCCCCCTCAAAGTGATGTGAATCGTTAATGCCATATGTGGGTTGTATAAAGGATGGAGTAAATGATATTATATATAATATTATACTGGAACTATATTATTCCTTTATATAATTATTATTTCGTTCCATTAAATATGAAATTAAAATGAAAGTAGCGTTCATGCGTACGTACGGCTTACCGTCTCCAAGAACGGTGCATTTCATTTCTTACCTCTAAATGTTACGTAATATTATAAATGAATGTATATACTGGATATATAAGATATATATGACATCTAAATCATTAATATAATTCTGGAGATAATGGATATTCTACCACATGAACAACTTGTAATTATAAGAAGTTTATTTTTGACTCAAGTACCAAAGATCGACAAAACGACCGTTATTAACTTAAATAATTACATAATGTTCATAACATTGTAATAAGTGATATAAAAAGGATAATGAAATTGAAAATGGTTCTTAATAAGGTAGATATTAACTCTAGTTTATTATTCAGGAGGTTAAAGAACGGTTGAGTCAAGTCGGACACAAGGTAAGGGAATTTCTTAACCCAATTTCCATTCTTTGGGTTAATCTCCTACTTTCAAATTATGTCATGATATTATTATGTCCTATTTTGTATTTTTATGTTATTTATGTGTAACTATAGTTAATACGCATAATAGATCTATTTTATTTTAAAATTTATATTTTTAAGGACTTCGTCTCAATCTCCTTTCATTGAGGCATATTTGGTTTTATACACAATTTTCTTTTATACGGTGTATAAACCCCTTTGACTTTTACGGTTATTCAAAAGGAATCTTTTTATACAAAGCGTTTTGCTAAACGACAAAAGGGAATGTTTTTATTTCCGTACTTATGCGGCGACAACGACTTCTCCTCCGCCGTGACCATTATTTGAGTTTCGGCTTCCCCTACAAGCCATCATTTTTTTTAATGAAAAATAAATTCAAAGTTTAAACTTTCATTTATTTTGGTATTGAAAATGGTTTTGAAAGCGTTTTTATCAATGTGTTGTATTGATATCTTGTGATTGAAATGTGGAAATGTTATGTTTCCTTTATGCATGTTTTATGTGATACGATTATGTTATGGTTTATGATATGTTTAAACCTATTCATATGAGGAATGTATTGGACTTAATAAGTGACGGGTGGAGCCCGCTATAGCTCCTCGATGCATCGGTAGGTCTCATGAGACAATTATACGTGGAATTGGCCGAGGCCCTTTCCCAATTTGATTTATGGTTTTGGCCGAGGCCTTAATCATTTTAGACGTCTTGGCCGAGGCCTTGACAAAATGTTTCAGAATTTCCTGCATTATACATTCCCTCATTATGAAAGTGGTAATTGATATTGCATGTGATTATTCGACCAGTAGAATATCCATGTGAAGAAGTGAATGGCATTATCTCATTTTAATTTTGCCATATTATGTTGATGTTCAAGTTTAAAAGGCTTTTGTTTTAGTTATACATTGCCTTAAATTTTTATGTTTATTTATGAAAGCTTCCGCAATATTGTTATCCTTACTGAGCATCTGAGCTCACCCCTTTCAATGTTTTAATATTTTCCAGGATGTGAAGAAGAGTATTATGACTGACTTGCAAGAATAGTCAGTGAGGATATGAGTGTGGACTATGAAGACCATGTTATTGTAGTTTGTTTAATTTTTTATGTAATGAAAGAATTATGAATGTATCTAGTGTTTCCAAGGATACTAAACTAATCGGTCTTTCGAGACTTGATCTTTTGTGATCATGCCAATGTTACGAAGTAATGCACCGACTCTGGGTAGCTGGGGTCGGGGCGTTACAGTTGGTATCAGAGGAAGTTTAGTACTAACCTTGGAAGCTAGATTTAGATAAACTCTGATTAGAGCACATAGCCCAAAGATAGACTTTGAGGATTAGTATAGAAGAACTTCCTAGAATTTTGGTATTATAGAGATGTTATGAGTTTTCCGAGCAATACATCTCTGTCTGGATACGAGCAGGTAGAGGCGGCTCTGGCACAGATGTACCTAGGGGTAAAACCCGAAAACACCGCTTTGAGATAGACTCGAACGGGAACTGGTGCATGACAATGGGCCTTGCTGTACTCTTGGTTACGACACTCCCGAGAGATATGCTTAGGATAATTCTCATTTTATTTCCAAACCACTATGAAGGGTTATGAGTACATACTTCCTCAAAGAAAACATTTCTTTTTATGATTATGGATTATATCCATAAATAGTTCAATTTATGTTAAGTATTTTACAAGTATGGAATTATGTATTTTCATTCATAAACTAAACTAGTTTATGCCATTGTTTAGAAATGGCACCTAGTAGAAGGAATGGAAACTGTATCAATGCATGAACTCCGTGTAGGGATTGCCCTCCTGCTCAAGATAATTATTGTGGACCTGGAGATACAACTGGTGCTGATCAACTTATTACCATACTGGGACAACTCATGCAAGTTATGAATAACAACCTTACTTTTATGGAGCACCCTGATCTGCAACGTGGAGGATCAATGCTAGACCGTTTCATGAGGCAACAACCACCAACCTTCAATGGGAGTACAAATCCTATAGTAGCTGAGCAATGGATAAATTCCTTAGAGAAAATATTCCAAGCCTTGGGAAGTAGTGAAAGGGAGAAGGTTGTCATGGCAGTTTACCGCCTCACTAGAGATGCCGATCAGTGGTGGTCATTGATTCAAAACACAATGGAAGATGATGACGTATCAAATATGGAATGGAGAGAGTTCAAAGAGTTGTTCTTAGAAAAATAATTTCCTCATGACCATCGAGCAGATATGGAAAGGCAATTTCTGAGTTTGAGGCAGAAGGAGGATGAGAATGTCGCAAAGTATGATGCTAACTTTAAAAGGTTAGCGAGGCATGCTGTCGATTATATACGTAACCCAAGGAGTAAGATTGATTGTTTCTTTGATGGGTTGAAACCATTTCTCCGTCGAGCTTTGGTATCACAATCCTTCTCATCATACGAAGATATTGTCTCGTGTGCTATCAAGAGAGAAAAGGAATTCTCTAAGTCTTATGACAACAAAGTAAAGCAAGAGAAGAAGAGAACGGTGGAACAAGAGACAGATAAAGGGAAAAAGGGAAAGAAGGATTTTCCATTATGTGATAATTGTGGGAAGAATCACCCTGGTACTTGCCTAAAAGGAATGGGAGTCCGTTATAAATGTGGAGAAAAAGGTCACCAGGCACGTGATTGCAAGGGAAAGAAAGAGGCTGTCAAAGTTGAATGCTACAATTGTAGAGAAATGGGTCATTATGCAAATGAATGTCCTAAGCGTCAAGGAAACATACCTCAGAAAAGGCCAAGGGATCAAGGCCAATCTTATGTTGTGACTACAGTTGAAGCAGAATAATTAATGTATTGGTGCTTTTGGACTCAAGGATTATATTCTGGTTATTAGAATAATGTGATCTATATAAGGATTGTACTGCAGTACTTGTTGGTTTCAGTAAGGTTTTAATATGATGAACGTAATTATATTTGTAGTATGTGAAAATAAGAGAAACTTTACTTTGTTTGGGGAATCTGATAAATTGATTTTGGAATTAAGAGACCTTTTAGAGAAAGTCTGGACAGAGGTATTTTGGATAACTATAAAGGTTGGAGTGGATTAAGTTGATCTTTGGATAGTATGGTTTAAGGTTAAAAAATTTATGAAGATTATTTTTGGAATATTATAATACTATAGTTTTAGGAAAGGACAACCTGCAGGGTGGGGCATAAACCGTCGCGTCGGACAAAGCTGTAGGAATCGAAACCACAATCAAAGTGCGACAGGCCTTTATTTCCTACCACTAGCCTACAGGAAGTCCCTGGTTATTACAAAATTGTTTTACTAATCTAAACGGTATGTGTTAACATTTTGAACCTTATACAATTAGGATAAATAGAATATTTTTGAGTTCTGTTACCATTTGGAGTAAAAGTTGGGTTTGTGGTAAAAATCTATTAAAGAATGAAAGTATACATAACAAGTATGTGTATTCCCTTACGTTCTAGGTAAATCTCCTAAATAAATTCCTCAACATTATAAAAGGTAACTTAAAACAAAAATGTTGTCGGTTAACTTTTCCAACTGGGGATTCAATGACCATTTAACCAATCACAAGTTTGTGATTTTCTTATGGTTAAACTTTCTCCTAATCCTGTTTTCTATAACTCTCCATCAAACCTTGATGGTTTGTTTCTCCTCCATATCCATAATTTCATATAATCCTAGAATGGGCTATATCGGGTGACCTTTGTACTTATCTTGCTTTCTTTTAATGTTATATATTTATTAACCTTATTTCCGATGTGGGTTTTCCTCAAAGGTATTTTCTCTTTTCAACCTTTTATTTTCAAAGAAAAATTTCAAATTGCGAGGACGCAATTTATTGAAGGAGGGGAGAATGTAACACCCCGAGCTTCCACGATACACCTCTCTTTCAATAATGCAATAGCTTGCATTGTACGCAAGTTCGAGTTCTAACACACCGCAACTAATCAAAGTAGCCGTTATGAATAGTAATAACCACCTTTTAAATTTATAGAAATTTTATATTTCAAAATGGACTTCATTTTTGTATTCCTAATATTGATATTAGCCTATGTTGAATTTTTTGTAATTTTCTGAGAACTTCCAAATTTTTATGAATAGTGAAAAATACTTAAAACAACCTTTTTAATAAAAATAATTTATAGTGATAAGTTATACTATTTAGTGGTTTTAAGGTATAATTAGAATATATTTTTACCATTTTATCCAATGGTGGTCATTAGAATTAATTTAACATTGAAATTGGACATAAACAATTGCCAATCTTTTGATATAAATTGTTTCTAAAAAACACGCTATTTGTCATAACAGCGGGAATTAATTATAAAATTAATTAATGCAACTTATATGTTTGGAATTTTGTAAAATAGACATCATTTTTGAATTCGGAATATCAATTATAGCTTAGGGTGAAATTTTGGCCTTATTCTGAAAAACTTCAATTTTTGATGAATAGTGAAACCACTAAGTGGTAGTTAAATAACTGATTTTTCGTTTAAATGAAATATTACCACTTCTGTGATTTGATTTTCAAAAATCCGACATACATGGTTGTCATTAAGAAGTAAAATGTGGTTCAATGAGATTATAATAATTTTTGGTGAATAGTAACTTATTAAGTTCTTAATCGCGATTAGTGGTAATTAGGGTAGTTTAAGGTATAAATAATACTTTAATAATATTAAATGACCTAGAAACATGTCCCAACCTCATTGGTTGTGTCATGGCCGACCATGACAAACCATGGGTCAACTTGGGGACCCCATGGATCCACTTTTGTTGGGAAATGACATAAATTAGTTTTTATTTAATATTAAAGTGAAAATGACACTAACATAAATTGTTTTACTAAAACAATTTTTAAGTAGGGTTACACAAGTCCAAATTTTTACTATAAATATTCATTAGAAAGATAAAACGATTTCCTACATCATAGTATTTTTTTTATAATTTTTAGACATTAAATCAATTAAATTATTTATGACATCATTATGATGTGGCGATGACCTCATTATTTAACGATTTAAATAAAATGAGAAGATAATGCAAAATACAAGGCTTACACTTGTCCAAAGCCTATTGGATGAGGAGATTTCGAAACCTTATCACCTTAGCCTCGAATTATATAAGTGTGGGACCTTTAGAATCCGAAAAGCATTTTGAAATAATGTAACATTTTAATCTTTCCAAAAGTGCCCCTCCTCTCCACTTATAAAAGGCCCCCACCTCTCCCACCACATTTACACTTTCAAGCCATTTGGCTCGGCCAACCTCTACCCAAATACTCTCCCAACATTCCTCCCTTACTCCTAGAATCCTCACTTTGGGCAGAACGCTTCCCAAGGAAGCCTTTAGCTCAAATCAAAATGAGTTACCCGATTTTGAGGTAATGTCTTTTATAATGTTGTTTTGTTTTATTTTTCTTCTCCAACCCCCTAAACTCTTTTTAATCATTTCTTTTGTAACAACACCAGTATCCTCAGTATACTAGGATGTTGTTATAAGAAGTATTAGAGCTACACTTACACACACCTACATCTAATGGTTAAAGAACATACAGTTTCTGTGGATGGTGAAATTCTGCCTCCCGAAACGATGATTGTTCAAATTCTTTTAACACCTATAATGGTGGCCATTTTGATGACACTATTTTCATATATAATATATATATTATGTTTATGTTTTCCTTATGCTTCTGTATTTTTCATTTATGGCATACTTTATGATTTCCATTATGGGTAAACGCGATAATTTCATTTTAGGAAGTGCGGACTACCACCCCCTCAAAGTGATGTGAATCATTAATGCCATATGTGGGTTGTATAAAGGATGGAGTAAATGATATTATATATAATATTATACTGGAACTATATTATTCCTTTATATAATTATTATTTCGTTCCATTAAATATGAAATTAAAATGAAAGTAGCGTTCATGCGTACGTACGGCTTACCGTCTCCATGAACGGTGCATTTCATTTCTTACCTTTAAATGTTACGTAATATTATAAATGAATGTATATACTGGATATATAAGATATATATGACATCTAAATCATTAATATAATTCTGGAGATAATGGATATTCTACCACATGAACAACTTGTAATTATAAGAAGTTTATTTTTGACACAAGTACCAAAGATCGACAAAACGACCGTTATTAACTTAAATAATTACATAATGTTCATAACATTGTAATAAGTGATATAAAAAGGATAATGAAATTGAAAATGGTTCTTAAAAAGGTAGATATTAACTCTAGTTTATTATTCAGGAGGTTAAAGAACGGTTGAGTCAAGTCGGACACAAGGTAAGGGAATTTCTTAACCCAATTTCCATTCTTTGGGTTAATCTCCTACTTTCAAATTATGTCATGATATTATTATGTCCTATTTTGTATTTTTATGTTATTTATGTGTAACTATAGTTAATACACATAATATATCTATTTTATTTTAAAATTTATATTTTTATGGACTTCGTCTCAATCTCCTTTCATTGAGGCATATTTGGTTTTATACACAATTTTCTTTTATATGGTGTATAAACCCCTTTGACTTTTACGGTTATTCAAAAGGAATCTTTTTATACCAAGCGTTTTGCTAAACGACAAAAGGGAATGTTTTTATTTCCGTACTTATGTGGCGACAACGACTTCTCCGCCGCCGTGACCATTATTTGAGTTTTGGCTTCCCCTACAAGCCATCATTTTTTTAATGAAAAATAAATTCAAAGTTTAAACTTTTTTTTATTTTGGTATTGAAAATGGTTTTGAAAGCGTTTTTATCAATGTGTTGTATTGATATCTTGTGATTGAAATGTGGAAATGTTATGTTTCCTTTATGCAAGTTTTATGTGATACGATTATGTTATGGTTTATGATATGTTTAAACCTATTCATATGAGGAATGTATTGGACTTAATAAGTGACGGGTGGAGCCCGCTATAGCTCCTCGATGCATCGGTAGGTCTCATGAGACAATTAGACGTGGAATTGGCCGAGGCCCTTTCCCAATTTGATTTATTGTTTTGTCCGAGGCCTTAATCATTTTAGACGTCTTGGCCGAGGCCTTGACAAAATGTTTCAGAATGTCCGGTATTATACATTCCCTCATTATAAAAGTGGTAATTGATATTGCATGTGATTATTCGACCAGTAGAATATCCATGTGAAGAAGTGAATGGCATTATCTCATTTTAATTTTGCCATATTATGTTGATTTTCAAGTTTAAAAGGCTTTTGTTTTAGTTATACATTGCCTTAAATTTTTATGTTTATTTATGAAAGCTTCCGCAATATTGTTATCCTTACTGAGCATCTGAGCTCACCCCTTTCAATGTTTTAATATTTTCCAAGATGTGAAGAACATTATTATGACTGACTTGCAAGAATAGTCAGTGAGGATATGAGTGTGGACTATGAAGACCATGTTATTGTAGTTTGTTTAATTTTTGATGTAATGAAAGAATTATGAATGTATCTAGTGTTTCCAAGGCTACTAAACTAATCGGTCTTTCGAGACTTGATCTTTTGTGATCATGCCAATGTTACGAAGTAATGCACCGACTCTGGGTAGCTGGGGTCGGGGCGTTACAAAAATAATCTCTTAAACTCATCCCATTCCATGGGGTCAATTTCATTTGGTTCCCCTATATCCATTATGATATTTCACAAATAATCCACTACATTTTACAATTGATATAAATTCAAAATTTATTTTTCCTTTTCCAAATGTTGGATAATGGAAAATATCATTTCTATTATACATGTCCATCAATCGGAAACTA
Organism: Viscum album; assembly: GCA_963277665.1. Taxonomy (NCBI): domain Eukaryota; kingdom Viridiplantae; phylum Streptophyta; class Magnoliopsida; order Santalales; family Viscaceae; genus Viscum; species Viscum album. Next base: position 1,884,827,433 of record OY728130.1, read on the forward strand.
GATGATAATTAGAACCACTAAATAAAAATCATTTTTTCTTCAAAAAATAATGAATACAACATTTTCACTCTTTTTATCATTTGGGAGTTTAAAGTTATTCTCATATTGAGAACATTTCATGAGGGTAAAATGATATAAAATCATTCTAACTCCCATAATGTATGGTTTCATGGTAATAAAATCATCCAAACATCAATAACACTCACCATTAACATAGTTTCTTTAGTTTCTAACCATAACTAGCATTATGAAAAATACTCAATGCAATAATAATCATAGAGGGGAAACAAAAAATCATGAAAAATCAAATATTAGATGTCTAAATAATGAAACATTATTTTAATTTGTAATGCCTTATGTTTACCACAAGTTATTCAAAGTATGTATCATTTTCAATCTTTCATGGTGGGTTTTAGTAAGGTAGTGAATTTATAAAATATATTCCCTTGGAGTTTCCAACCATTTGTGAAATAAATGATGACTATGGTGATCCTACTGATGGCCAAATCCATCTTAATATTCCATTTTTAGTGTTATTACCCCTATGATTCTATGTTCCAAATTCACATCCACTTGTAGTATCTTAAAAGGGATTTTATTTTTTTAAAACCACTATCAATATCTATTACAAAACTTATTGTTCATTTTCCAATAAATTAAATCATCATTATATTTATCCTTGTACATATCCATAGAAATATTATCAGGTTTCCTAGTAATCATTTATCATTCTTATTTTGAAAGTATTACCATGAAATTATATCATTTCAACTATAATGTCCAAAAAATCCTTAACATAAAAATTTATATTAATGGATGAATATTCATTAAATTAAATAATTATCCATTGATGAATGTATTGGTCTAGTAAATTTGGGGACATTAACACATTAAAAATTGTTCATTAAGTGAAATACATAACCTCCTACCGTGTTCCTCATAACTGGCTCACATTATATAATTATCAAAAAATAACATTTTATCATGACTAGAGAAATGAAAATATAACAATGTGTGAGCTCAAGTGATCAGTAATGGTTATAATGTGATATATGAACCTATCATTACAATTAGGGTATTAAAACATGACAATAACATTTGAAAACCATAATCTGTATATCATTGATCATAAAATTTAGTCATGAAATAAATCGTGGTAGTTCATAATACATAAATCATAACGTAATCAGATAACCTAATCAAGGAGAACATAAAATCAGAATAATGAATATTTTTTCATAAAAAAAATCGAATAAAACCAATCATTTAGTTGTTCATGGAATATTCCTGATATCATTTTAATAGAATGGGTTCACTATCCAAACCATTTAATATTCAATTATTAATCAGATTATAAGTTATTACCTTTTCCTATACTATTACTTGACCCCGTAAGACTTCTTGTTTGTATTAATCGTGGCCTCTTCTTTTTTTTTTGTTTCCCCTTCCCCTAAATAAAACTTTTAAATGATGATGATGAGACATAATGAATTGGATAGAGATATTGGTCCCACATCTCACCAACATAAAATAATAAATGTGTGTTCCCTAAAATATTAAAACATTAATCATTTAAGAAAACATGAAAATATATGGATTTTTTTAGATATTTATCATATTGTAACCCATCAATAATGTGTTTTATGAAAATTCCTTCCCATCAAAACCCTATGTATGAAACTGGTTTAAAAAATCATATATCATAAACACAAATAGTCAAGACTAGGAATAATAATTTTATTATTAGATTTAATTCCCAATAATGTAATCGTAAAATAAAAATTATTATTCACATATCAAAAATAATTTTAAAAGGTCAGTTTGAACATTTCATCAAGGATATACAAATTTTACAATGGATATAACATTTAAAAAAATATAAAATTCCTAAAAATTGTCCTATAATTTTATTTTAAAATATAATTTGAAACATATATGGTAATATTTAAATAATCATTTTGAAATGATGATGTAAAATTTCATTCATGTTGACCATGTTAAAAAAACATTCCATTAAAAATTTCATATAAGGCACACAATCATTATTTGGAAAATGAAATGATGATTATTTTTAAAAGAATTTGAAAAAAGTAAAACAAGACTAATTATATTTTTAAAAATAATTTTAGAATGATAAAAACCAATTATTAAGTATTTTCAATAGACATCAATATGGATGAAACAAAATTTTCGAATGATGATAGGAACAATGTCGATTTTGGTTTCAAAAATTCTTTTGAATTCATGTGTGCATTAGTAGAGGAAAATAAATGGAATATATATATTCATAGGTTATAAATCATTGAGAAGAAAAATCATGAATATATTGAGTTATGGATCCTAATATTTCATCTTCATATGCATAAACATCAACAACCTCAAAAATTATGAGAATGTATTTTTAACCCCTCACTATGTTAGTGATATTGCATACTAAGACCCGTTAAAGTCTAAAAAGAAATGATAAATTACATATCATGAATATAATAAGATTCATAAAATAACTGGTTAATTTTGCATTACATACACCTCATAAAATAATATTCAGTCCTAATAGAACATGTCAATAAAAAATGAAATTTGGGAATTAAATCCTATAGAATTATTCTAAACATTAATTATTCATCTTCACACCTACAGTATGATGAATATAAATTATTATAAATATATTATATATCCATATTTATTTTTATCATACCTTATATTATTTACTAATGATATTTTATTACCATTTTATTATCAACTACAAGGTAAAACCATGTTTCTGGAAATAAGTACTATACTTTTTGTGTATGTTTTGAGTTTACCTTAGAAATAAAATTAATTTGATGAAAATTACATAATATAACTAATGTTGAAGATGATGTAAATATCTTTTATATAAATTATTTATTTCATTGGAGTAATCCAGACAATATTTAAATATATAAATATATATTATTCGTAGAGACATATAGTCATACAAACTCATGAATGTTTATTAAAAGTTCTCAACAGACTGAAAGAATTAATGATATAAAATAAATTATCAATAAATAATCATTTTTATTTCATATTTATAATATATTTTAATTAAATATATCCTTATTACCTTCCATGTGATGTTTTAAAGAAATCACACCACATCATGGGGCAGTAGTTCAATGTACACATGGGCAACGTTATCGCATTACCATAGAATGGAAACGAAGAATTTAAATGGGATATAATATTACCATAAGTTTAATATGATAAAAATTATCATATATAATCATTTAATCCAACATTATCTCAAGATTTGACATTTTCCTATGGAAAACATTTACATTGGTTCTTTTGTCGGTAGTCCGCCGTACGTATAATAAAAAGATTCTTTTTCGGTTTGTTAGAGGTGTAAATGTATATAATTTATTAAACTAATAAAATAATATATCATTCTTTTATATACTGGTGATATTATATTAGTATAATTTATGAAGAATTTATTTTTTTATAAGATTAATTAAAATAGAAACTCTTAGTTCCAAACATTTCTTATTCTTCAAACAAAGTCTTTATTTTTAATTAAATACATAATATATTGGATTTATGATCATACCGGCGAACATAGTATATGGGGGGGGGGGGGTTATAAGGGTGTTATTGAAACATCCGAAGTAAGTAAAGAATAATATATTTTCAAATCGTTGTCTATTTATGAATTAGATAGTGTTTTAAAGGCTTAAAATGAGAATAAATCTCATCTTAAGTATAAAATACTCTAATAGTTTCAAAAGATTCTTTTATAGAAATTTGAGGTACAACCATTTTTAAATCTATATTTTTTAAATTTAATATGCTATATTTTTCAAAATAAACTTATTATTTAGAATTGGGACATTGAAATTTACTTTGATAAATTTTAGGTATTTTTCTGGCGATATTCATTTTTTAATGAATAGTGAAAAATACTACATTTTACTTCAAAACTACATTTTCTTCTAATATAATTATATGGTTATATTAACTTTTTAATTGGTTTTGAATTTTAATTAGAATATATTTTTACCATTAAATCCAATGTTGGTCATTAGAATTAATTTCACTTTGAAATTGGACATAAAAAATTGTCAATCTTTTGATAGATATTGTTTTTTATAAACATGCTATTTATTTTGACAACGAAATTTATTTTTAAATTCATTACTGCAATTTATTTGTTTGGAATTTTTTAAAATGGATTCCTTATTTGGAATAAGTAGGTCTAAATTATGTAATTAAGAGTCTTTTTTTTAACATTATGAATAGTAACGACAGTAATTATCTTTAATTATATTGATTAATTAGTAATCGGGTAGTTAAGATTAATAGAATAATATCATAATAATATAAAATGACCCCAAAAAGTGTCCAAATACTTTTCTGGAGTAATGGAATACCATTATATTCCTTTTTCAAACTTTGGGACCCCATGGAATAACTTTAGTGTGATAATGACCTTTTATTATATTATTTTTAGAGAAAGGAAAATATAACCAAAGTATATATCACCTAAGTAAAAAAAATTATATTTGTTTCTATAAATGATCTATTAGTTTATAAAAATTAATTCTAAATCTAAAAAGGTTTTCTACATCATGGTATTAGTTTCATAATTTTTTGACATTAAATAAATAAATTTATTTATGACACCATGATGATGCAGTGATTACCTCATTAATGAATGATTAAAATAAAATGAAAAGATACGGTAAAATATATAACATAAACTTGTCAAAAACCTATTTTATGGGTGGATTTATAACCCTTATCACCTTATCCTCGAAATATTTCATTTTGGTAGCTTTAAAATTCTGAAAATCATTTTATAATGAAGTATGATTTCAAAACATTCCAAAAGTAACCCTCCTCCCTCTTATAAAAGGTCCCCTCCTCTACCCCCTTACCAACACCTCTCAAGCCCCATTCCCGTACAAAACCTCCTCATATTATCTCTCTGCATCCCTCTCTTCATCCTAGAAGCCTTACCGTAGGTCGAAAGCTCTTCAAGAAACCCTTTTGGAACAAACCATGGGGAGTTACCTGATTTTAAGGTAATGTCTTCTCTTATGTCCTTTTGTTTTATTTTGCTTCTCCAACCCCCTAAACTATTTTTATTCATTTATTTTGTAACAAAACCAGTATCTTCATTATATTAGAATGTTTTTATGAGGATTATTCGAGCTACACTTACACTCACCTCCATCTAATGGGTGTATAACATACTGTTTTTGTGGATGGAGAAATACTGCCTCATGAAACGATGATTGTTCAAATATCTTCTACTGCCTCTCAGGGTGGTTATTAAGATGTCACTGTATTTATATATGATATATATTATTTTTATATTTTCCTTATGCTTCTGTATTTTCCATTTATGGCATACCTTTATGTTTTCCATAATGGATAAACACGATAATTTCATTTTAGGATGTGCGGACTACCGCCCCCTCAAAGTGATTTGAATTGTTAATGCCATATGTGGGACATATAAAGGATGGAGTAAATGATATTATATATGATATTATACTGGAATTTTAATATACCTTTATATCATTATTTTTTCATTCCATTAAATACGAAATAGAAATGAAAGTAGTGTTCTTGTGTACGCGCGGCTTAAAGTCTCCATGAACGGTGCATTTCATTTCTTATCTAAAAATGTTATGTAATATTATAAATTCCGATATATACTGGATATATTATATATATATATATATTATATCTACATCATGAATATAATTCTGGAGATAATGGATATTTTACCACATGAACAACTTGTAATTATAAGAAGTTTATTTTTGACTCAAGTACCAAAGATCGACAAAACGACTGTTATTAACATAAATGATTAAATAATATTCATAAAATGGTAAGACGTGATATAACAGGAATAATGATATTTAAAAAGGTTCTTACATATTTATATATTAACTCTAGTTTATTATTTAGGAGATTAAAGAATGATCAAGTCATGTCTGACACGAGGTTAGGGACTTCGTCTCAATCTCCTTTCATTGAGTCATATTTTGTTTTATACACAACTTTCTGTTATATGGTGTATAAACCTCTTTGACAATTACTATTATTCAAAATGGAACTTTTCTCTAAAAATAGTTTTACTAAATGACAAAAATTATATTTCTTTTAAACGTATGCGGTGACAACGACCTTTCCACCGCCACGAGTATTATTTTATCTTTGGATTTATTAACAATTCATAATGTTTTTAAAAGTACAAAAATACCATATACTATTTTATGAATTTTGGAATTGAAAATGGTTTTGATAATGGATTTTATATGTCAATATAATGTGATTGAAATGTGGAAATGTTTTCTTTCCTTTATATTTTTTGTACGTGTTATGATTTTATAATGGTACATGGACATTTGACGGGTGGTTACGTGTTAAACCAAATGATGGGTGGTGCTGTGAAAACGAGGTTGGGTGGTTACGTTATAACCTCCAATGATTTGGGTACGGATGTCAGTCGTATGGTCGTTCCATTTAGTGATATGTTTTCAAGTCTGTCGTATGGTTATTACATTTATGTATGTTTATGTACCAAGTTACTATTATATGTTATGCGTTCTTTATATGGGTTTTAAGGTGATATTTTGATAAAAATGGTAAGAAATGATCTTATATTTAGTGATGATTATTTAATACTTCATAAAGGTTAGAATTATTACTTGTGTTGAAGTATTCATGATTTTCTTATTCTTTTGAGAAACTAATAGTTTTTATTTATTTGTGTATCCATTACTGAGCTTTTTATAATCATCCCATTATTTTGAAATGTTTTTCACATGACATAGAGTGGAATAGGGTCAAAAATGAGATCAAGTAAAAGTCTTACTGTCTAAAACATGGAACTATCCATGACTCTTTCGAGGAGTTTTTTTAAAAAAAAATGGAAACTGAGTTGAAGTGTCTAATTTGTACATTTTGAGAAGTAATAGTTATGGACTAATTCCCTAAAACTATAAACCTGAAAATTTCCTCAATGTGAATTATTCATTTAATTCAAGATTACATAATGTTTTAACACCAGTCCTTATAGTTGGAATCAGAGGTCGGTTTAGACAACTTTAGATGTTAGGATATTTTTAAAATTCATGTCATTAAACTAATTTATGTTATGATTGAAATGATATAGAATTTAAAGATTACTATGTTGGTTCACCTAAGATATTTCTATGTTCAGAATGTTTTTCTACAGAGGGAATAGGGAATCTATGTTGGGAAGACATCAAGTGTAAAACAACCTTCCAAATCAGCAACCTGAGATAGTCAGAATCGGAACTGAACAGCTTGTTAAAGTGATGGCATAATTAACTCAGGCTATAAATGTTGTTGGTATCCATACACGAGAACATCTAGATCAACCATATTGGAACATATCAATAGTGGATCATTTCATGAGGCATCATCGCCCATCATTTAGAAGATAATATAACCATGTGCTAGCAAAATGGTGGATTAAACCACTAGAGATGATTTTTGATGTCATGGGGTGTATAGAGCATCAAACGGTTAGTATCATTGTTTACCGTTTTGAAGATGAATCTAATCTGTGGTGGTCGATGGTGAAAAATATAAGGGATAGTTAGGAGATTGATGATCTTGACTAGTATGAATTCAAAATTATGTTTCTTGAGAAATATTTTCAAAGGCGGTTCGTCTTTGGATGGAAAAAAATTTCTGAGAATTGAGGCAGGAGGATGACTCAGGGGCTTCTTATGAAGAAAATTTCACTCAACTGGAAAGGTATGCTCCAAATTTTATATGAGATATTAATAGTAAAATAAACCATTTATACGTATGGTTAGTTACAGTATATCAATGGGCATTAGCTTCTCGTGGGTTCAAAAGTTATGAAAAAATTGTTCGATGTGCAGAGAAGGTGGAAATGGAGTTTTCCGATGATCTGATGTTCTTTGACAAAAAACATAATAAGAGGAACTGTTGGTAGGAAAAGGGAAATAATTCATCAAAGAAGCATGGAGGTAAGAATACCAAATATCAATCATGTTGGAAGTGTGGTAAAAATCATTCGGGAGAATGTTTATCCAAGTCTGGGAAGTTCTTTCAGTGTGGTAAGTCTGGTCATATTGCTCATAACAATAACGAAGATGATAAAGAAAGAAATGAAAGGCCAGCAGTAAGATGTTTTATGATTAATGAAATGGGCCATTATAAGAATGAGTGTCTAACGAAGAACTCAACTGAGGGAAAGAAGCCTGAATACAAGTAGAAATTGGTGGTGAAATATTTTGCAACTACTTTAGCAGATGTTTGGCCATCGAATGAAGTAGTATCAAGTACACTATATGTTTGTTCAGAATATGTCAATGTGTTGTTTGATTCAGGTTCTACACATTCTTTAATTTCTTATAAGTTTTCTAGTAAAGTGGAAATTCCATATGATGATATTAATCCTAAACATATGGTAAAAACACTAGGAGGAAATGTTGAGAAAAAAATAAATCATAAAAACTGTAATGTCATTGTGTGCAGAACAAATATACCTACAACCATTATTAATTTTCCTCGTGTAGAGTTTGATGTAATTTTTGGAATTTATTGGCCTTCTATTTATCATCCTAATATAGACTACGGAGCTAAAGATGTTTCTTTTTAGAAATATTTTCAGTTTGTGTACAAGAATGATCCCTTGTTTTTGATAACATATCAGGAAGCTAAAAAACAAGTAAACAAAGGAAATGAATGATACCTTGCACATTTTGTAGAAATCAAAGGAACTGTTCAGATTAATGATGTACCAGTGCTAAATGATTATGTTGATGTTTTTTCTGATGAGTTTCCTAGTATTATACCTGATCAGGAATTTGACTTTACTGTTGAATTAGATCTTGAAGCTAATCCAATTTCAAAACCCCCTTATCAAATGGCTCATGTTGGACATTTAGAGTTAATGAAGCAATTACAGGAGTTATTAGATAAACTATTCATTCAACCGAGCGCATCACCATGGGGTTATCATGTGTTATTTGTTAAAAATAACGATGATTCAATGAGTTTTTTCATTGATTATAGAGCATTGAATAACATCACTGTTATGAACAAATATACTTTTCCTCATACGGATGATTTGTTTGATCAGCTCCAGGGAGCTCAGTAATTTTCGAAGATTGACTTAAGGTCGGGGTACCATCCATTGAAAGTAAAGTAAGAATACATTCTGAAGACTACGTTTCATACTAAATATGGCCATTATGAATTTTTAGTTATGACATTTGGGTTAACCCATTCACCTACTGTATTCATGGACCTTATGTATAGAATTTTCCATGAGTTCTTGGATATGATTGTGGTTGTTTTCATTGATGATATTTTGGTGTTTTCCAAAATTAAAGAGCAGCATGAAAGTAATTTAAGGGTTATCTTTCAAACCTTAAAATAAATTAAACTGTATGGAAAATTCATCAAATGTGAGTTTTGGTTACAACAAATTTATTTCCTTGGTCACATTGTTTCAAAAAATGGCATAATTGTTGATCGTGCTAAAAAAAATTAGTTTGATGAATATCCAAGACCTACAAATATAAATGAGATCTGTAGTTTTCATGGTTTGGTAGGTTATTACCAGAGGTTTGTTGAGATTGTTTCACAGTTATCTATTCCAATGAATAAGATAACTTGAAAACATGTTATGTTCATCTGGACAACAGAATGTGATGATTGTTTTTAGGAATTTAAAGGAAGATTGGTGAATGCTCTAGTTTTGGAACTTCATTCTAGAAATGGTGAGTTAGTTATCTACAGTAATGCTTCGTTGAAAGGACACGGTTGTGTCCTTATGCAGAATGATCCAGAAATTGTTTATGCTTCATGTCAGTTGAAAACTCATTAGTTAAATTACCCAACACGTGATTTGGAATTAGCTATTTTTGTTTTTTCTTTAAAAATTTGGAGGAATCATTTGAGTGGAGAAAAGTGTGAAACATATACCGATCACAAAATATTAAAGTATATATTCACTAAAAAAATAATTGAACATGTGACAGAGGAGATAGATAGAATTAATCAAGGATTGTGATTGTAAAATTCATTACTATCCGATAAAAGCAAATAAAGTGGATGATGCTTTGAGTCGAAAAAGTAATGCTTCATTAACCATTCTAAATTTGGAATGAGACCATTATGTTTTTAATTTGATGAGATTTGGAATAGATATTGTTGGTGTTGGAAGTTCATCTGTTTTGTTTTAGGTGTCAATGAGATCATCTCTATTAGACATATTTAAGAAAGCATAGAAGAAAGACAGTGGGTTGCAGAAAAAGGTAGAGCTGGTTCAGAATAGTATGTTTCCTGAATTTATCATTGATAATGACTGTGTTTCGAGGTTTGGGAAGTTATTATATGTGCCATGTGATTAACAGTTGAAGAGAGAGTTGTTATGTGAAGCTCATAGTTCTCAATTTTCAGTTTATCCTAGCAGTACTAAGATGTAAAGAGATCTCTGGGAATATTACTGGTGGGATGGAATGAAAATGGATATTGCTGATTTTACTATGAAGTGTTTGACTTGTCATTAGGTTAAATCAGAGTGGAAATTACTGAAAGGGAATATTCAGTCTTTACTGGTGCCAGAGTGTAAATGGGAAAATATATCCATGGACGTTGTTGTGGTATTACCAAAGACATCTCGAGGTAATAATGAAATTTTGGTTATTGTTGATCGATTGACTAAATCTATTAATTTCCTTGATATACGAGATACGTTTTTGCTAGATCAACTATCTCAGTTGCATGATAAAGAAGTAGTCATGTTACATGGAGTTTCCCTCTCCATTTTATTTGATCGTGATCCCATGTTTACTTCTATCTTTTGGAAAGGTCTTTAGAAGTCGTTGGGTAATGAATTAAATTTTAGTACATCTTTTCATCCGCAATCATATGGGAAGTCAAAATTAACAATTAAGACCTTGGAGAATATGTTACATGCTGGCACGATGGATTAATTGGGAATTTGGGACCAACATATTTCTTTGGTTGAATTTTCTTATGATAATAGTTTTCTTTCCAGTATAAAAATGGCTCCGTTTGAGGCATTATATTGGAAGCGGTTTCGAACTCCAGCTTCTTGGGATGAATTGGGTTAAAGGAAGTTAATGGGAACAAAATTGGTAGACGAGACGGTAGAAAACGTTCAGCAGATAAAGAAACACATGAGAACATCTCAGAACATGCATAAAAGTTATGCGGACAACAGGAGGAAGGATCTCTCTTTTGAGGTAGGTGATCATGTCTTCCTCAAAGTATAACCGTGGAAAAGTGTAATGGGATTTGGTAAGAAAGTAATGCTAAGTACAAGGTTCATTGGACCATATAAAATTCTAGAGATATTTGGATATGTTGCACACCAATTGGATTTACCACGATGTTTATCCCAGGTACACAATTTTTTTCATGTTTCAATGTTGAGGAAGTAAATGACAGATCCATCTCATGTTCTGAGTCCAGAGGTAGTTCAGCTGGACGAGAATCTGTCTTATGAGTAACCACCAGTCCAAATTTTTCACCACAGGATGCAAGTGTTGTAGAATAAGTTGTTTCATAAAGTAAATGTTCTATGGAAAAACCATATAGTTGAAGAGGCAACATGGGGATCTCAAAATGCAATGAAGGATAAATAACCCCAATTATTCGATAAGTAAATAAATTTCAAGGAAACAATTTCATAAATAAGGTAAGGATGTAACATCTCAAGTAATTAAAGAATAATCTATATTCATATCTATGTCTATTTATTAAATAGATAGTGTTTTAGAGGCTCAAAATGAGAATAAATCTAATCCTAACAATAGAATACTCTACTAGATTTAAAAGATTGTTTTACCACATTTTGATAAAGAACCATTTTAAATATATATTTTGAAAATTTTATAAGCTTTATTTGTTAATATAAAATTATTATTTCGAATTAGGACATTGAAATTTACTTTGGATAAATTTTTGGTAATTTTCTGACATTATTTATTTTTTAATGAATTGTGAAAAATACTGCATTTTACAACAAAACTGCTTTTTCATCTAATTTAATTATATAGATAGATTATATTTTTAATTGGTTTTAAAGTACAATTAGAGCATATTTTTACAATTTAATCCAATTTTTTTCATTATAATTAATTTCACTTTGAAATTGGACATAAACAATTGTCAGTCTTTTGATCGATATTGTTTTTTAAAAACACTCTATTTGTTTTGACAACAGGGAATTATTTTTAAATTAATTACTGTAATTTCTATGGTTGGAATTTGGTAAAATGGATTCCATATTTGGAATCATAAGGTCGAAAATATGTAATAAAACTCTTGTTTTTGGACATTATGAATAGAAACGATGATAATTATCTTTAATTATCGTGATTAATTAGTAATCAGGTAGTTAAGGGTAATAAAATAATATCATAATAATATAAAATGACCCCATAATGAGTCCAAATCCTTTTTTTCAGTCATGGACGGCCATTTCATTTCTTGATCAAACTTTTCAACCCCATGGAATAACTTTAGTGTGATAGTGGCCTTTTATTATATTGTTTTTAAAGAAAGAAATATATATCCAAAGTATGTATCACCTAAGTAAAAGAATTTTATACTTGTTTATATAAATGATCAATTAGAATATAAATAGTTATTAGAGTGATAAAAATTTGTCCTACATCATGTAATTTTTTTATAATTTTTAGACATTAAATAAATAAATTTATTTATGACACCATGATGATGCAGTGATTACCTCATTAATGAACGATTTAAATAAAATAAAAAGATAAGGTAAAATATAAGACATAAAATTGTTGAAAACCTATTTTATGGGTGGATTTCAAACCTTTATCACCTTATCTTTGAAATATGTTATTGTTGGACCTTTGACATTCTGAAAATAGTTTTATGATAAAGTAACATTTCAAAACATTCCAAAAGTAACCCCCCTCCCTCTTATAAAAGGCCCCCACCTCTACCCCCTTACCCACACCTTTTAGGCCCTTGTATCATCCAATCCTTGCTCATATGCTCTCTACACATCCCACTATGAATCATATAAGCCTTAAATTAGTCAGAAAGCTCTTCAAAAACAATTTTGGTTCAAGCCATGGGGAGTTACCCAATTTAAAGGTAATGTCTACTCTTATGTCCTTTTGTTTTATTTTACTTCTCCAATCCCCTACACTCTTTTTATTCTTTTATTTTTTAACAAAAAACATTATCTTAAATATACTAGGATGTGTTTATGAATATTATGAGAGCTATAGTTACACACACCTCCATCTAATGGGTGACGAACATACTATATCTGTGGATGGCGAACTACTGCTTCATGAAACGAGGATTGTTCAAATATCTTTTACAGACTCTCATGGTGGATTTTAAGATGTCACTGTATTTATATCTGATATATATAATGTTTATTTTTTTCTTTATTCTTCTATATTTTTCATTTATGGCATACCTTTATGGTTTCCATAATGGATAAACATGATAATTTCATTTTAGGAAGTGCGGACTACCGCCCCCTCAAAGTGATTTGAATCATTAATGCCAAATGTGGGATGTATAAATGATGAAGTTAATGATATTATATATTATATTACACTATAATTATTATATAAATTCATATCATTATGATTTCATTCCATTAAATATGAAATATAAATGAAAGTAGTATTCATGCTTATGCATGGCATACCCTCTCCATGAACGGGGCATTTCATTTCTTATCTCTAAATGTTATGTAATACTATAAATTCATGTATATACTGGAAATATATGATATATATGATTTCTACATCAGTAATATAATTCTATATATAATGGATATTTTACCACATGAACTACTTTTAATTATAAGAAGTTTATTTTTGACTCAAATACCAAAGATAGAAAAAACAACTGTTATTAACATAAATGTTTACATAATGTTTAAAACATGGTAATAAGTGATACAAAAAGAATAATGGACTTTATAATGTTTCTTAATAATGTAGAAATTAACTCCAGTTTATTATTCAGGATATTAAAGAACGATCGAGTCAAGTTTGACATGAGGTAAGGGACTTCGTCTCAATCTCGTTTCATTGTGGCATATTTTGTTTTATACACAAAAGTCTATTATATGGTGTATAAACCCCTTTGAATTTTACTATTATTCAAAATGAATCTTTTCTCTACGTAGTGTTTTACCAAAAGACAAAAATTATGTATATTTTTAACGTATGTGGTGAAAACAACCTTTCCGTTGCTGCGAGTATTATTGGATCATAGGATTCCTTAATAACCAATAATGTTTTCAAAACATAAATAAATACCATATACTCTTTTATGTATTTAGATATTGAAAATGGATTTGATAATGGATTTGATATTCAATATATTGTGATTTAAATGTGGAAATGTTTTCATTCCTTTATATTTTTTGTATGTGTTATGATTTTATAATGGTACATGGACATTTGACGGGTGGTTACATGATAAACCAAATGATGGGTGGTGTCATGATAACCAGGATGGGTGGTAACGTTATAACCTCCAATGAATTGGGTATGGAAGTCAGTTGTATGGCTTTTCCATTTAGTGATATTTGTGGAAGTCGACCATATGGTTATTCCATTTAATTATGTTTATGTACCAAGTTACCTTTATATGTTATGTGTTCTTTATATGGGTTTTATGGTGATATTTTGGTTACAAAAGGTTTAGAAATGAACTTTTATTCAGTGAAGAGTATGTAATACTTCATAAAAGTGAAAAGTATTACTTATGATGAAGTATTCATGATTTAAATTTTTTTCGGGAAACTAATAGTTTTCCTTCTTTTTGTATCCCTTACTGATATTTTTATGATTATTCCAATCATTTGAAAAGTTTTTCACATGACATAAAGTGGAATAGGGACAAATATGGGATCAATGAAAAGTATTTTTGTCTAAAACATGGAACTGGACATCACTCTTTCAAAGTGTTATTATTTTTTGAAAAAAGTGTAAACTGAGAAGAAGTGTCAACTTTGTAACTTTTGAGATGTAATAGTTATGGCCTAATTCTATAAAACTCTAAACATGAAAAGATCATAAATGTGAATTATTCATTCAAGTCAAGATTAAGTAATGTTTTAAGGTTGTGTCCTTATAGTTATATTGTGGATGCTATTGGATTATTATAAGGGATATAATTTTTTATGAGGATATAGTAAGGGGATTTATTTTAAACGATTTAGAGAGGATATACATGGTATTTCGGAAAAGAACAAAGTTTACACACATTTTCATACTGATAAAAGGATAAAAAACATATCATTATCTACAATTATAAGTGATATTGTTGAAATATGATCTATTTTTTTAAATGTTTTTGGGTCATTATACCCCTAATTGTTTTTGATTAACCTATTTGTAATCCCATTTTAACGTCCACAGTGGTAATTAATATTTAATATTTTGACTATTCATTTTGACCAAAAATTTATATAAAATTTTTATATAATATAAATTATAATAAAACCAAATATGTAATATATTTTTATATATTCCATTCATAGAGTCAAAAAATCTGATTTAATATTAAACACATATATACGACAAGAAAGAGGTTCTGCGAAGAGATAATGTTCAAAAGTGTAAAAAGTTTTTATATTAAAATTAATATTTAAATTTGTTCAAAAAAATATATATTTGATTAATAAATTTTAAATTTTACATAATTTACAATTGAAACCATTTTAAAAAAGAAACCGTATAAATTTTATAAATGAAAGCAATGTTTTAAATAAAAATATTTCATTTTAACTATACATCTAAATATTGATCATTTTAAAAGAATTCAAAAAAAAATCAACGTATGCAAAATTTACATGAATATTTCAAAATTGACTTTAGTTTTATCGTATTAATTATTTAATAGTGTCAAAATGAAATTTTATTATTTTTTATAAATTTAAAAAAATCACATTTGATTTGGGAAAATTGTTTTTGAAAACTTATTATGATTTTAAAAACATAAAATCATGTAAATTTTAATCAATATTATCTAATTAAATAATAGAATTATAAATAATATATAATATATTTAGTCATATTCCGTCTAAAGAGTATAATAGAGATGAAAACATTGTCACATTTAAATTATAATATTCATAGTTTCTCTAGTTTGTTAAAACTCGTTGTTGTGAGTA
The DNA here is from genome assembly GCA_963277665.1 of Viscum album. Taxonomy (NCBI): domain Eukaryota; kingdom Viridiplantae; phylum Streptophyta; class Magnoliopsida; order Santalales; family Viscaceae; genus Viscum; species Viscum album. The sequence goes on from OY728130.1 coordinate 1,884,843,637, forward strand.
TCAAATGTTATTAAAGAAATTAAATTAAAAAATCTGTTATATTTCATAATATTTTTTGTTATTACAAGAGTGGTTACACAAAAGTTTGGATGAGTTTTGGGATTTTTCTAATTTAGGAACTCATTTTTTGAAATCCAAATGGAGGAACACTGTTAGTGATTTATTAGTACAAACCATAAAATTCATTCAAATAGGGTATCAAGTTTTTCACATAGTTTTCTAAACCATTCACCCTAGGCTACATAGATGTTAAAGAAATTTCCAAATTTTTGGTGAGAAAAACGTTATGGGATTTTCATAGTTAGATAAATAATGTGACTAGTACTGTAATGCGGTTCAACATTAGGGATCGTTGGTTCATGGTTAGTACAATGTTTTTACAATCATGTGGCCAAACCACATGCCTTATTAAAAGGTGTTGAAATACCCTTTTCAAAATAATTTATTTTGTCTTTTCTCCCCCTTCTTCTCCTCGGTAGTTCATAGTACCTCCATCCTTATCATGGATCCTTACCTCTCTACATAGTCGTGGATTTTTTTATTTCATCCAATCCCTTAGTTAATCAAATTAGGTGTGTTAGAAGAGTAATAGTTTTTCTATTATTTACCATTTTATTTTTTTCAATATTTTCTTCAGTAGTGAATTATATTTCAACGAGTTATCATAGAATGATTTTTAGGTAGTATGTTTATTTCTCAATTTCCTCACATTCCAGTTTCAACAAAATAATGATAATAGATGAGTGTATCATACTAATAATGAGATTGGTGGTATATAGATTTCCATTTAAGGGTATTTTGTTTCAAAAAATATGTTATTTTTCCACATATCAGGATTTCTATGTGATTACTCTTAAACATGAAATTATATGTGTGTGTGTGTGTTAATTCCATAACCTAATTACCCGACATAAACCTAAACACACCATTGGAGGTCATCTACATTAACTTAAACCACCCCATATGGTGATTTTATTTTTTGTCTAGGGACCCTACATCTGGTAAAAAAATTATTCCATCTTACTCATTGTGTTGACTATAATATTAAATAAAATAATGTGTTATCTGAGTTAATAAAATTAGTTTTCATGCGAATTACACTTTTAGATGTTTATGCCTTTTTTATTTTATAATTGATTTAAATAAATTAAGAAATTATTTGTGTATCATCCCTTGGTTATAACTACAGACCATCATAAATGGATAAATGAAATTTGTAAATTGAATTCCTATATACATAACTATTTTTAATGATAATTAGTATTTAATTAAGTGAATGACATGTGATGTATTTTATAATGTATTATTTCATAACATGACCTTTATTAATTAATTGTATTTGAAAATTAATTTAATATTATTAATAAATATGTTTTAAATGAAATTAATGGATTCTCATATACAATTTTTAAATATTAATTTCAATATTACATCTATATATAAATTAATTGAGTGATAATCAAGTATGATATATAATAAAATGGATGGTCCGATAGTTTTATTAAATTATATATTCCTTAATTGATACTATGTTTCTGTATATGGAATACAATAAATGTGATTTTAGGCTAATTGAGAATAAATGTATTATGAGTGACACTTAGGTCTCATATAGACAACTCCTTGGATGGATTCAAAGGTTAAAAGATTTATAGTAATCCTTGAGTGATACATGATTTCCTTATACAGAATACAAGGGATGGGCTCATTAGTTAAATTACCAATCATATAATATGGAGAGATACAGGGGTATCTTATATGGGAATCCTTGGATGTGATCATTAGTTTAATAATTTATATTAGTTCTAGAGTGATTCATGTAATCATAATAAGTAATGCAATACACATGCTCAATGGAAAAAAATGTGATTTTGGTACATTATTAATCACCTTAATACATGGATACCTGGGTTTACAGTAAGTCCTATATGGAATTTAATCATTAATGACCATGTATATGTTCCCCATTATTGAGGTTTGAGATAAGTCATTAATTATTTAATATACATTTGTGATGCTATTTTGTAGATTCCTTAGAAATACACCTCAGGACCCAACTAGGACATGTTTATCTCTACTTATATATGTTTATATTTGAATATATATAAATTATGTAATGTCATAGATATTATGAACAAGGCTGAAGAATGTATGGTTGGATAGCTTTATTTTGGGGTATATGAGCCAGAGTTAATTAAATTTTCTTATTTACTATATTACCGGATATACACACATTCTACTATACTTTTTACAAATTTGATGGATTTCATTACACATCATGCCTAGTGGCCTAATTTTTATTCTCAAACCCTATTTGGGAATTAATTTGGTACTGAAAAGACCTCATGGTTATAGGATATGGTTATAGATTCATATTTTTTATATTATTCATTTAGTGTTGTTACCATTTGAAATGGTATCTTAGAAACATACCAATGATCCGATTGTATGGGTTCTCATGAGTATAGTCATTGAGATTTTTTTTATTCCTTGAATAATTTCTGTATATTCTATATTTTATGTATTCTAAGTTTAAATAATATCATCATATGGAAATTCATGGTTGTATTATTTTCAGTGTTTCATTTTATTAGTTGTTATAATAATCGATATCATTTCTAAATATTATACTTCTTCAATATTGGATACCAATTATAGGGGTAAAAATTAACAACCCATTCATAAAATACATATACATTACATCATATTTTTATAATACCTAAAAAATTATAATAAATTATTCTGAAATAATGTATTAGTCTATTGAATTTTGAAAATGGAAACATGAACACTAGTACATTATCGGGATAACTTATGCCAACAAAGGTTCTTCTTGAAAAGAACCCTTTATAGACAAATCATATATAATATATATCATCATATCCTATGGAAGGAAAAATAAAAATGCAAGAGTTCATATGCTCATCAAGGGTAAATAAGGGGGATATGTAGGCATAAACATGAGTGTAGGAGTATGATAAGATGATAAAAACACTTTTCGATTATAATAGACATATCAAAAATTATATACATTAATTATTTCATAAATCATGATAGTTTATAAGACATTTATTATAATGAAATAAATAATAGAACACATGAAATAATAATTTAGGAATAAAACAAGGAATTATTTTAAAAACATAAACATATAACATGATTTCCATAGTATCCAAGAAATATTTTTCTAGACCATCTATAGAGAATGGGATCACTCCACATACCATATTGGTAGTCATGATTCACTCTCATGGCCATCTTAGTCACATCAGTTCACTCCTCATACCATCTGGGTAGTCATGAATCACTCCAATGTCTATCTTAGTAGTTAAGGTTCACTCCCTTGACCAGCCTCGTGAATATCATGAGATATAAATAATTATCTAATGCATTATATGGAGTTATAGTTCCCATGAATCTCAAAATTAATCATACCTCCATGTTCCAAATGATTACAAACAATCATACAATGACAGATGAAATTAAATTGTTTTCATAAACATAAATCATATCATAACCTGTGGAGTAGAGAAATATTTAATAATCAATTTTCAATGTATATCTTATGAAAATAAGCTGGTCTCATAATCATATAAAATGTGAAAGAGAAACATATCTATGAAACATCATTTTAGAAAAATTATATCATTTATTGAATGAATATGAATGGAATCACTGAATGATTTCCCCACAAAATAATGAGTAACAATAATATATTTTATCTTATATGGGAAATAATGAGAAAAAATATTTTAAAAACACTTAATGGAAAAATTATAATAAATCCATTGAATTGTTCTTCCTAAAACGGATAACATTTTGAATGCAGTTTTCATGAATAAAACCTGAAATCATATAAAGAATTTATTGAAAACAATTAGAAATATATTTACCATTGAAACCATGTAGTAGTGTTTGATAAACTTCTTAAAATCATTTATCCTAGAAGAAAAGTAAAATAATTTTGAAATAATTTTGAAAACTATTTCATGGAAAATATATTTAAAAACTATAAAATATAATTATGTTAATCATTAGAAACCTTCATTAATGAAATGATGATGGGTAAATATATACATGTCGTACAAGATAAAATGAACATTGATTTACCACTATAAAAAGATTAGAAATAATTATTATTTTTCCTCAAAGTGTAATAAATATTATGTAAATACCCGTATATTTCCAGGTAATTGTTTTTTTAAAATTTTTTGAGATTTTACGAGTATGCAGTTTGTGACGGCACCTAATTCCGAGGCCTAGTATGCCCGGAATCAATTTCTGAAGTTTAGCATGGGTACGTTTAGTGAACGAACGAGTGAGCTTTTCTATCATTTGAACCGGTGCTCATAATCGAAATCTGGGGGAACTGATAAAACTGCAGATCTGCTAATTGCATAATAAGACCTTAACTGGAGTTGCGTTTTCTTGGGAGGAGTTGTAAAAAAACGTGGTTTAAATTAAGATTAAAATAAAATTGTGTTACAATTTTATTTATTTTCTATGTGGTTAAAATCCTAGGTGTGGAAGTTGGGGTGGAACCCACTAGATACTAACCACCCTTGAGTTGTTAAAGGTGAGGTGTGGCCCACATGAGCCTAACCCCTCACATTCCCAAACTCCTCTAAAGAACTCATAAGATATGTAACTCTCCCACATTAATTCTTGCCAACTAAACACCTAATCAATTAGACAACAAATGTTTTATTAATTAAGTGAGTTATTTTTGAATTTTGTATCTTGAAACACATGTCATGCTTTAATAAAATAAGGGTACACTTATTTTATTTGGGGTTGGATCGTTGTGTTGGGGATTGTAGGAGAAAGAAATTCATTATTCCCGCAAATAACATTTCCACTTCATTCTCACATTGAAGAACGCCATGAAAGTCGGTGCCAACCTTGACTTCTTTCTTCTCGACATTGACGAAGTGATGCCGTCCTTACACGACAACGTCAACGGAACAACGAAAGCATCACCATCCTTCGTCAAGAGATCAATTTTCTTGAATTGAGGTAGTGGTTAAGTTCAATTTTATTTAATTAAAATTGCACTTTGCTTGTCGTTGAGAATACTCGTTCTTTTGGCCGCATGTTATCCACATAACGGGATGAGTTCAGACCACACAAACACAGCCAATTCTCCGTACCTTCTCTTGTTTTTATCATTAAAGCTTGAGACAATGGCGGCGGGGTGCTATTTCACCGTGCGGGAACAAAAAAGGGACGTGGCCGAGGTGGGCCGCGGTGACGGTGCGTGGCACCATCGTGTCGTGCCAGTGAGGCTGAAGGAGGCCACGGCCAGGAGCGGGACGCAGTGGAGAGGCGCGACGCTGTTGTACCGCATCAGAGCACCAAGGGGGCCATGGTCGGGGCGGGCTACGGTGGAGGCGTGCGGCACCGTCGCGTTGCGCCTACCGGGTAGGAGTCGTGGCCTATGGCCTCAGCGGTTCAGAGGAGTGTCCAGCTGAGCTGGTCGCCGGTACCAGTTGAAGGCGGGACCCCATCAGGTCCCCATGGTTACAAGAAAGGCCGAGCGTTTTGGGAAATAGGGGGGCGGTGCCCCCCCCCCTTCACGATATATCGGCGCTCTGCCGCCCGCACTGGCCGGACCGCCCGCAATGGGCCGGACCGCCCGCGCTGGCTGGAACGCCTGCGCTGGCCGGACCGCCATCACTGGGTCAGACCACCCGCGCTGGGCCAGACAACTTGCGCTAGGCTGGGATTCCCGCATTGGGTCAGAAAACCGATGTCGGCTGGGCCGGGCTGCGCCAGCCAGGCCGGGCCGCGCCCAATCGGGCCGGACCCGGGTCGGACTGGGCCCGAACCCCCTATTTTCGGACAGATCTGTTCAAACACCCATAACATGGGCTATATACCTCTGATCGATGCACCGCCAGTTGCGTTGAGATCATTGGATCGATTTGGTTGTTTCGATAAATTACACTAATGTTTTAGGAGAACTTTGGGTTTGGCCGGGTTGGTTCGAACACAAAACCAACAGGGCCCGTGAAGTGGAAATGCTTATAACTTGAGCTCCGGATGTCTGATTGATGTGTCATCGACTTCATTAGATTCCTCTTAGTGGGACGGTTCTTTTGGCTTACTCCACTCAAGTATTTGACACAGCTAGTGCATGGTCGGGATGGTTTAACTTAAAAACCAATCGGGCCCCTGGGACGAAAATGCCAATAACTCTCATACTGTGCATCTAATTGAAATGAAATCTGTCACGTTCATTACCTATTGAAGAGACAGAACTTTTGGATACATCTACTATGGACTTTGTGACAGTTTTTGTATCAACCCCCCTTGTCCGGTGGAGCGGACCCTCCTGGAATCGATCATGCTGTGTGCGGGAACCCTAGAGCTGGCTGCGAATACAACAATGATGACGACTATACTTGAATCCTGTGTCGGTTCGGCAGCGAGGACGACTGTACTTGGATCCTTTGTGGGCTCGGCAGCGATGATGACTATACTTGGATCCTATGGGGGTTCGGCAGTGATGGTTATTGTACTTGGATCCTATGTGGGTTTGGCAGCGATGACATCTGTACTTGGATCCTATGTGGGTTCGGCAGAGGAGATTATTCAGAGGCTACATCAATCATCTCCACCCCTCCTCATGAATAGTAAACCTGTATGAGCAGAGTCTGGACTTTCAATAATTATCTTCGATATGATTGACTTTCTATCCTGTGAGGATTGGGTTATTCTTTCCTGTGTGGATTGGGTTGTACTTTCCTATGTGGACTGGGTTGAACGTTAGCTCGTGAGTTGGAGAAGAACTGGAATTGATGACTTAGTTATATATATGGGAATATACCTAAGTAGTGTTGGCTGAAACTTCATGATTGTATCTTTCAATTGTGGTTTATCCTTCATGGATTCTGGGAGAACTTCAAGAGTCTCTAGGTCCCAATTGAGTATCATATACTCACCCCTGCATGTGTTATGCCCGCACTACATTGTGTTTGTTGCAGACGACGGACAACACTGATCGTGGTTGAGGCTTGTAGAGAGGGATGGTACCTAGAGGTGGACTATCAGGTGGGACGTACATGGATTGGATGGCCGGACACGAGGAGCAGATGAGACTATCTGTACTCACCCTTCGTGCGGGAGTTCTAGAGGACATCTTGGTGGTTGCTGCTCTACTCTTCAGCGGTTGTACTTTCCTTTCTCTGTTGTACTATACTTTCAATTGGGTATTTATACTAGCCCATTTACTTTTTGTCACTTACTTTTATACTCAGTTTACTTAGTTTTTACGTCTGCTTGTGTACTCTGTTGTGTTTGTTTTTCTTATACAAAGGTAATGCCTTCCCTTTTATCAGGATTTATGTCTTTGGTGCTAGTCGCCCACAACTGGCCTAAGGAAGGCGGGCTTGGGGTAGTCACGACACGAGACCCGAGGAATGGTCGTGAAAAATTGGTATCAAAGGAGTTTGGTTCTATCTCAGAACTCAGGACTCTGAGCATTTTTCTATGTGAATAAATAGTGTTATGGGAATTGAGTGTGGTTATTAGTCCAGGGAGTCTTGCGTTGGTGCAGAGGCCGACATATCCATACACCACGACCCTGAATTCTGATTTCCGACTTAGTGAACGAAAACATTGATTGCATGAGTGTTTCAACGTTTTTTTTTGTGATTACTTTTTTCGGTTCACCAGATATTTTGTATTGACCATGACACAAATGATTCTTTTCAGGATGGCCCCACAATGGTAGTCAGCTAGGGTTCTGAGCATTGTGTGAGACGGCAGCCAACCGAGTGACGAGGCCTCAGTGTAGGGAACTATTACAGCGGAGGAACTGACAGTACCTCTACCCGTCGAGCCACTGATGCCGCCAGCCCCAGCAGTTGAGATTTCACGTCACCTGAGTGCACTTCACGAGTTTAAGCATTAGAGACTGCCCAGTTTCCACGTGGGGACGGACCCTCAGGAAGCCCAGGATTGGCTGGAGGCTATAGTTTGAGTCAACAGATTGGTAGGGACACCAGCAGATCTTATGGTGATCCTTGCGGCATGTCTCCTTCACGCGGCATCATATAGATGGTGGAGCCTGATGCTCCATGTGCATGATGAGGCATCTCTTCTATGGTCTTACATTGAGAGCCTCTTCCGGTCAGAGTTCTTACTAACCACCCACCTTGCAGTGCACATTTAGGAGATGCTATAGGTGCGGTATGGAAGAATGACAACAGCCCAGTACTCGGCGAGGTTTACCGATCACTCACGCTACTCCATGGTCATGGTATGGGACCCATTATTCTAGGTCCAGACCTTGGAGCAGGGACTGAGGCATGAGATCCGGGCATCAATGATCTCCCTCAGCATTCCAATGCATGTAGATGTACAGGAGTGAGCCCTCGTTGTGGATAGGTTTCTTGCTGAGCCTACACCAGCAGCGAGACCTACCGCAGGGCGACACGTAGCGGATTCTTCTGCAGATGGTAGTCTACGAATGTCAGAGAGGTCCAAGTGGACCAGACCATCGGGTGGATGGCCTCATGATACTGGTTCGGATGTGTGGGGCACACGAATCAGATCCAATCATTCGAGAGGCAGACAGTTCTTTGCATGCAGCGGGCAGGGCCACATGGCTCGTGACTGCCCGACCCACCATGAAAAGGAGTTGTAGATAGTTGAGGGACCACTTAGACAGAGAAATAGGTTCGATCGTGGCGGTCTACAGGGAGCAGGCGGATGAGTCAGAGGAGATGGCCGAGCAGCGGGTGGTGGGCGACACTTTCAGACTCTACCACCACCACCACCATGTGGTCCACCCCAACTATAGGGAGCTAGCGGACAGAGGAAGGCTCAGCTTCAGGCAGCGGAGGCCTATGACCATGGCGCACCTGAGATGATTTGAGGTACAATCTATGTCTACTCCACCCTTGCTGCTGTTCTTATTGATACAGCAGCGAGTCACTCATTCTTTGCCTCTGCCCTTTATCGGAGCTCGGAGATTCTGATAGAGTCATTGGCTCGATCCTTATGGCTAGAGACTCCTATGAGATCAGACTCAACGATTACACACTGGTGAAAAAAGTGTCATCTTACTCTAGGAGGCGAGAGAATTGGCTGGGATCTTCTTGTAGCGGAGTCGAGGCCTTACAACATCATCTTGGGCTTGGATTGGTTATATACAGTCCATGCACAGATCGACTATATTAAGCGCAATGTGCGATGTGTCCATACCGATGGGAGAAGGTTCACCTTCACCAGCGTGAAGGGAGCCTTTGCTTCATGGGATGGACTCCCGTAGAGGAGAGGATAGCTAATCACTGATCAGTTGGCTAGTCTCATCCTAGGATCAGTTGATGTGCAGAGTCCAAGATTTCCTATTGTGGTGGATCAGTATGCGGACGTTTTTCTTGACAACATTTTCGGACTACCTCCTTAGAGAGAGGTAGACTTCTATATTGACATGTACCCTGATAGATCACCAATATCTACTGCAGCACATAGGATGGCTCCCGCTGAGCTTCGAGGGCTACCGGTACAGCTGGAGGACTTGCAAGGCAAGGGATACATCCAACCCAGTGTTTCACCCTGGGTTTCCCCGATATTGTTCGCCATGAAGGTGGAAAGGATCTTGAGACTATGTGTCGATTACTGTCTCTTGAACCAGGTCACTGTGAAGAACAAGTATCCACTTCCAATGATCGATGACCTCTTCGATCAGCTCGAGGGAGCACGATGGTTCTCGAAGATAGACCTCAGGTCAGGCTATCATCAGCTCAGAGTTCGAGATGAGGATGTGCAGAAGATGGGTTTCAGGTGTCGGTATGGCCACTATGAGTTCTTGGTTATGCCTTTTGGCATAACCAATGCTCCAGCAGTGTTCTTGAGTCTCATGAACTAGATCTTCCTGCCTTACCTCGATAAATTTTTTGTAGTCTTCATTGACGACATATTGATTTACTCGACTACTAAGGAAGAGCACAACAACCACTTGTGGGTTGTAATGGATACACTCCAAGAGCACCGGCTTTTTGGTAAACTCTCGAAGTGGTAGTTCTGGATTCGAGAGGTACATTTCTGGGGGCATGTTATCTCTGAGGCGGGAGTTGCACTGGATCTGTGAAGATCGAGGTAGTGATAGCTTGGGAGCCACCCATGGGCGTGACAGAGGTGCTAAGTTTCCTAGGTCTTGCAGGGTACTATCGTAGATTTGTTCCAGACTTCTCCAGATTTGTAGCACCATTATCATATTTGACGAAGAAGGGGAAAACCTTCATGTGGTCGATAGATGTCAGTGGAGCTTTGAGGAGATCAGACAGATATTGACCAGTGCACCCATCTTGAGGCTACTAGAGGAGGGCTTAGTGTATGTAGTTTACTTTGATGCATCAGGGACAGGACTCCGGTGTGTCCTGATGCAGGAGCAGGCAGGGATCGCTTATGGATCACGATAGATGAGGCAGCATGTGCATAACTATGATACCCATGACTTAGTGTTAGCAGAAGTGGTCTTCGCCATGAAGATGTGGAGGCAATATCTGATGGGCGAGAGCTATACAGTCTACTCTGACCACTAGAGTCTCAGGAACATCATCTCACAGAAGGACCTGAACATGAGATAGCGGTGATGGCTCGAGTTCCTCCAGAACTATAACTTTTAGATAGTCTATACTCCTGAGAAGGGGAACATGGTTGTTAATGCTTTCAACAATAGGTTTGGCATTCAACTACATGGAGAGGCGACAGAGCAGCTAGCCGCGTTACAGATATCCTTCATGGATAGAAATGGGGCAGCCGTTCTATAATCGCTCACAGTTACTCCTCCACTTCTTCAGCGGGTCAGAGAGGCACAACGTGGGGATGTTGACTATAAGATGTGATGTGCACAGATATACTTAGGACACACACCTGATTAATTCTCTGTAAAAGGAGATAACATAGTTATTTTCAGAGGACATACCATGGTACCAGTTGTTTTGTAGGAGGAGGTGCTGAGGGAGTTTCATACTTCCCCTTTGGCAGTACATCCGAGAGTATCAAAGATGTACCAGGATCTTAGACAACAACAGTGGTGGCCGGGTATGCAGAAGGATGTTGCAGAGTTCATTTCAAGATGCCTCACCTGTCAGCAGTTGAAGGTGGAGCACCAACTACCAGCAGGCTTGGTACAACCCTTGGAGGTCTCAGAGAGGATGTGGGACAAGATATCTATGGATTTCCTGATAGGGCTTCCACGTACATCTAGAGTACATGAATCCATTTGGGTGATTGTAGACCGACTCACCAAGTCGGCCCACTTTTTACCTATTAGAGAGAAGGGCTCAGTAGAGAGCATCGGATGACTCTATGTTCAGGATATCGTATGACTTCTTGGTGTACCATCATCTATCATATCCGATCGAGATGATCGCTTTAATTCCCAGCTTTGGAAGGGGTTTCCGGAGGCATTTGGGATGCATCTACGCCTGAGCAACACCTTTCACCCTCAGACGGATGGTCAGATGGAGAGGACCATCCAGACTCTCGAGGACATGCTCCGTGCATGTGTCCTCGACTTTGGTTGCATCTGGGTGGATCACATACCCTTGGTGGAGATTCGTACAACAACAGCTACCACTCCACCATCGACATTGCACAATACGAGGCATTGTACAGGTGACCATGCAGATCACCTCTGTGCTAGACTGACCCTGGGGAGTCAGCACTCCTAGGACCCGAGATGGTCCAGGGCATGAAAGAGAAGGTTCATGTCATCCAAGAAGGGATGAGGACATCTCAGAGCTGATAAAAGTCTTATGCTGACAAGAGTAAGAGACAACTAGAGTTCGAGGATGGCGATCACATTTTCTTATGGGTCTCACCTCGATGTGGATTACAGATATTTGTCCGGGGCAGAAAGTTATCCCCACGCTTCATCATACTGTTCTAGGTTCTCACCAGGATGGGCGAGGTGGCTTATCGTATGGCTCTTCCACCTCAGATGAGCTGGGTACACGATGTCTTCCACGTATCTCATCTGAGGAGATACGTGCACGACCTGATGCACACTACTGGAAAACTAACCAATACCAACGGTTTGGAACCGTTGGTATAGGCCTCTAAACCATTGGTATAGCCTATACCAATGGTTTGGAGAACCATAGACAAGTAATCTATTGGGATAGGTCTATACCAACGGTTCCTTAAAACCGTTGGTATATGTATTTCCAAAAAAACATTCGATGGGATTTGATCCCAGGACCTCCGGTTTATCCATCAACAACCTAAACACTAACCTAACATGACTTTTGTAAACATAATTTCATAAATATATATATGTATTATCATAATTATTTTAAATTATTATTTATAGAATGTTCTGGTTAAGAAGATTTGATAAAAAATAAAAGGACCTATACCAATGGTTTTGACAACCATTGGAATAGGTCTTTAGAATCTAGGGGGGATGTTGAAATTTTGGGGACCTTTCCCAATGGTTTGGCCAAACCGTTGGGAAAAGTGGCCACAAATTGGACCTTTTCCAACAGTTTTGGCAAAACCGTTGGGAACAGTGGCCACAAAATAGACCTTTCCCAATGGTTTTAACAAACCGTTGGAAAAGTGGCCACAAAGTGGAATTTTCCCAACGGTTTGGCCAAACCACTGGGAAAGCTTACCCTTTCCCAACGGTTTTGTCAAACCGTTGGGAAAAGTGGCCACAAAGTGGGATTTTCCTACAATTTGGCCAAACTGTTGGGAAAGGGGGTATAGAAGTGTTGAGAAAGCTGACATTTCTAGTAGTGACATATCATCGACCATGGGGAGCTAGACAATGATGATGGGGAGACTTTTGAGAAGGATCCAGTGGAGAATTAGGATCGATAGGAGCGGGTCCTACGTGGATGGTCGATTCCTCTAGTGCGCATCAGGTGGCAGCACAGGAGCCTCCAGGAGAGCACATTGGAGCGGGAGCCTCACATGCGTGCACAGTTCCCTTATTTGTTTCCTTAGTTGGTGATGTATCTTTACAGGGACTTAAATCACTAAGGTGGGAGTAATGTAGAGACCCATAAATTTCAAGGAAAATATTTTCTTAAATTTATTGGGATTTTATGAGTATGAAGATTCTGACGACACCTGATACCGAGCTCTGTTGTGCCCGAACTCAATTTCTGAAGATTACCTCGGGTACGTTCATTGAGCGAACGAGTGGGTTTTTCATTCATTTGAACTGGTTCTAGGAATCAAAATATGATGGCATCGATGAAATCACAATGCCGATAATTGTTTAAGAAGGCATTTACTTGAGTTGCGTTTTCTTGGGAGGTGTTGTAAAAAATGTAGTTTAAATTGAGAGTAAAATAAAATTGTGTTACAATTTTATTTCTTTTCTATGTGGTTAAAATCCTAGGTGTGGAAGTTGGGGTGGGACCCACTAGATACTCACCACCCATTAGTGGTTAATGGTTAGGTGGGGCCCACATGAGCCCAACCCCTCACATTCCCTATCTTTTCTAAACCTCTAATAAGTTATGTAACTGTAACACCCCGAGCTTCCATGATACGCTTCTCATTCAATAATGCAATAGCTTGCATTGTACGCAACTTCGAGTTCTAAAACACCGCGACTAATCAAAGTAGCCATTATGAATATTAATAACCACTTTTTAAAATTATAGAAATTTTATATTTCATAATGAACTTTATTTTTGGATTCGGAATATCGAAATTAGCCTGTGTTGAATTTTTGGTATTTTTCTGAGAACTTCTAATTTTTATGAATAGTGAAAAATACATAAAAACAACTTTTTTTTAATCAAAATAATTTATAGTGATAAATTATACTATTTAGTGGTTTTAAAGTATAATTAGAATATATTTTTACCATTTTATCCAATGGTGGTCATTAGAATTAATGTAACATTGAAATTGGACAAAAACAATTGCCAATCTTTTGATATAAATTGTTTCTTAAAAACACGCTATTTGTTGTGACGGCGGAAATTAATTATAAAATTAAATAATGAAACTTATATGTTTGGAATTTTGAAAAATAGACATCATTTTTGAATTTGGAATATCAATTATAGCTTAGGGTGAAATTTTGGCATTGTTCTGAAAAACATCAATTTTTGATGAATAGTGAAACCACTAAGTGGTAGTTAAATAACTGATTTTTCGTTTAAAAGAAATATTACAACTTATGTGTTTTGATTTTCAAAAATCCGACATACATGATTGTCATTAAGAAGTAAAATGTGGTTCAATGAGATTAAAATAATTTTTGGTGAAGAGTAACTTTTAAGTTATTAATCACGATTAGAGGTAATTAGTGTAGTTTAAGGTAAAAATAATGTTTTAATAATAAGAAATGAGCTTGACACATGTCCTACCCTCATTTTATGTGTCATGGCCGACCAATAATATCCATGGGTCAACTTGGGGACCCCATGGAGCCACTTTAGTTGGAATATGACATAAATACCTTTTATTTAATGTTAAAGTAAAAAAATGACACAAACCTGAAATGTTTTACTAAAACAATTTTTACATGGGGTTATACAAGTCATAATTTTGACTATAAATATTAATTGGAAATATAAAAAGATTTCCTACATCATAGTATTTTTTTTATAATTTTTAGACATTAAATAAAATAAATTATTTATGACATCATGATGATGCAGCGATGACCTCATTATTTAACGATTTAAATAAAATGAGACGATAATGCAAAATCCAATGTTTAAACATGTCCAAAGCCTATTTAATGAGGATATTTAGAACCCTTATCACCTTATCCACAAATTTTATAAGTGTGGAACCTTTATAATCCGAAAATAATTGTATAATAATGTAACATTTCAATCTTTCCAAAAGAGCCCCCCCTCTCCTCTTATAAAAGGCCCCCACCTCTACCACCTTATTCACACTTTCAAGCCTTTTGGTTCGGCCAGACTCTGCCCAAATACTCTCCCAACTTCCCCATATTACTCTTATAAGCCTCACTTTGGGCATAACGCTTCCAAAGGAAGCCTTTGGCTCAAATCAAAAAGAGTTACCCGATTTTGAGATAATGTCTTCTCTAATGTTGTTTTGTTTTATTTTTCTTCTCCAACCCCCTAAACTATTTTTATTCATTTCTTTTGTAACAACACCAGTTTCCTCAATATACTAGGATGTTATTATAAGAATGAATCGAGCTAAAATTACACACACCTACATCTAATGGTTAAAGAACATACTGTTTCTGTGGGGGGCGAAATACGGCCTCACGAAACGATGATTGTTCAAATTTTATTAACACCTATAATGGTGGACATTTTGATGACACTATTTTCATATATGATATATATATTATGTTTATGTTTTCCTTATGCTTTTGTATTTCTAATTTATGGCATACTTTATGATTTCCATTATGGGTAAACGCGATAATTTCATTTTAGGAAGTGCGGACTACCGCCCCCTCAAAGTTATGTGAATCGTTGATGCCATATGTGGGATGTATAAAGGATGGAGTAAATGATATTATATATGATATTATACTGGAACTATATTATACCTTTATATAATTATGATTTCATTACATTAAATATGAAATAGAAATGAAAGGAGCGTTCATGCGTACGTACGGCTTACCGTCTCCATGAACGGTGCATTTCATTTTTACCTCTAAATGTTACGTAATATTATAAATCAATGTATATACTGGATATATATGATATATATGACATCTAAATCATGAATATAATTCTGGAGATAATGGATATTCTACCACATAAACAACTTGTAATTATAAGAAGTTTATTGTTGACTCAAGTACCAAAAATCGACAAAACGGCCGTTATTAACTTAAATAATTACATAATGTTCATATCATTGTAATAAGTGATATAAAAATGATAATGAAATTGAAAATGGTAGATATTAACTCTAATTTATTATTCAGGAGGTTGTATAACAGTCGAATCAAGTCTGACACAAGGTAAGAGATTTTCTTAACCCAACTTCCATTCTTTGGGTTAATCTCCTACTTTCAAATTATGTCATGATATTATTATGTCCTATTTTGTATTTTTACTTTCTTTATGTGTAAATATAGTGAATACACATAATAGATCTATTTTATTTTAAAAATGATCTTTTTAAGGACTTCGTCTCAATCTCCTTTCATTGAGGCATATTTGGTTTTATACACAACTTTCTTTTATAAGGTGTATAAACCCCTTTGACTTTTACGTTTATTCAAAAGGAATCTTTTTTATACGAAGCATTCTACTAAACGACAAAAAGGGAATGTTTTTCTTTCCGTACATATGCGGAAACAATGACTTCTCTGCCGCCGTGACCATTATTTGAGTTTCGGCTTCCTCTACAAGCCATCACTTTTTTTAATGAAAAATAAATACAACGTTTTAACATTCTTTTATTCATGTATTGAAAATGGTTTTGAAAGGATTTTTATTATATCAATGTGTTGTATTGATATCTTGTGATTGGAATGTGGAAATTTTATGTTTCCTTTATCCATGTTTTATGTAATACTATTATGTTATGGTTTATGATATGTTTAAACCTATTCATATGAGAAATTCATTGGACTTAATAAGTGACGGGTGGAGCCCGCTATAGCTCCTCGATGCATCGGTAGGTCTCATGAGACAACTAGATGTGTAATTGGCCGAGGCCCTTTCCCAATTTGATTTATGGTTTTGGCCGAGGCCTTAATCATTTTAGACATCTTGGCCGAGGCCTTGACAAAATGTTTCAGAATGTTTGGCATTATGCATTCCATCATTATGAAAGTGGTTATTGATATTGCATGTGATTATTCGACCAGTAGAATATCCATGTGAAGAAGTGAATGGAATTATCTCATTTTACTTTTTCCATATTATGTTGAAGTTCATGTTTAAAAGGCTTTTGTTTTAGTTATACATTGCCTAAAATGTTTATGTTTATTGATGAAATCTTCCACTATATTGTTATCCTTACTGAGCATCTGAGCTCACCCCTTTCAATGTTTTAATATTTTCCAGGATGTGAAAGATGTATTTTAGGAATGACCTGCAGGGATAGTCAGAAGAGGATATGAGTTTGGACTATGAAGACTTTGTTATTAGTTTTTCACTTTATGATGTAATGTAAGACTTATGAATGTATCTAGTGTTTCCAAGGCTACTAAACTAATCAGTATTTCAAGACATGATCTTTTGTGATCATGCCAATGTTATGAAGTAATGCACCGACTCTGGGTAGCTGGGTTCGGGGAGTTACAGTTGGTATCAGAGGAAGTTTAGTACTAACCTTGGAAGCAAGTATTAGATAAACTCTGATTAGAGAACATAGCCTGAAGATAGACTTTAAGGATTAGTATAGAAGAACTTCCTAGAATTTTGGTATTATAGAGATTTTGTGAGTTTTCCGAGCAATACATCCCTGTCTGGATACGAGCAGGTAGAGGCGGCTCTGGCACAGATGTACCTAGGGGTAAAACCAGAAAACACCACTTTCAGCTAGACTCGAACGGGAACTGGTGCACGACAACGGGCCTTGCTGCACTCTTGGTTACGACACTCCCGGGGGATATGCTTAGGATAATTCTCATTTTCTTTACAAACCACTATGAAGGTTTATGTGTATATACTTCCTCAAATATAACATTTCTTTTTATGATTATGGATTATATACATAAATAGTTCAATTTATGTAAAGTGTTTTACAAATATGGAATTATGTATTTTACTTCATAAACTAATCTAGTTAATGCCATTGTTTAGAAATGGTGCCTAGTGGAAGGAATGGAAACTGTATCAATGCATGCACTCCATGTAGGGATTTCCCTCCTGCTCAAGATAATTATTGTGGATCTGGAGATACAACTGGTGCTGATCAACTTATTACCATACTGGGACAACTCACTCAGGTTATGAATAATAACCTTACTCGTATGGATCACCCTGATCCACAACGTGGAGGATCAATGTTAGACCGCTTTATGAGGCAACAACCACCAACATTTAATGGGGGTACAAATCCGTTAGTATCTGAGCAATGGATAAACACCTTAGAGGAAATATTCCACACCTTGGGGAGTAGTGAAAGGGAGAAGGTTATCATGGCAGTTTACCGCCTCGCTGGAGATGCCGATCAATGGTGGTCATTGATTCAAAATTCAAAGAAATATGATGGCTTATTGAATATGGAATAAAGGGAGTTCAAAGAGCTTTTCATAGAAAAATACTTTCCTCATGACCATCGAGCAGATATGGAAAGGCAATTTCTAAGTCTGAGAAAAAAGGAGGATGAGAATGTCGCAAAGTATGAGGCCAACTTTACAAGGTTGGCAAGGTATGCTGCAGATTATATACGTAACCCAAGAGGTAAGATTGATCGTTTCTTTGATGGGTTAAAACCATTTTTCCGTAGAGCTTTAGTATCACAATCTTTCTCAACATACGAAGATATTGTCTCATGTTCTATCAAGACAGAAATGGAATTCTCTAAGTCTTATGACAATAAATTAAAGCAAGAGAAGAAGAGAACGGTGGAACAAGAGACAGATAAAGGGAAAAAGGGAAAGAAGGATTTTCCTATATGTGATAATTGTGGGAAGAATCACCATGGTACTTGCCTAAAAAGAATGGGAGTTTGTTATAAATGTGGGGAAAAAGGTCACCAGGCGCGTGATTGCAAGGGAAAGAAAGAGGCTATCAATGTTGAATGCTACAATTGTAGGGAAATGTGGAATTATTCAAATGAATGTCCTAAGCGTCAGGGAAACTTACCTCAGAAAAGGCCAATGGATCAAGTCCAATCTTATGCTATTACTACAGTTGAAGCGGAATAATTAATGTATTGGTGCTTTTGGACTCATGGATTATATTCTGTTTATTAGAATAATGTTATATATATATATAAGGATTGTACTGCAGTACTTGTTGTTTTAGTAAGGTTTTAATATGATGAAGGTAATCCTATTTTTAGTATGTGACAATAAGAGAAACTTTACTTTGTTTGGGGAATCTGATAAATTGATTTTTGGAATTAAGAGACCTTTTAGTGAAAGTCTGGGCAGAGGTATTTTGGATAACTATAAAGGTTGGAGTGGACTAAGTTGATCTTTGGATAGTATTGTTTAAGGTTCAAAAATTTATGAAGATTATTTTTGGAATATTATTATACTATAGTCTTAGGAAAAGGACAACCTGCAGGGTGGGGCATAACCCATCGCGTCGGACAAAGCTGCAGGAATCGAACCCACAACCATAGTGCGACATGCCTTTATTTCCTACCACTAGGCTACAGGAAGTCCCTGGTTATTACAAAATAATATTACTAATCTAAATGGTATGTGTTAGGATTTGGAACCATATACAATTAGGATAAGTATAATATTTTTGAGTTCTATTATCTTTTTGAGTGAAAGATGAGTTGAAGGTTGAAACTCTAATTGTCAAGCATAAATATATATATACCTATCTCTTATTCAATGAATAAATTAATTCTTAATCTTTAGTAAAGGGATATTAAAAAAAATGTGTTATCTTAATACCTTATGTCTGGTTGAACTGATGATATTTTAAATCAACATAGATTGAAGGCTTTGAGGCCCTCAATTTGACAGTTGACTGTGATTGATGACCTCAATCACTCCCTACAAATATTTACATTATCCCCCCAATTATATGTCTCTAATTTCCACCAATGTTCTCCTTATCGAGATCATAATTTGGTGGTGACTTTCTTATTTCCATTTCCCTCTTATTAAGACTAAATTTTATTAACCTTATTTCCAATGTGGGTTTTCCACAAAGGTATTTTCTATTTTCAACCTTTTATTTTCTAAGAAAAATTTCAAATTGCGAGAACGCAATTTATTGAAGGAGGGGAGAATGTAACACCCCGAGCTTCCATGATACGCTTCTCATTCAATAATGCAATAGCTTGCATTGTACGCAACTTCGAGTTCTAAAACACCGCGACAAATCAAAGTAGCCGTTATGAATAGTAATAAACACTTTTTAAAATTATAGAAATTTTATATTTGAAAATGGACTTCATTTTTGGATTCGTATTATCGAAATTAGCCTATGTTGAATTTTTGGTATTTTTCTGAGAACTTCTAATTTTTATGAATAGTGAAAAATAATTAAAAACATATTTTTTAATCAAAATAATTTATAGTGATAAATTATACTATTTAGTGGTTATAAAGTATAATTAGAATATATTTTTACCATTTTATCCAATGGTGGTCATTAGAATTAATTTAACATTGAAAATGGACATAAACAATTGCCAATCTTTTGATATAAATTGTTTCTTAAAAACACGATATTTTTTGTGACGGTGGAAAGTAATTATAAAATTAATAAATGAAACTTATATATTTGACATTTTGAACAATAGACATCATTTTTGAATTCGGAATATCAATTATAGCTTAGGGTGAAATTTTGGCACTGTTCTGAAAAACTTCAATTTTTGATGAATAGTGAAACCACTAAGTGGTAGTTAAATAACTGATTTTTTGTTTAAATGAAATATTACCACTTCTGTGTTTTGATTTTCAAAAATCCGACATACATTATTGTCATTAAGAAGTAAAATGTGGTTCAATGAGATTAAAATAATTTTTGGTGAATAGTAACTTTTAAGTTCTTAATCACGATTAGAGGTAACTAGTGTAGTTTAAGGTAAAAATAATGTTTTAATAATATGAGATGAGCTTGACACATGTCCTACCCTCATTGGATGTGTCATGGCCGACCAATAAAATCCATGGGTCATCTTGGGGACCCCATGGAGCCACTTTAGTTGGAAAATGACTTAAATACCTTTTATTTAATGTTAAAGTAAAAAATGACACAAACATGAAATGTTTTACTAAAACAATTTTTACTTGGGGTTATACAAGTCATATTTTTGACTATAAATAGTAATTGGAAATATAAAAAGATTTCCTACATCATAGTATTTTTTTTATAATTTTTAGACATTAAATAAAGTAAATTATTTATGACATCATGATGATGCAGCGATGACCTCATTATTTAACGATTAAAATAAAATGAGAAGATAATTCAAAATCCCAGGCTTACACTTGTACAAAGCCTATTGGATGAGGAGATTTAGAACCCTTATCACCTTATCCACGAATTATATAAGTGTGGGACCTTTATAATCCGAAAAGCATTGTATAATAATGTAACATTTCAATCATTCCAAAAGAGCCCCTCCTCTCCTCTTATAAAAGGCCCCCACCTCTACCACCTTATTCACACATTCAAGCCTTTTGGTTCGGCCAAACTCTACCCAAATACTCTCCCAACTTCCCCCTCTTAATCCTAGAAGCCTCACTTTGGGCAGAACTCTTCCCAAGGAATCCTTTGGCTCAAATCAAAAAGAGTTACCCGATTTTGAGATAATGTCTTCTCTAATGTTGTTTTGTTTTATTTTTCTTCTCCAACCCCGTAAACTCTTTTTATTCATTTCTTTTGTAACAACACCAGTATACTCAATATACTAGGATGTTTTTATAACAATTATTTGAGCTAAAATTACACAAAACTACATATAATGGTTAGAGAACATACTGTTTCTGTGGGTGGCGAAATACTGCCTCACGAAACGATGATTGTTCGAATTCTTTTAACACCTATAATGGTGGCCATTTTGATGACACTATTTTGATATATGATATATATATTATGTTTATGATTTCCTTATTCCTCTTTATTTCTCATTTATGTCATACTTTATGGTTTCCATTATGGGTAAACGCGATAATTTAATTTTAGGAAGTGTGGACTACCGCCCCCTCAAAGTGATATGAATCGTTAATGCCATATGTGGGATGTATAAAGGATGGAGTAAATGATATTATATATGATATTATACTGGAACTATATTATACCTTTATATAATTATGATTTCATTCCATTAAATATTAAATAGAAATGAAAGTAGCGTTCATGCGTATGTACGGCTTACCGTCTCCATGAACGGTGCATTTGATTTTTACCTCTAAATGTTACGTAATATTATAAAGGAATGTATATACTGGATATATATGATATATATGACATCTAAATCATGAATATAATTATGGAGATAATGGATATTCTACCACATAAACAACTTGTAATTATAAGAAGTTTATTGCTGACTCAAGTACCAAAAATTGACAAAACGACCGTTATTAACTTAAATAATTACATAATGTTCATAACATTGTAATAAGTGATATAAAAAGGACAATGAGATTGAAAATGGTAGATATTAACTCAAGTTTATTATTTAGGAGGTTAAAGAATGTTCGAATCAAGTCGGACACAAGGTAAGAGAATTTCTTAACCCAACTACCATTCTTTGGGTTAATCTCCTACTTTAAAATTATGTCATGATATTATTATGTCCTATTTTTTATTTTTACTTTATTTATGTGTACCTATAGTGAATACACATAATATATCTATCTTATTTTAAAAATGATCTTTTTAAGGACCTCGTCTCAATCTCCTTTCATTGAGGCATATTTGGTTTTATACAAAACTTTCTTTTATACGGTGTATAAACCCCTTTGACTTTTATGTTTATTCAAAAGGAATCTTTTTTATACGAAGCGTTTTACTAAACAACAAAAAGGGAATGTTTTTCTTTCCGTACATATGCGGTGACAATGACTTCTCCGCCGCCGTGGCCATTATTTGAGTTTTGGCTTCCTCTACAAGCCATCACTTTTTTTTATTGAAAAATAAATACAAAGTTTTAACTTTCTATTATTATTGTATTGAAAATGGTTTTGAAATCATTTTTATTATATCAATGTGTTGTATTGATATCATGTGATTGGAATGTGGAAATTTTATGTTCCCTTTATCCATGTTTTATGTAATACGATTTTGTTATGGTTTATGATATGTTTAAACCTATTCATATGAGGAATGCATTGGACTTAATAAGTGACGGGTGGAGCCCGCTATAGCTCCTCGATGTATCAGTAGGTCTCATGAGACAAATAGACGTGGAATTGGCCAAGGCCCTTTCCCAATTTGATTTATGGTTTTGACCGAGGCCTTAATCATTTTAGACGTCTTGCCCGAGGCCTTGACAAAATGTTTCAGAATGTCTGGCATTATGCATTCCATCATTATGAAAGTGGTTATTGATATTGCATGTGATTATTCGAACAGTAGAATATCCATTTGAAGAAGTGAATGGCATTATCTCATTTTACTTTTTAGATATTATGTTGAAATTCATGTTTAAAAGGCTTTTGTTTTAGTTATACATTGCCTAAAATGTTTATGTTTATTAATGAAAGCTTCCGCTATATTTTTATCCTTACTGAGCATCTGAGCTCACCCCTTTCAATGTTTTAATATTTTCTAGGATGTGAAATAAGTATTTTAGGAATGACCTGCTGGGATAGTCAGAAGAGGATATGAGTGTGGACTATGAAGACTTTGTTATTAGTTTTTTACTTTATGATGTAATGTAAGACTTATGAATGTATCTAGTGTTTCCAAGGCTATTAAACTAATCGGTCTTTTGAGATTTGATCTTTTGTGATCATGCCAATTTTACGAAGTAATGCACCGACTCTGGGTAGCTGGGTTCGGGGCGTTACAGTAACTCTCTCACATTAATTATTTCCATCTAAACACCTAATTAATTAGAGAACTTATGGTTAATTAATTAAGTGAGTTTTTTTTGAATTTTGTATTTTGATACACATGCCATGCTTTAATAAAATAAGGGAAGACTTATTTTATTTGGGGTTGGTTCGTTTTGTTGGGGATTGTAGGAGAAAGAACATCATTCTTCCCATGAAGAATGTTTCCACTTCTTTCTCTCATCGAAGAACGCCAAGAAAACGGGTGCCAACCTAGGCTTCTTTCTTCTTGACGTTAATGAAGTGACGCTGTCATTCCACGAAAGCATCAACGGAACAATGAAAGCACATCCGTCTGTTGTTAAGAGATTAACCTTCTTGAATTGAGGTAGGGATTAAGTTCAATTTTATTTTATTAATATTGAGCTTTGTTTTGTTGTTGAGAATACTCATTCTTTTGGCCACTTGTTATCAACATAACTGGAGGAAGTTGGACTGCAAAAACATGTCTGATTCTCCTCCCAATCTCTTTTTTTGTCATTGATGCTTGATACAATGGTGGTGTGATGTCGTTGTACCATGCAGGAATGAAAAAGGGTCACCGCTGAGGCAGGCCGCGGAGATGGTGTGCGGCGACTTCGCGCTGCGCCGTTGAGGTTGATGGAGGCCGGGGCCAAGAGTGGGCAGTGACAGAAAGGTGTGGCGCTATCATGCCACGCCGGACCCCCAAGGGGGCCGCGACTGGGACGTGCCGTGGCGGACGGGAACAGCGCCGTCATGCCGCACCGGACGGGTAAGAGCTGCGGTCTATGGTTGCGGTAGTTTAGATTAGCGGCCGGCTGAGCCGACTGACAGCACCAGCTGGAGGCGGGAACCCCTCGGGTCCCTTGGTTATAATAAAATCTGACCTTAAAGGCAGACTGTTTCGGGAAACAGGGGGGCGGTGCCCCCCCCCACACCATTTGCGCCCGCTCGGCGCTCAGCCACCCGCGCTGGCCGGACCGCCCGTGTCGGGCGGGCCCACGCTGGGCTGGCCTGCCCATGCCGGTCGGGCCGGGCCGCGCCTGCCGGACCTAGACCCGGGACCGGGATGCGTCACCCCGTTCGGGCCGACCCCAGGGAGTAAACCCCCTATTTTCGGACAGATCTGTTCAAACACCCATAACATTGGAAACAGACCTCCAATCGATGCAAAATCAGTTGCGTTGAGATCCTTGGATCGAGACAGTCGTTTTGGTATATTATATCAAGGTTTTGGAGAAATTTCGGTATGGAGGGGTTGGTTCGAACACAAAACCAACAGGGACCGCGGAGTGGAAACACTTATAACATGAGCTCCAGACATTTGATTGACGTGTCGTTGACTTAATTGGATTCCTTTTAGTGAGACGGTTCTTTTGGCATATTCCGCTTGAGTTTTGGACTCAGTTGGTGTATGGTCTGGTTTTTTTAACATAAAAACCAACCACGCCCCTAGGACGAAAAATCCAATAACACTCAAACCGTGCGTCCAATTGACGCACCTTCTATCGAGTTGATTACCTATTGACGAGATGGAACTTTTGGATAAATCATCTTCAGAGTTCGTGTCTGTTGATGTATCGACCCCCTTGGCCCGTGGAGCGGACCCTCTCGGAATTAATAATGTTGTGTGCGAGAAACCCAGAGCTGTCTGTGACTACAACGATGATGACCACTGTACTTGGATCCTACATGGTTTCGGTAGAGAGGACTACTATACATGGATCCTCCATGGTTTCGGTAGCGATGAAAACTGTGCATGGATCCTATGTGGGTTCGGCAGCAATGGTTACTGTACTTGGATCCTATGTGGGTTCAGCAGCGATGAATTCTATACATGGATCTTACATGGGTTCGGCAGAGGAGATGATTTAGAGTCTACATCAATCATCTCCACCCCTCCTCGTAAATAGTATACATGTGTGATCTGAGTCTTGACATTAGATCATTATCTTCGATATGATTGACTTTCTATCCTGTGTGGATTGGGTAGTGTTTTTCTGTGTGGATTGGTTTGTAATTTCCTATATAGACTAGGTTGAACTTGATCTCATGAGTTGGAGCAGAACTGGATTTGATGACTTAGGTATATGTATGGGCATATACCTAAGTAGAGTTGGTTGATACGTTGTGATTGTATCTTTCCTTTGTGGTTTATCCTTTTTGGATTCTGGGAGACCTTCGAGAGTCTCGGGGTCTCTACTGAGTATCATATACTCACCCCTGCATGGGTTACGTCCGCAATACGTTATGTTGGTTGCAGACGACAGACATAGCTGATCGTGGTATAGGCTTGTGGAGCGGAATGGTACCTAGAGGTGAACTATCAGGCGAGACATACATAGTGTTGACGACCGGGCACAAGGAGCATACAAGACAATCTATACTCATCCTTCAGGTGGGTGTTCCGGAGGACATCTTGGTGGTTTCTGCTATACTTTTCAGCTGTTATATATTCCTTTTTCAATAGTAATGTACTTTCAGTTGGGTTTGTATACTAGCTCATTTACTTTCCAACTCCTACTTTTATACTTAGTTTACTTATTGTTTACTTCATCTTGTGTACTGTGTGGTGTTTATTTTTCTTATACAAAGGCAACGCCTTCCGTTTTATCGGGATTTAAGCCTTTGGTGCATGTCGCCAGCCCCTGCCCTAAGGAAGGTGGGAATGTGGTAGTCACGGCACGGGCCCCAAGGACGGGGCATGACATATTACATTGAAAACATTTGTAAAAGGAAATGGATAAAAATTTATTTTAAATTTCATAAGAGATTATTATAATATTCCTAGACTACCTTTTTAGAAATAACGGCTTTGAAATAACATAGGTCTATAACCAAATAGATAGGTGAGGTCATATTTAAATAAAAATAATTTCATAATTATCATAAGTACCAAAGAGTGTAAAACGTTTTGAATACATAAATACATCAATAATAAATATAGGATAAAGATATTAATAATTTTAATTGAAATATGGATCAAAATATTGCATTTAAAAAAATTTGATCATAAATAATTTTGGTAAATGTTGATCTTGTTTCAATAAATCTTACCACATTGATTCATTGAATTATACTCTATATATAAGAAAGTTGGATTATATGGGGATTAAAATACCTTGTAAATAATTATATTTTTGATATAACATTTTAAATAAATTTTATATACCTAAAATTAAAACATAGGTGTATAGTATGCCTCATGTCTCAAAACCCCTTATTTGACATATTTATATTAATGATTTGGTAACATTATTTACATAAACAACATGATAGAATGATCAAAAAATGTATGGTAAATACCAATAAAAATATTTATAAATATGTTTTAATAAATTATACCATATTATATATAGCACAAAAATGATGTGAGTGGTTAATAAGGCATGTATCTCTTGAAAATAGTGAGTGAGATGAAATTCCCATGTCCTGTGTATTGAATTTTTTCGTACTATTAAAAAATACCTATATAATAAATGTACGATTAAAATAATTATTTTATAGAAGAATAATAATATATAAAATAAAATATTTTAGTTTATTATGAGCTTATATTACCCGGTTGTTAAGAAAAAATTCAGTTGAATGTAAACAATAAAAAATCAATAAATCTGTGATGAAATAAGGTTCAATTTGATTGACTATAAAAGGGGGCACTATGATAACCTTTTTTTTCTAAATATCCTTTTTCCAAATGTGAAATGATATTAATGAAAATATATAATTTCATGATTTTTGGACAACCATTCCCTTTGTTGTTCCTTGATCCACTTCACCTCTTTCTCAAAAAGGATGGTTAATTTCATACACATGAACCACTTTCTATTCATCATATCTATGACATTACATACTATTAATAATTAGTTATAATCAATCCCATGTTTTTATAATTCATTATCTAATATGAATAAATCTTATTGTGGGGAGAAAATATTTTTTTATCACAAACTTCCTGAAATTATTAACATAACATTTCTATAAATTTTTAACACTATAACCCCTTCGATAGATAAAAATACAAAACTACCACAATATGGTCAAAAATTAAAATTAAAAAAGATTTCGCATATATAAAAAAGTAAACCCCAGTTGTCACATTTCAAATATGTCAATTCCTTCATCATATATTATATTTATGCATGACAATAACTGTCATTACCCATAATCATTATTGTTAACATTCATGTATTTTAATTTCAATATATTTTGTATATATTCTGTAAATCCAAGAAAATGTTATAAACATGATAATATAAACCACTTGATAACAAGTCCTTAATTATTTACAAGGTAATAATTATTATCCAATTTAGTAATTACATATCAAAATATTTGTATCCGAAAAAAATTATCTTATCATAAGGAACATATTAAGGGTTATTTTCCTTTAGTTAAAATATTATATTGTAATTAACTAATTTTTCCAATCCATCAAAATAATTAAATATGATATTTCAAATCCTTAGTGATATACATAAAATAAAAAATCCTTTTATATTTTACCATTCATACTACATAATTATTGAATCCAAATATATAGGATCATTGGATATTCAATTTCAATAATAATTCTTTTAAAGGATACTTGTTCTTGTTTCTTAATACCTCTTTTTTTACATTTCCTTTGAAGTCACATCATCATTTGAATTGTAATCATTACTCGTACCACCATGATAAATCTCTACAATTTCCTTCCACTTAGAACAGAGGCTTTCATAATGAACATTCATTCCACAATTGATGTATTTTACTTTTTATGATGTCTTAGATTTTCCAATATTCACTTCCATTTGATTAGATGAACCCTTAATTTTTCTTTTGAGGTTAATTTTTTATTTCTATCCGTTAAACATTCAAAAATCTTTGTTACTCAAAGACATTAACATAGTTGATTCATTTAAAAATTTTGAACCAAAAGAATTAGGATCATCTTTATTCTATGGTCTCCAGTACTTGAACCCTCAATGAAATCCTTCTTTAACATCTTTATTGAGTCTTAGAGTTTATTAATGTATACTATTATTGGTCATGATCCATAAAAAATGATTCGGCATGATAAAATATTCCTTCATTCAATGTTAATCCCATTTGAATTCTCATTAGTATATTTTTCATCACGGTAAAGGTTAATCAAGTTCTTTATGATGAATTACATTATCTAATAATAAACATAATTGAATAATAAAATATTAATATGGTGAGGAACCACAAAATTATGAAAACCACTTATATGATATCTAAATTATGACACCTTTATTATAGTACGAATGCTTCAGATTATCATCAGATATTCATAGACGGAATATATTCAAATCATTTATAATGGTTCATGAAGTGTTTATGAATTTATGAAGAATATCCCCATAGAGTGTCTATGCAGGTGTAGAGTAAGACACATGTCCATGTACCATATTACCCCATGTCAGGGTTGGGACATCGTATTTGGGCTCTTACCCCTATGTATATATGTTCTAGTGCTATGACCACTTTTAGTATCTACACATGGATTTATTTATATGAAACCACACACTATATTCTTTACCAAAATTACAGGTTATATTCATGTACTTTTATTTATCCACAGACATATCATTAGACATATCCATAGTGTTATCACTATGGTCTTAACATCATAGTTTCCAAGGAATAACTAAAACATCAATTTGATACAAAAAATAATATCCTAGTATTAACAATCATAAACATTATATCAAATTTTTTGAATAACTAAAATAATACAAAAATAGACTCCCAAGTCTATATTAGCTTACTGGATTTTAACACATGGAAAGATGAACACTATAAAATTAGTGAGATATATTATCCCCCACTATACACATCATGAATAGAAATTTTCCTACTCACGTCATACCAATTACATATCTTCATATAAAATTTAAGGAAACATAAAAACGAGTGAGCTCATATACAATGTACACGTAAACTAGTGGGACATGTCATTATAAAAAAGAACATAAGAGTATGAGATGATGATCAATATATTTGAATATCATACCCCCATATCAAATGTCATAAATAAGAGTTATGGAATATGGATTTTTATTTCATACTACACAAATCAGGAAAAAATAAATAAAATAATCCTTGAAAGCATGATGTAGGAATAAAACCCAGAATTGTTGAAAACCAATAAGAAATAGTTAAAATTTTCATTATATCCAAGGAATAACATCCTATACTATATTAGTAATATGGTTTTACACACCATACCATCTTAGTATTCATAATTAACTTATATATCCATCTTAGAAGTATGATTTCACTCTTCATACAATCTTTAAAATCATGGTGTACTCCCATGACCATCCTTGAAGTCAAGTTACACTTTCCAAACCATTTTAGTCCATCTCATGAGATATAAATCATTACTCTATTAATTATAAGGATATATAGGTCCCACTAATATGAAAATTAAATCATAGATATTGGTGACCCAACATTATAAACAATCATTTCATAACCCTTGAATTTAAATGGGTGTCATAAATTTGTAATCTTGACTTATTCTATAAAAAGTAGAAAGTTCTCATAATCATTTCATTAATTAATTACCTGAGAAAAGAATAATATTTTATATGAATATAAAAAATAGAAGGGAAATAAATTTTTAAACATAATCTCACTAAATCTAGAACATTTAGAGAATGAATATGAAGGAATGTACTGAATCATTTCTCCATAAAAGCATGAGTAACACCAATGGATGTTAACATAGATGTGAACTAATTTTGAAGGATCATTTAAAAAACATCACAAGGTTATTATACATTTGCATTTTAAAAGTTATTCTTATAACGTTAAACCTTTTTAAAACGATTTTCATGAAAATAAAAATAAAAACCTACAAAGCATGCATTCAAAACATTTTGAAATCCATTTTCCAATGAAATGATGTAGAGAACATGAATATAATATTTAAAACCATTTTTTGTTGAAAACATATAATAGAATCATGAAATACATTTGAAAAAAATATTACAAATAACTTATTTTAAAAACATTTCCCAAAAAATTATCGATTAAAACCCTAGAATGATGCTTCAGTAGAATGATGGTGGTTAAATTCATACATGTTGTTCATAGTAAAAATTAAATTTCATTTTCACTATAAAAATCTAATAAATAAAAATTATTTATAAAGAGGTAATATTATTCCTTTGGAAAAAATATTAAAGGATAAAAATGAGAAAAATTTCATATAATGGTCAATGGAGATTATTATAATTTTCATTAAATCATTTTCTGTAAATCAAGGTTTTGAATGAACTCAGATATCCAACTGAAGAGAGACGTATGGTCATAGTGTCTTTAAAACGATTCATAATTTTTTTAAGTAACTAATAGTGGAAAATGATTCTAATAACTCAATAAAGTCTTAAAAACTATAGGATAATGAAATTTATGACTGATATGTATATATTGATCACATTATTTCATCGATAAAAATGTGATTGTAAACAATCTTGATAAATGGTGATATAGTTTCTGTTACTCACTACATAGTAACATTGAATCATAATCTCATGTCAGTAAAAAGGGATAAAATAGAGATTTAATTATAATTAAAATTATTAGATTCATTATATAACAATTCAAAGTCTATTTATACAGCACATATAAAAACATTGGTATATGACAAGACTTTTGACATAATGTATGAAAATTCACACAAAATTTTTGTATTGATTTGTTATCATTTGAAACATAAACCCATTTATAGAAATATAATAAATGGATATTTTAATACCCAAATATTTATATATAATTCTTTTGAATACACTACTAGGCATTATATAAACCATACAAGATAATTGGTTTCTGAATAATGAATTTATCTCAAGGAAATAAATAGTAAGATGAAATTATAAACCCATGTATCTGGAATCACTTCATACTTGTATATGATTAATGTATAATAGATTTTATTTTATTATAGTTGTATTAATATAGAAAATTATTATATCTAATAATTTATATTGTTTTATTATGACCTTTTATCATCCCCTTTTTAATAGTTCTGTGTGAAGGTTTCACATCGGATAATTTGTAATTTCTTCTTCACATGTGTCTTAATTTGTTAAATGTTTTGACCTCGTACTTATATCATGATATCCATAATGTAAAAAAGTATATAAATATAATTTATATTTATTATATTTGAATTATATCAATCTATAAGGGGTATATGTATGAAATGGAAGACATCATTATTGAAGATGTTAAACTGTACGTACACATGAACATTGTTTCAATTTTATTGTCGTATTAGAAGAAAAAGAGTAAATGAAATATTAGTGTATATATATATATCTATTTAATTATTATAGTTTGATTAAAATATCATATAATTAATATAAATTTACTAAATACATCATTAATACATTCCATGTAGTGTGGGAATGAAACCCATCAATTTGTGAGGGTCATAGTGCACACTTCCTCAAATGAAATTATAATTTTTACCGAATATAATAATTATAAAAATATGTGTTTTAAAATATTTTATAAATCATAATGTTATTATAAATATAATAAATATTATATAAAAATTTATTTTCCATCATTATGTCGACCATGAAGGCGATAACGGATGAATGAAGAATCATCATTTTGTGATGTTGTATTTTTCCTTATACAATTATTGTAGGATTGTTACCCATTAAGAGGAGGTGTGTATATGTGTTGGGAAATATCATTGCATAAAAATAAATTATATTGAGGAAACTATTTTTTATAATAATGTAATAATTATATTTGATTGGATGGATAATTAAAAATTATATAATGGAGTTTGAGGGAGGATGTTACCACTTATATTGGTAACTCATTATTTTAACCAAAGGACTTCTTGGATTTCTATATGAAAAAAGGGTGGCTTCAAGAAGTAATTTAGGGGTTTTGGGGAGCATTTTGGGTTGATTATTCCAATCATAAGGGGCTTTAGACTTATGTGCATGTAGGAGAAGAGGATGCCTTTTATAGTTGAGAAGAAGTGGAAATCTTGTAATATTCTTAAAAAATGAATCTCTACCCACATTCTCTTATTTAAAGTGGATATAATAATGGTGAAATTTAATGAAAAGTGAGGATAGGGTTTGAATAAGGTAATAAAATGTCTTGTAGACAAGAGTATAGGTCATATTAGGACATAATTTAAGTGTTTTGTCCCTTTTTAAGATTCATTCAATCTTAATCATTGTAATTTATTTTATTTACCATGATAGTTATTTTAGGATGGAAACTAAATTTCACATAATAGATATAATATATAATTATAATTCGAAATACCTAATCGATTTTTATATATTCCAAATACATATGTGGTAGAAATTAATTTAAATTTAATCCTATAGACATGATGGCAATGTGAGGTTTTAATGTAAAAACATTCAAGAGTTTGGTGGTTTTTTACTACCAATTTATATGTGAAATTGATTACAATGAACTATATTTAATTGAATGATAAATACATAATATATTTGATATTTAAAGAAAAGTAATAATAAAATTATACTTATAAATAAATTATATGGAAATGAATATTTGAATGAAATTTTACTGCATCACTATTAATTTAATTAAATGATACATCGCATAAAAATACTGAAAATTCCCCCTAACCTAATTTTTGTTGTTTATAGTTCAAATATGACATATATTTTGACCTATTAAATTTATAAATGTTTTAAATTTATATTACAAATTGGTTACCCATCAAATGGTTGAAAAAGAGCCTAAATAGAAATATTGGTATCTATGTGTAATATAAGGTCCATTATTTTCCTATGCCTATAAAAAACATTGGATTAATATAAAAAATATTTACATAGATATATAACATATATAATTTTCATTAAAATTACAAACTAATTGTATTAAAATTAATTTTAATTTATTAAAATAGCATTGTGAGCACATGAATAGGTGTCTATAAAAAACATCATTAGTATTAAATTTGTTGTTATATTCACTTTGATATATTTTTTAACTAATTAATTAATTTTCATACCTATTTATACAACATATATTTATTATATAGTAAATAATATTCAGTGAATTTAATTTAATATCTAGGTTGTATACTATTATATTAAATAATAATATTTTTAATAATATATTATTTGTATATAACACTCTATTGTGCATGCTATAGAAGCCATCATGGAAAGTTAGTCTGGCATGGAACATACACTAACATTAGTGTTCCATGTTGATAAAACTAAAATTTTTGTTCAGTTTAGTACACAATTATCTTGGTGTTGTATATAACTCAAGTAAAACATAATTCTTAGAAACAATCTATTCAATGATTTGTGTAAACAGAAAAATATGAAATATAATAAGTTAATTTCAAAATCATAGTTCGCAAAATATAAGGTTTTAATATTATTGTATCACCATTTTTCATCCATTAGACAATCATTTCTAGTGTAAAATGTCAAGAATATAGAGAGTCACACTTGAGATAATGTTATTATTTGACTAAACAAAATTTATATAGTGATCTAGGATGGATTTTTACTATTATATTTTTAGAGATAATGGAACCATGATCAATATACAATGAAAAGGATTTATAAATTGAATAACCCTTGAAAAAGGAAGTAGATAACACCCAATATTATTATTTTAATAAAATATTCATAATGAATGTGTGATAATATATTTAATATAAACCATTATTATTATAATTATATTAACTATGATTTTATTAAATATTTAAAATAAATCCAAATTATTTATATGTGAGGTTCAATGATCTTATGAAGCATGTCAGAGATTAGGTAATGGTTTATACATCAATCTCATTTTTTGAATATTGATTATGATGAAATTTTCAGTAAAAGAAATTATATAAATTTTCAATTTTAAACAACATATAATTTGATTTTGTCATATTAAATATATATTTTACATATTTTACATTAACATTACTCTCTCCGTGTAATCAAAATACTAAAAATTATATTTTTAAGAAAAAATACATTCATTTGTTTATATAGTGCCTAATGTTTTCATTCTAGGTAAATATTTCCTACAAAATGACTTAAAGAATGTTTATACTATTCTATAACGATTTATTAAATTCTTTTTTACTTGTTTCATAATTTTTGTAAATATATTTAAATGTTTTCATTTTTTCACAATCAAATAATGTACTTTTTACAATGGTGTGAATGAAAGAATTATTTTATCATTAATAACTTGAATTGATTTCCATGATGTCATGCCTATTCATTCACTTTATCATTATATTATAATTCTAAATTGTTATTTTTAGAATAAACATTCCTCGCAAAATTTGTGAAATTTATTGATTTTAAATAAATTATATAAAATAAAAATATTATTTTTCCTAAATAAATCAGATTATGATGTTTTTAAAATAATTGATATCTAATCCTACTTACATTATTAAATATTATTCATTAATGTGAATATAATGTAATGATACCATTTATTGTACTACATTAGAGCTATAACTAATGAAATTATCACTACATTAAAGAATATAACATACAATTTTACGAATAACCTTTAATATATGGAGCTTCCAATTGATCCCTACCATGGTACAACATGGTTGAAAATTTTCTTAAAATAAAAAACCATAATTCAAATGGAAAACTAATATATTAGTATATAATTGATGGAAAATGTATTCACAGTATATAGTGATCACACTAAGAATTATTAAAGGAGAGAAAATTATAAAAACAATTTATAATCCTGAAGGAGAAACTAATCGTTGCTAATAATAGATATGCTACAATAAGGATTCAGTGGAAACAATTTATATAGGGTAAAAGACATTGAATGATATATTATTCTAAAAATTATATCCTCATGATCCATGAGATGATATGATGGTGAAATTCATCAATATATGAAAAAGTATTTAGAATATTTTGATAAGTATGAAGATAACAATCTATGGTTAGTAACTCGTGATTGGGATAATGCATGTAATCGAAGGACATTGATAGAACATTTTTCATAGGATATATCATATGCTTAAATGGACTTATCCTCTTAAACTTTTTTACTATTTGTGGAATCATTATCAATTACATTAAATATGGTGAAAAACAATTCTCCAATATGATTGTTTTATAAGTAATGTAATAAAATTAGTATGCAGGTGAGCACTATAAATAAAGAAACATGGAAAAGAGAATAAGGGTAGGATTCAATTTCCCACATGTTAAAAAATGGATGTAAACATAGTGGAATAGTAATTATTGGAATTGTAGTTTTATTTAATTGTAGATAAAAATGTAATAAGTCTCACTATCGAAAGGGAAATTATAAAATTTTCAATGTTCATTGATTTTAATGTAATGAGATATGAAACTATTTTAATGGATTCCCAAGATGTAAAGGTAATTTTTCATATAATATTAAAGGGATCCTAGAAAAATCATATTAGATCAATACAGATAAGGTCAAATTTCATAAAGATATATTTCTCAGTATTATGATTATAGACTAAAAATTATCAAATTATTAATTTGACACAAGAAATTATCACTCTTCAATATCTTAAATGTTTTCCCCAAAATAATATATTTTTTTACAACCTTAATAAGGTTGTTTTTAATAAAATCTCTTAGTGGATGACATTGCACAATAAGGAAATTCTATTCAGTTTCCATTATGACACATAGACTTATATTATTTTTAGACAAGATTATTATATCTATATTTGTCTATGATACAACATTTTAATATATTTTAATTGAAATTAGTATATGATAAATTATTTTTTATATAATAGGAATTTGATTTTTTATGGAGATATGAAATCCCATATCTATAGAGTGGAAACTACTTTATCAAAATCAAGTTTAGATGAACCAATAGAATCACTCCATAATTGAATTATTAGAGAAGAAGAGATGACATAACCTATGAATTAGAATGGTATCTATGAAATAAATGATGTATCTATTATTCATTAACAAATTGATATGATCCTGGATGAAATTCATAGAAACCTACCTGATAATGTTGTTGAGGTTTACATTTTTGAATTTCATTATAGTCAAAATTAATCTACTTCACCTCATAAGATAACGAACATGGAATTAGTGCCACTAAAGAAACAACTATAATAAGTTTTATAAATGGATTTATAGGCCCTTGTTATTAACCATGGTTTCTATATTATCTTTTCTATTAATAAATATGGTCTTATGTGGTAAGGTATATATTACATGGAAATATATGAAATTAATATAAATAAACAACATTATATGATCTTTATATATGAATATTTTGATCAACATTTAGGACCTCAATATTATTCATGGATTTATATTTATTATAGCTCTCGTAATATTTATTTAATAAAAGAAATTATTCTAATGATTCAATTTTTTATGAGGTAAAGTCATTTGGAAGTAATTGAAATTACCTATATATTGATTAATGTTCCTCTAATATTTATAGATATGTTTTTGTGGTATTTTAGGAGTATGTTGATAAATTTTACTGATCATTTTGATTTTATATTTATATACTCTAATTTATATAATGAGCATGAGGGTCACATTTGAATCATTATTAATAATCATAGTGGAATGAATTTATAGGGAAATTTTTTAAAATTTCAAGTAAATATTTATGTGGATTATTTTATTTTCCATATTAATAGTAATGATTTAATATTAAATAATCCTACAAAAAGGTATATATTGGAGTGGTAACAAAAATATTAATAAAATGATCATATATATCTTACATGTATTATCATGTTATTATCCACAATTATTTTAAATTTTTTGATTAAATAACAAATTAACCAAGTTGAAACCTAAATGGTTTCAGTACATATTATCATAAAATGTCTGGAAAATTTTAATTATTTATTAGGGATCCTGGTAGTCAAACAGATATTGAATATATCATTATATTGGAAAATAATATTTTAAAGGTGTTTAGTATGAAAGTTCATAGTGTTTTGATTTAAACAGGGACTAGAAAATATCCAATATTCATTGATATAGACAAGTTTTATATGGGAATCATCAAATAATAATACAAATTTCATCTGTCTAAAATGATTTCCAAACCATCATTATTAGTGAAACTAAAATGTTAACAACATAATCATAAGAACAATCAAAATAAAAATGAATCTTTGTATTATGATATGTTTATAAGCTTCATCCATGATGATAATATTTTGATATTTTGAAAAGGATACAAGGTCCATACATCAGCAAAAAATAAAACTTTTGGATGAATCTCATTATTCTAATTACATATACTCTATGTTTGCGCCAAAATTTAAAAGGATTGGATGGATAAATTTTGGTATAATAATAATAAATTGGAAATGTATGACTATGTGTCAAGACGATTAGTGTGAAAACAGGTGAAGGTTGAGAGAAAAAACCAAAAGGAATCATGAAACCACTTATACTTAATTAATGGAAATTTGATAATATTAGAACAGAAATTTTCCCTAGATTTCCGAAGAATCATAAAATGAATAACTCCATATAAGTTAAATTTGATCACTTTACCAATTAAACACATTTTCATTATAAGGTTGGATCTTCTTCCAGAGCACCACGTACAACAATATATTAATGAAGTTTTTATCCATCATAGTGTACCAATTTAAATTATATATTATTATGATATCTTGTTTACATATAAATTCTAGAATAGTATTTAGAATTCGATTGTCATCGTGATGCATTTTAGAAACACCAATATTCCTAAAATTGATTGTTAGTCTTAGATGACCACTCTTAAATTATAATTATTATTGAGGATGGGTGAAATTATCTTTCAAGGTATGTGAGATTAGTATTATCTTTTGTGTAATTCATATATAATAATAGATTATATTGATGACAGAAAATTAAAACCTATGTCGAATTGAACTTAAATAGGTAAAATAATACAACATATTAGTATGATTTTATTGAATGGAATCTTATTTCTCTATATCTTGTTGACAGAACAATAGTGAATGTAATGATTATTCAGAATAATTTGATGGTAGCAAAATGAAGAAAAAAATATACACTGATAGGAAAATAATTGATTCTGAATTTCATATGTGAGATCATGCTTTCTTGAAGTTGTCTATATATTAAGATTCTATGAGGGATTTTAGGAAAGGGATTCTAAGTCAAAGATACTTCCTACCTTTCCAAATTATAAAATGATTATGTATTGTGGATTATAATTTTTAAATTCCTCCTTTCCTCTATAAAGTTCATAATGTGATCCAAATCCTATTTTATTTAAGTACATTATAAACCCAACACATTTTATCACCTACAAGGAAATTTAATTAGAACATTATTTACCTAAATATTAATAACCTATCTATTTTTTTGTTAAAAGTGAACCAGTATTTTGAAATTAAATGATCTATATATTAAATGTACATTAGATAAATCATATGAAAGAAATGCGATATGGGATCATATAAATGTTATAATAAATAAATAAACACATATTCACATGATGAAAACTAATAAAAATTCAAGGGTTGAAATTCATGACTTAGGTATGAATGTAACACTTGTCCATCAGTTTTATTTATTTTTTCATTATAGGGAAACAATAACAATATCCCCTACAATTATTAAAGAAATATATTTAAAAATAAATTACCCATTTTATAAATATAATTTTATGAATTGAAGTTCATTTTTCAGTTAATCATGTAATAATAATCAAAGGTAATTTTTTTATATTTTTCTTAAATAGTTTTTCTTTTGTGGATTAGTGGAAATATTAATTTTACTATTACAGTCACAATTATTAAATTATAATGATATGAAAATAAAATAAATTTTTATTAAACAATTTACATATAGTAAATATTTATTTATTAATAAATATATTTATATTAAAATATAATTTCGGTCATAGAAATATATCCTCACTATTTTGGAAATCAATATAATGTTTCAGTTTGAATAAAAAATAATTATTTTATTTTAATGAAGTAATTTCTTGGAAAATATTAATTTGATTTATTATAGAAGAAAAATAAATGTCATTTTATTTAAAATAGTCCAATTTGTTTCATTATAATATTATTCATAACAAATTTTCCTATAAAAACTTTTTTATACTTAAAAATATTCATCATCGAAACAGTTTTCCTTGTGTTTGGAGCACTAATATTAAAATTAATTTACAATAGATAAAATAATTGATACCTGTAAAATTTATTCTATATGTTGAATCCTCATAATTAATATTTTTTAATAAGGTCATGTTAATTTCTTATCGTAATTTATATTAAAAATCATAAAAATTCATTACATATTTGGGGATAAAATTTTCTAATAGTTGTTAAACTATGATAGAAGGTAAAAAATTAAATAGAAACATAAATTAATATTACGTTCTTAATTTAATTCAATCATTAAATATATTTTCTGTTAATTATAATCTATTTAGTTCAATATAAAAAAAATGTATTTAGATTATTTTAATCTATTACGTATTTCTATGTGTGTCCCTCCCCTCACTTATTTATGGGAACCTTTTCTCCTCCTTTATTCGCACACAATAAGCACTCTAGATCTGCCTATATTGAACCAAAAAAACACTATTTCATTTCCCAAAATAATTTTGCTTCTGGTCATACCCCAATACCATCATATAGAAGCTTATTTTTTAATCCAATGGAATTCTCCTAAAGAATATGTTATCATCATTAATGACTCTTTCATGAATATTTAATCTGTTATTTCGTATAAATCATATTTATGCATATTAAAAATAACTTATCTATTATAATTAATATAATTTTCTGTTATTATGTTTATGGGATAACCATTTAACACCTATGTTACATCCCCTAGAAGATTACAACATTCAACATACTTATGTATGACCTATTATCTTTACGTAGTACTGTAATTCATCTTTTAACACCACTTTAATTATATGGTTATAAAGATTTATCTAATTAATATATATGATATTTATGAAATAATTTGAACTTTATAAACATTGTACATCAGATAAATTCATTCTATAACATTTCTTAACAAAATATAATATCACTCATGTGTAAATGTGAACTACTACATCCACAAGGTGATATGATTAATTTTTCTAGCACACCTTCCAAGGATGATTTTAAATATATATATAAAGAATATATTTATAATGTAAACATATATATATAAAATAATACATATTATATTTATACCATTATTAAAATTACTTATATTATTTAATCCTAATAAATATGAAAGGAACATAACGTCCTCATCGAAACATATACAAAAACGATGCAGTTATCACTTAAAATTGATGATGACAATTAGTGGTTGCTAAGGAATAAGTGATGGAATATTTTATTTAAATAATGTATAAAATTATAATAATGAATAATATTATACTATACATTAAAAAATCATAATTTATAACTAGAAATGAAAAAAACACTTACGAATAAACTCATACATTAGGTAAAGGTTTAATATTCAAACTCATTAACATTCCTGATGGATTATTTTTAAATTTCAATTTACTAAAATATAAAATCATTCTATTTTAAACCCCATATGATTTCTAATTCTCTCTTTTTATATGTATTTTACTAATTTGAATTTAATTTTCTTTTATCTAATTAAAATAATTCATAGGGAACATTTTTAATAAAACCCATTTTTATTTTTCATTCCTATATTGTATCTTTGTATTTGATATACATTTTATTTCAGTTTTTATTCTCAAAAGTATTTACATTTATGAGAATATATATTAATTACAATTTTACCTATCAGTTTCATTCTATATTATTTTGCAAAAGGAATATTATTATCATTTTTTAAATTGAGTTCATTTACCAAATGCATGAACAAATTCATTGTTCTTAAATTTACAACACAAATGGATTTTACTGCCATCAGGATGATTAATTTCCAAAAGAAAATGTTTAAATGGTTCTATGGTATTTCTAAATGAAAAACCTTTCACTGATATTCTAGAAATTTTTGAAATTTTATTATGGGATTTGAAAACAAAAATTGTTTGTTTTTAAAAGTAATATTACAACGATCATTATAAATTATTTTTGCATAGTTGAACATTTAATGACGAATCATATTATATAAATGAGATAAAATCTAAGAAACCATAAACCATATTACTCTAAATGGATTATGATCATGGTTTTTAATTGATTGGATGGAGGAAATAATAATATATTGTCTTATATTTTTCAATATGAATTGTTATATTGATTAAGTATTCTATTGTTCTCAATTTACATCTTATGATGAATGAGGTAGACATTTTATGTGATGGGGTGTGTCATTATATCCCCTTAATGAATCAGTGGTTCTCAAAATATAAAGTAATTTGTTTATTTAAAAAACAACTTACCTATTTATATATGATTTCTTCTATCATGGAATTAATGATTTGATTATGATCATTGATATTATAAATTATATCATTATGAAATAGTTATTTTGATCCATGTGATTATATAAGATGTTATTTATTACATGGATATATTTCCCTTTCATGTTGTTCGTTATAAAACATATTTTATAATTGTTTATCTCTCCTATATTATTCCTAATTTATTTATTCTAGTGTAGCTTATATTGTATTATTTCACATATAAAAAATTTAATATCACAAATTATAATATTTT
The DNA here is from genome assembly GCA_963277665.1 of Viscum album. Classification (NCBI taxonomy): domain Eukaryota; kingdom Viridiplantae; phylum Streptophyta; class Magnoliopsida; order Santalales; family Viscaceae; genus Viscum; species Viscum album. Next base: position 1,884,885,915 of record OY728130.1, read on the forward strand.
AATTTACCCATGACACCAAGATGGGATATATGAATGATTTTATCGATTATCATGATCAAATAATTATTTTATCAATTGAATTTTTAACTAATATTTTATTTTTTCATCATACTTTGAATATTATGTATTTATCTTGTCATTAAAACCTACAGTTCTTTTTGTATCTTTGAGGAACGATCCATTTTATCATGTTCCAATGATGTAAAATGACCATCAACTCTAGGTTGATACTGTGCGATTGATACACATATTCTACAAATATAGACCATTCATTACATACATTCATATAACTATTTTGATAGTGGAATATTAAACTATAGTTATGAATATTTTGTAGAATTATAATCCATACATTAATTGAAAACCATTACTTAAATGTGTTCTAGGTGTATTTTTATATCATCATCTTCTTCCGGAATTTGGTTAGCCGACTTCTTCATTAATTCCATTTACCCATGATTGTTCAGTCATCTATGAGGATATTTTAAGCATTTATGAATCCACCTCCTCATTCATGACTGAATCTCACTTGCTGTAATCAGAAAAAATACCATATCCTACATTTTTAAGGGATTAACTATGTTTTTTGGATTAGAATGTATTAATCTACAACATACCTCAACATTAGTCTCTTGATTCATGTTGATATTATCAAATGAATCGACTGAACTAAACTACATGGATCTACACTTCCCACTAGATCATGAAATTCTATTATTCATACATCCATGTTTTCTGATTTCTAATTTAAACAATTGATCATCAGATTATCTTGAACATTGTATTAAATTTAATGTTATTACATTTATAATTTCAGTTCATTAAGAAATAACATCAATGGTCTCGAGTTTTATAGAATAATTGATACTCTTATCAACGTGAACATGAATAATTAACACACCATTGAATTCATAGTAAATAATACTCATGATTAACCAAAGAATATTATAATCAAATAAAACATACCGAAATGAAATTATTTGGTTCATTTCACCCTCCTTGATGTAATATCCAATCAGTTCATATACATAACCATGGATAAGTACATAATTTGTATTTATAATAAAGATTTTACATATCATTAGCATTGAAATGGACGTATACTATAGTACCAAAGAATATTAGTTAATGGAGTTTTACCGATTTTATTGACCACATCTCTTTCATAAGTTCTTAACCACCTACAGAGGCTAAATTTTTTATTGGAAAGATAAGCCATCATGTTTAGTTCTTCTACATGAATTTTCATGGTACTATAGAGTTGAGTGTGATATTTTAATTCCTTAGAGTACACACATACATTTGAATTTGTTAAGGAACTGTAATTTACAAATAGTTGACGAGAAAATTTTTATTATGGATTGAAAATAGAATTTCAAGAGTTAGAACATTTTAATGTGCTAATATCAGATATGTTTTGTGGCCAAAATTTATTATTTTGTTCATGAAGTGGTTTCAGGAGCTTTGAATTATTTTTAATAGTTATTATATAATTCTTCCTAGGTTTCATAGTTTGGATTACATTATTTAGTGATAATTTTTTACCCTTGTACATAATGTGTTTTAGTACAATTTTAGTATAGAACAATTGTGTGGAATGCTTATCCTATAGTATGGAGGAAATTGTGATGTTTTTAGGCTGAAACATGCATCTAGGTTTTTAAAAGGTGATAGTGTCATGGTTTGAACATTGTTCAATATAAACTATGTGAAATGTTGAATACTTGAGAAATACTAATTTCTAACGTATTTACACGGTTTGAAATACTTGTAGGGTCAACAATATGATAGGGTTGGACACGAATATTGTCTAATTCATGGTTGGATCATGGGTTGGTAAACCATACATCTAAAAAAAGGTTCACTTTAAACATTTTTGAAACAAAATAACTATATTTATATATCTTTTTTCATCCTCCATGTACATGAAAAACCTAAATAACTCCCTCAACACTTCATTGTTGCGTGTACCTCATTGGGGGGGGGGATCATTTATTCCTATATTTTAGGGTATTCATCAAACAATATTTTATTCTATTCTTGTCAACATTATATCAATTATTATTTTAATACTCTACTATGTTTATGAGTTATAATTCAATTAGAGTAAATTTTAATCAATCAACCATGATTATGATTTCACACTTCCAAGGAAAATGGTGTCTCCAAACACCGTCTACACAATGTTGCTCAACATTTTGACAAAGATACAACTTCATTAGAATATTATTATGTTTATATTTAAAATAATATATATATGGTCATGTTTATTATTCCATTCATTGTGGATTTTTCTAGGTTATGGTAATATGTATGTGATGTGCCTTCTTTGATCCATTCGGAGAGGTTTCAGAGAAGAAAATATAGCTGATGAACTTTTGAACTTTGTTAATTTTTTGAATAAATTTTAGTGAATAATATTTTGTTTTTATTTTAATTTTATATTAATTTTTATAAATTAAATATCTTTTTGGATGAATTTTATACATTTGGGTGGTTTGGATAATGAGAATTTAACTTCTATGAGATCGGGAAGTGGGTTTTCAAGGAGAGAATTGTTGGCATTTCGGATGACAGAAAAGGATGATGGTCCATAATAAATTCCATATAGAGTTATATGTATTGTTTGTGGTGTTTCTGTTGTCCTTTCACTCTATAAAAAAAATTGAACTCTTCAAAAACTATTTAACATCCATGATTAATTTAAATAAATGTTGTTAATTAAAATTTATTTTTGTTAAATAATTTAAATATTAATGAAACAATTTTTTTAAAATATATAAATTTAGTGGATTAAATTTATAAAGTTCCATGGATAGTAAAGACCTTATTCATGTACATGATTACTTGAATGCTGGTAGTCATGTCCTAAACTATGTCCATATCCAAACACATGGTCACATCTAAGAAGTGGGTGGTGTGAGATGATATGGTTTGCCCTAGTTGTCTGGGTATGGACTCTTGAGATATAGTTATCCTATGTGTAATTACCATAAGTAGAATAGATATTGAATGAGTGAGTGGATGCGTTTTGAGTGAGAATAGAAATAGTTATTTTCCATTATCCATATCTTTATACTATCCCCAATGTGGTGTACCCCTATGTCTTGCCTTTCCTTGAGAATACATTCACGGTTCCATGGGATGAGATATCCTTAGAGCATCTGATGTTACCCCGATATAAAATTTTCTATCATCGATTTGGTTTGGGTTTCCTCTAATTTAGTTATTATATATGGGAACATTATGGGATCCACTTTAAGATATTACCCTTTGTCAATGTATGTGTAAAAAAGTATTGACGGTTGTAGGTATCATGTATAACGAAAACCAACATGTAAGCGTGATGAATTTTTGGTGATGAGGATGGGAATGAATTATTTTATATACCCTATAATGTTTTTATTATAATTTTTTGAATGATATGCTCTTTTATTGGTAACCGAGGAATTTTACATTAGGTGTTGAACTTATCTGGTTTCCTGAGATGCCTAGGAATAACATGTTTAGAAATATGAGACTCTAGGATGCTTAATATATATATGATAATGTCTCATTTATATGGGATTGGATTCTTAGATTTACTGCCATCCAATATGTGTGATACACCATTAGATTCCTATAGGTTGTTCCTATGATCCAATAATAGAGGGAAAGATAGTGTGCATCATGGAATTCCCATGATTCCATATATTCCTTTTATATAGTGAAATAATTTTGAATTCCTAAGGTAAAATATATTCAAATGGTAATACAATTTTTCCATTTGAATACGTGGGACTTATGGTATTTTAATAGTGTAATGATGTGATCGGTAGACGTATATCCCCAAATATGGATATTGGACATCCCGAGGGAGACCAATGGAGCCCCTAAATAACTAGCTATGATACCTAATTGAATATGGGTGATGAAACAATTTTGGTTTGCCTACGAAATTGTGGATATTAGATTTCCAAGAAGTTGAATATGAGATCCAGGGAGCATATTATTTTTAATTTCATATTTTCAACAACAATACATCATTCTGAGATGTATATTATTAAATATGCCTTCACAATAAGATTCGTACATCGGAATAACCTCAAGAATTTCTAGGTACTAACATGTGGTTTAACCTACTAGAAAGTGGATTTGTGATAATTAGTGATGCCTTATGGACTTCTACTCATCCGTATGGGTGTGATCATGGGATCAATGGATTGTGGAGAGATATTTCTGTACGTGATGTTCATTCATGGAGATGACGAAGTGTTTGTCATCAATGGTATGTTTTGATGAGGTTCTGATATTCAGGATCAATAATGAGCATTAATCGTTTCCATTATTATATATGGAGGATGCTGATGAGGTGATGTTTCTATGGTTTGAATGGTCCCCTCGACATGCTCAAAATAATTGTAACATCATCAGAAAAAAGTTTATTAATGGTGGGTATTTATTTATTTAATTAATATTTTTTTGTAGTATGGTTGATAATGTCACATGAACTTATCACAAAATTATTGGTTATGTATGGGACCACATTGGTTCTTTCATACTGGTCTTTTTTATAACAACTTATTAGGTGGAAAAGTTACTTATCTACCCATGAATCCATCACATGATGATGTTTTAGGTTTGGATGAGGACATATATTTTTTCATTGATCATGATATGGTCAGATGGGAATATATGCTTGTACTGATGTAAGGATATTTTTTTGGGTATGGAATCATGTATTGTAACTATTTGACTAATTTTAGATGTTATCACCTGATTGAATGATCTGTCATTTATTCTTGTATGGCTTCCATTACTTGTTATATAATTTTGAGACTATTTATTCCATGGATGTACATTGTAATATATAATTCATGGCTATTTCTTTATGATTGAACACATGGATATGGTGTTATATTTAACTCACTTAACAACCATAGACCCTCGTTATGATTTTGGAAACCTCTATCATATAGGGTGGTGAGCCTGAGGTCAAGAGGTGGTACAATATTTTTATTGTTCACAATGAATTGGGTCAATGCATTACAAAGATAAATTAATGTATTACTAATATATTCTCTTATTATATTTGATAAGTGGTGTAGTATTTGTAGGACTACAATAGATCTTATGATAAATATTGGTTGGGTATATTATTAAATCATTTTCCAATTTGATTTTCTTTTTTAAATCATTTCTATTTATGTTATTGGTATACAATGTTATGTTTTTATATTATTTTCAATTTTTTTAAAATACATGGTTTTTGAGATTAGTGATTTTTATTAGATTTTTGGTTCATGGACATTGGAATGAATAAAATTATTTTATATTAGGCACCTACAATATGGAAGTGTCATCCATCTTATGAATTATTAGTGGGATATATAATTCTCCTAACATTTAGGTTCATTATAATGTGATTTATGCCACTAAAGATATATTCATATGATTTATGAGTCAAAAAATACTAATAAAAATTATCCTCATATAATTACTCATGGTCATTCATAATAAATGACCCAATAATTATATTAATTTTATTATATTTATAGGTTTTGTAGATCTATGGTGAGATTCCATTCAACGAGTGTGACAATGTCCATTAGTGTATAAGACATATGGTGGAATTAGAAGGGTTGTTCTTCACATGGTCTGTTAGTTGGAATTCCCTAGTTAGATTCTATTTTACATGTTTAGTTATATAAAGGTACATTATGAAAATAAATTATGATTCCCTGTATAGTTGGGAATTAGAAACTACATAATAGAATAATTTTATGGTAGTTCACTAGACGTAGATCATTATATGGTGATTCTAGTTTAATGTTCCATGTAAGTAAAATTTTATAATGTTTTAGTAACAAAAAATACGGAGTCGTACAATATATCATGGATTGAAATTCTATCCATCCGAACCTTAGTAAAATGGTTTCTTAACATAGATCATACGGAATGATAACATATGCGATTATCCTTTGATGGTACTCTCGAAAGAGTGTCCCTGTGAGTTGAAACCTATTAAAAATTAATAACTAGGTATAATGATATTGTTGGATTCAGACTTCATTATATATATGGGAACCTCAAGAGAGACTTTTAAGCATTGGATAAAGTGAATTTCAATGGACGAGATCACACATGATGTCTAATTGGTTCTGACCCATTAAGAGACATGATCTCTTTGATAAGTTGGAGACAGAGTGATCCATGAGATTCCACTCATGATTTAGATTGTGTTAATTCATAATTACGTTTGTGGGAAAAAATTTATAGGGGTTATCCTTGATTGTGAACCTTTATAAATGGGAATAATTTGTGAGTTAGTCATGTTAGGAGTTGTTCATGTGAGGTAATCCAATATATTATCTATGAAATTTGGTACCTTTAGGATGACCATATTGTTGGGGTAAACCCATATGATTATATTTAGGTTGGGAATATGGGTGCTGAAAATATTATAATATCATTTAATTGGTTAATAATGAAAGAATTATTGGATGCACTACGATTTTAGAAAGTGAATAACTTATTGTTATTGTGATTTTGTTGTTCAAATCATCTTCAAATAGAAATTCAATTCATGTTACCAACCCTAAAAACCTTGTATGGTCATTACTATCTGTATGGATGTGTGGGAATATTATTATAGATTTGGGAATGATGTTGTTATGTGGGTTGTAATATAATGAATAATGGAAAAAGTGACATTCTTCAAACACAACTTTAATTGATGATTATTTTTTATCATGATTTTGATTGATCATGTACATGATATATATCATTTTAAAAGATTGATGGTGTTAAGTTAATGATTATCAATAAATTTATTTAGAAATACCACAAAAAATAATTTACTAACTTGCTGGGAGTCTGATATCAATCATAGGTGATACAACCCCTATGTGGGTGGGGATGTGGTATTGTCATATGAATTATCATTAGATTATCCTATTGGAATTTTGGAGGCTAGTAATATATGGAGAATAAATCGTCTGAACTATTTTATGAATTATAAATATAAATTATGAGATGATATTAGATTGGGTCTGATAAAAAGATTTAGAAATATGGTGATATTTAGATGGAAACTACGGGACCTGGTCGAAAAATAATTAGACTCACAATAATGTATTATGGTTTTTTGGTTGAATGGATATTCAACAAGGAAATGAAATCATTTTATGGTTGTAGAAACTAGTTTTTGGGATTGTATGATGAAATTATTCCCCATGGGATAATGGATACATGATTTAATAATTATGAAATTCATTGGTGTTGGGGTGTATTTTCTATGATATCGGTTATTCAGAAGTGGTCTAACCGGTTTTTTTTACACAGTTGGATTGGGTGTGTATGAAACCCCGTCAGGGGGGGGGGGTTATCTGAATTTTGGGATTTTTTATTTTGATTTTATTTATGAGAAAATGATGTAGTGTGCATATTGTTCTTATATAGTAGACACACATCCATTAGGGCAATGAATTTTTAAATAAAAATATGTATAGGTTTGAAATGAGGTTTTCATTCTTGTCTACGTATGGTAAATTCATAATTCTGTTGATATGGTTGGTAGTCTAGTAAGTTAATTTCTCTTTACAAAATTATGAGGGTGTAAGGTATCATAGTACGATTTTATTTATTTGATCATATACATATGGTGCAGACATCCATAGGCCAGATGACCAATTGCACTATGACACATGCGAGTATCAGGATGCATAATTTTGTGTATGAATTGTCCCTATCATCGATGATGAATGTTATATAATATAAGGGTGGTTTTTATCGAATATATTTGTTTTTTAATTTCACTTTTTTTGTATATTTAATGTACACGAATGTGATTAAAACATTTGTATCATAACCAATGATCAGGGGGTTAGAATGTTTCCTTAGATGACTAGAGAAACAAAATATAGGATGCGAAGAGTTATGGTGGGGATTTTTTAATGAATTATACTCTACATAAGAATAAAAATTTGATAAATAAATTGAATTTTCAATTAGTGTACCGGGTTTTCAAATTTAATTCCTATTGTACTTAAACATTTAGGTGATGTTTTTTATAATGTTTAAGGCCCAAGAGGTTCTTCTGGTGCTCAAGTGAGTTTATGAATCATGGAATCATTTTTGGAAATTTTTTGGACAAATTTCACTATGGTGTGTAGTTTAGTTTGTGTGGTTAATATAAAATCATTCTTTTACCCTTACAAATTAATATCTTAAGAATAATTTATTTAGAGAATAACTATTTGGAATTGTAAGACACGGATTGGGGGAAACCATATAGAATCTTGTATGAACTATTTGGCTTGGTCCTAATATGGAGTTTATCACATGGTTGATAAAAAACCCTTTTAAATATTTTAGTCCATGTTATTTCCAACTTTTATGGTAGTCATAAAATTTGAAAAACTAGGTGTCTCAACTGAATGTGATGGGTGAATGTTGAGAATTCATACCACTTGAATGGATCATGGTTTGGTAAACCATTTATCAAAATAGTGTTCCACATTAATTTTTTTTTTACCATTTATTACCATGTAGATTCATATAAGTTAATCCCCTCTTTTCTTCCGTCATTCATAGGAATTTCTTTGACAACTCCCTACTCCCATTGAATACAACTAGACTTGTTATTTATTAAAAAAAGAAAAGTATATAGAGCTTACACATAAATAGATAAGGGGATCCTAAATAATGAATCCCTAGTCCATCATCCAGATCATTGTCCATACAATTCATAGGTTATAAACCAAAATGAGAACAAAAACAATTAGATCACCCAAAGCCAATTTTGATGATAAGAAGTCTGCAGCATCAGTGCCCTCATTCTAGGTATGAAGGATGGACGACTGATTATTCATTAGTCACTTAAAAAATCTAATGTTCTACTCAATATTCCAAGGAAGGGGTCCTTTTTATAAAAAAATCACTAAAAAAATAATTTAGAATGTTTTTACGTCCATAATTAAAATATTCCTTCATGCACATATGGACATTCCAGTATGAACATCAAGAGCCTCTTCTGGAATTCAGTCATTAGTACTAATATAGAGAGAAAAGAACACCACAACTAATCCATTGGGGTCTTTGATAACCCCTCCCCATACATTAGACCCATGAAATATCACCTATGAGTATTTAACATTTTTTTCCATTAGAATGGGATTCTATTTTGACTAATTACCTTCCTATGATGATACATTATTGGCACTAAGAGAGCATGGGTGGGGGGCCATTAGATAAGTACCTTTCAATGAGTCCTTGTATGAACTATTGATGCCGAAAAATTACATCGAAATTTAAAAAGAGTACCATCACTAGACACCATATAAGACCGATGGTGACATTCATTTCTGGATTCCCATAAGTCCCAATATGATTCATTTTAAATCATGTCTTTAACATTTCTCTCTATACGTGGACCTTCTGCACCTTGAAACCACTACAAGGAAAATGATTCTTCAAAAATAATAACCCCCAAACACCTATAAAATTAACCTAAATCATCCCAAATTAACTTCACCAAATCAGTGATGAAAAACAGGTGGAATGGAGGCACACATCCCAAAGACATACAATAGAGGCAATGAGAGGCAAGAGTGATCCCTCTACTTTTAAAACTCTCTTATAAAGGTCAATAATTGTTTCTGATACACAAAGAAATAATAAAAATAACTTTATAAGAATATATTTTCAACTTAAAATCATCCCCCAAAGATACATAATAGAATTCACTAATTGACATTAAAGAATATTATTTATATTGAATGTACCAAAATCCACTTTATTAAACAATCAATTTTATTGGTTATTTGATGTAACAATGTTGTCAAATAATCTTTTTCTATTATCGAACAAGGTATTAATAATAAACATGGGATAAGTACATGCTCAATAAATGTGATATCTAGAGATGGGTAGTGCGGAAACCCAAAAACGGGTTCATGCCAATTCTGATTCCATTTGATGAGATAGCCCATATTGATAATCCACCTATAGTCCTTCCGTAGAATAGTAATATATTTCCAGACCACCTCTTGAATTCTGGTAAGCATGCATATTGAATTAAAACAATAAATTCCATAAGTATATTTCATAAACCATTACAAAATAGTTCTCAAATAAAAAATATACTTATCCAATTTAATCATGGATACAAGATATATTTCCAGAAACACTCCTCTGATAAATACCACAATCATTAATTGGTTTATCTAGTTTCCTTAATGCTTCCCAGTGATACTAAACATGAATGTTTACATCCTAGAATATAGAATTCAGAGTTCTCTCTATATTATCCATCAACTTCATTGGAACCTCCAGGGTAGACAGAATATCCATTGGCATAGATGATAAAATAGAATTAATCAATGTGAGTGTCCCTCCATGTGTGTATCCCTCCTCCCTTACTCCTTGTATGAAAGTAATTTTGTGGAGTTTGTTTTTCATGTTTCATGATTATTAATGGTATTCATATAGCATTTCTACCTTATATTCATCACCACCATTTATTATTCATAATTCTCAATCTATTAGTATGGTTTCAGTAATGATTCCATAGGAGTGTGGTGGAGTCATATGTACATAATGAGGAATCTACTCTTCCATGTATGACAATATACTATAACACCATGTGCATGTGGTTTCCCATAATTATTACAATGGTATGTCTCTGTTAAAATAATAATAATGTTTTCTTCAAAGATAAATTGAAATTCTCATGATATTATTTTTGGTAATTATGAATTTTTGCTGGGGTATGTCCAGTATAAGGTGATGTTCCTTTCATGTGTTGTTTGGTGATTTTGGATTGTGGTGAGATTACAAGATGACTTTATTAGTGATATAAAATTGTGAAAAAAATTATGTGTTCAGTTTTATATTGTTTAATTAATTATATATTTGTAATATTTAATTATATTGGTTATTGGTTGTGAATTATGTTCATTGGTGGTTTGGAAATATGTCATCAAAAATAGATGTGATTGAGAATTATGTTTCCTGGAAGAGGAATAAAAAGGATTTCAAATATAATAAAAGGTATGTGTTCCTCGTTATATTTCATATTCCTCCATGTGATTTTATTATGTTAAATTTTTTGTGTGGTCACACCGAAATGTGTGTAGACCTCCTTTTCAATTTTTTACCCACCATGTTTAATTTAAATTTATTCACTAACTATGTAAATTTTTATTTACAGAATCCTAATAAGAAGCTAAATCAAGAAGAATCAAGGACCTTGACAACAATATTAATGGAGGTATATGATAATATGAATATTATATTACAAAATTGAAAAAATGATGTGAAGGAAGTATTAAATAGGTTGAAAATGACATGTTCTTCCTTACCATGAATTGAATTGAACTAGATGTAGTCTTGAATAATTTTATTGGTAAACATGTAGGAATTTTGTAATATTCCATTAAAAATAATTTTGTTTCCCAAACATATTAATAGTTTCTATCCAAAAAATGGGTTTTTATTGTAAACACATGTAATGAGACTCATCTCTCAAAAGTGGACCATATTGGTGGGAATTAGTTCTATAAATCATATTTTAATCAACATTCTATAATAAAATGGAATATGGTAACCCACACCAAGTTAATTCTATTTTTACTTATGTAGACTCATATATTATATTTTTTCAAACCGATTGCTATGAAGTTGTAGTCAGATAATAATTATAATAAATTCAACAAATCAATATGGGTTAAAACTAGAATGATCATATGAAAATGATTCTCTAATGATGGAGAAAAAACCCCCAAAAACTATGTACTCAATATAGTTAATCTATTAATAAAAGAAAAATGAAGAGATTCATTGGCTAATCTTAGTCCTTGTGGAAGCACATATGTCAATATTATATGTTTTGGAACAACATCAAAATGTATTAAGATTAATTAATTTTTATATTGAGGCTGTGTAGTGGGGATGGAATGGAGAAAACATATGAAAATAAATAGTCAACATTAATAGAATACATATAAACATTATATATCAATTTAAATGTATTGATCATTATGATGAGTACAACAACATAAGCTTCTACTTATAATATGAGTAGTGGTATGAACGAACCAGAAACAAATATTATGATAATTTGAAAGGAATACAACAATATGTATGAAAGAATGTTGGATAGAAATGATAAATTGCTAACATATAACATATACAAGTAATAGAAGATGATTAAATGATGAAAAAACTAAACAAACCACTCCAATAAAAAGATTGATAATGGATACTAGGAATGACATGTCATCCTAGAAAAAAGATACTTTACAATATAACTAGATCTTATTCCACAGACCGCTAAAAATATATTATGAAATTTATAATGAATTCAAGTGAGCTAAAATAATAAAGATAATCAATCCTTTAAATAAAAATGAATATAATATTGATTGAATATAATTTTTTTAATATGATTTTGATGATTTACCAATAAGAGGTAAATAAAAAACATTATAAAATCCATTTGGAATATCTAAATCATAATACATTTTGAAGGAATTCAAATTTATTTTCCCTAACTGGGTAGAATCTTTTAGATAAATAGAAAATGAAAAATTTGAACAACAAGATAAGGAAAAGGGAAAAAGAAAAATAGGTTTTTTTATATTAATATGAACAAGAATTTAATGAGATGTTGTCAAAAAATGAAATAATATGTATCTAATTTTCTTCTTGAGGAAGTTGAAAAAAGATTAGAAATTATGTAATAATTTTTTTGAATCATAAAAATTACCAAGAAGTGATGATGTTGATATGAAATAATGAACTAGAGGAAGTTATACCACCATGATCATATGTGAAGGTTAATAATTCTCAAAGAAGAAAATGAATAAAATAATAAAAGATTGTATCTATGAAATATCACAATGGGAAATGTAAAGGGGAAAAAATAATGATGATTACCAATAACTAAAGAACTAAAAAGAAATGGTTAACTTGTTTGAGATAAAATAGTAATCATATTATCACTTATTACGAATATAATATGTGTTCCACCAAATTAATTTACTCATTGATGAGTATTTGAGTTCTAAGAACACATGGAATAGGATGGTAATCTCACAATTAATAAGATAATCAAATGAAAAATATTAATACAAAAACATGGAATTACTAGCCACGATTGGGAAATAGTTTTATCATTATAACACTAGAAGATCATCAACATAAACATATTGAGCTCAGTCTTATGAATATTTCCCCCAAGTAAAATAATGTCAGTTAATCCATTGATGGCGAGAAAACATAAAATATCTAATTTAAATGGATCTTATACAAATATATGGATGTGAAATTCATATATATATATATATATATTTAATAAAAATAATTTGATAACTAAACTAACATTATTACCCTTTCATTGACTTTTGGAATTTTGTGTATAATGGGGGTATTTTGGATCATGGTTTGGATACAGGAAAAGGGGAGTAATTTTTTTTACCAATTTAAATTTATGAGGTGGTTAATTAGGAATGTATAAATATATTTTTATTGAAATAAATATTTTATAGATCCCTATTTTGGATGTAAGAATGTTATAGAGACGATATCATGTGAATGGTTATAATGGATAATATAGATCACATTGAATGTATCTACCTCACATTGTACACTATGTTAGACTATATATACATTGAGTGTGCCAACTGAAGGATCCATACTAAAATAATCATATGGTTTTATCCATATCTATGGAAACTTTGTTTCTAATGCTTTCACCAGGGTGCGTTCATCCATCTTGTTAGAGGACAAAGGCATTTTTTATTGCCCCAACATTCCCAATTTCCAAAGGCGGGTGAAATTCTTTCCTTATTCATGGAAATTTTCTCCTTGATCAAAATGGGATTATGGGATGTTGTTTCTTTCTTCAAGGGATTCCCCCTCAGAACAAGTCACCTAGTCCATGTCTCCCTTATATATTTCAGAAGTTGTTCGTGAAACTCTTCCCAGTGCCATATCTTCATGTACAATAGATAATTACACTACTTCTGTTGGGAAATTCCCAAGGGTCCGATTAGGGGAGTAGCCTTCGGTCAGGGGATTAGTCATGATGGACATCACTGGCATGTCTAGATGCTGGGACACTAGCACGTCTGGGTTTCGACCTCTTATTACAGGGCTTCTCGAGGGCACGGAAGCCATAGGCATCCCGCATAGAATGTGGGAAATTTTATTCCATAAGCATGTAATTGAGGGTTTTCTCATATTTCTGTGTCTAATATAAGGTATGTCGTGAGCTTAACGTCTAGTGTAGATAGATCAGAATGATCAGGGCACTGATTAGAGTGGATCAGATGGGTGCAACCCCTGGAGGGAACACTGATGTTGGGGAAATATTTTAGTTTTCTTCTCAGTTGTTATTAAGGGGAAGGGTGAATGAGGTGGCATGATCCGACCGGGATGTGGTATCCCAGGTAAAAATCAGGATGGATGAAGGAGGATTTAATAAAATATGTGGAGAATGAGATGGAGCCGACATGAGGATGACAATGATGTTCGACATCAGTCTCGAAGAGACCTCCTACATATCCCCATGGCAGGGAATCAAAGTCCACATTGATCATCTTACAATGGGACACCTGAAGAGGCAACCCTTGAGAATGGACACAAGGATGGGAACAAGAGGAAATATAACCTTCGAGTTAGGTTATGTCATTCCCAAAACACATAGGCTCGAGGGAGAAATTATGATAAAACTTGAGTGATGGGATTAAACCTCAGGGAGGCATCCTACGTATCCCTATGGCAAGGAATAAATGTCCATGTAGTTCATCTGAAGACGGATTACTATTTAAATGGTTTGAGAATGGCTTACCACTAAATTGGGTCACAGCCGATTACCGATGAATGGGGTCGCAACGGGTTACTGCTGGATGGGGTTGAACCTCAGAGAGGCTTCCTACACAAGTTATCTAGAAGACATGGATCAATCCCACCTAATCCATGTGGGATGGGGTTCAGTGAACAAACATGTAGGAGGACCTGGATTCCAATGATTTTCATCCATGATCCTCTAGGAGGAGTCCTACATAACTTTCCTTGGAAAAGATCAATGTCCATGTAGTACAGGTGGGTTCAACGGCTAACTGTTGACTGGGGGAACAACGACTGACCACTAATTGAGGTCTATGGTATAACTTCATGTAGGATGGTTGTGAACCAACATGAAGGAGGACCTGGAGCACATATATACTATGGGATAGAACCATTTGGAGTCTTCCTACATACCTTTCCTTGGTTGGGGTCAAAGTCCACGTAATTCATAACGGTTTGGGTGGATAGACGTGAAGGGGGTCAGAGTGACCAGGTGTTGGGTTTGAACCTTAGGGAGGCTTCCTACGTACCTCATCTAGGAAAATATCAATGACTATGTTGTTATGGTGGTGCGGGAATGGACGTGAAGGTGGTCAGGGCCAATGGACTGTGGTCTTGATCCGCATGGAGGCTTCCTATGTACGCATCCATGGTAAGGATCAAAGACCTCGTTGTTTAGGTGTATATGATTGAACCTACGTGAAAGGGGTCAGAATATCTTGGTGTTGGGCTTGAACCTCATGAAGGCTCCCTGCGTACCTCACCGTTGCAAGGATCAGAGACCTCGTAGTTCTTGGGGTGTTTTGGTGTTACACTCTAGGATTTCCGGAGAGGATGTCATGGTCGACGCTTGCTCTAAGCCCCCATGAGTCTAGCTCAGTGTAAAAAGCAAGATGAAGTAAAGACCTGATGATCACATCACGGAAGGTGAGTCCATGAGGAGGGGAATATGTATGATGTGCAGGTAGTAGCCGCAAAAGGAAATGGGGACATACAGGTGGTTATCATCCGACGTGATGTAGATTTGGGTTTACTCCGAGAGGGAGGCCGTGGTGTTGAAAAAGCCCAGCGGGAGAGGTATTTGGATCCCAGGAAGAGAGGAGGATTAGGGGTGATTCCTCCTATAATAAAAGATTGGGGATTACACTAGGGTCGTCACCCTTTCCCTGCGGGAAGACGCCGCTATCATAACAAGGATGTCATTATTTGTGAGGAATGATTTCACTCTAGTAGAGACCGGTGGGTGTAGAGATTCTACCAAATGGGGCACCACATGTGCAAGGCCCAGGGAGAGGTCACAGTTTAACGTCATGTGATGAGGACAATGAAACCTGGTAGTTTAATGTCATGCAGCTTGAATAGGATGAACTCCTCACACCATGGACATACATAATTGATACTCTCCCACCCCTGATGGAATGAAGGAATCAGCAACGGCGTGGCTGGGGGTGTCGAGAGGTGATCCCAAGGTGGGTCAATGTTAGCATCTATATGTGAAGAAGCAATATCCATTAGCATGCCTATGTGAAGAATCATGATACAATAAAATGAAACAGAAAGAATCGCCTAGGGGACTTTGAAATCACTTTGTGCAAACCCAGAGGGTTGCACGAGAAAAGGATTTTAAGAGCAAAGGGGTTCATAGGATGAGTCCCTATAAAGCTCTGGTTCTCCCAGAGGAGTGGATTTTTTAAATGGATTTGATTCGCGATGTGATGTTTCATAGGCTAGGAATAGGGAATATGTGCATATGGAAGGATCTTTGTGAAGTGGAAATGCATTCGCAAAGCAATGCCTCACGAATCAAGGGTGCCCTGAGAAGCAAGTTGTGGTGAAGCAATGAGAGTTGTGAAGTATAGTGACCCTACCCTAGCATACAGGTCATATATATATGGAGGGTTTTTTATGAAGCATAAATGCTTCACGATGACCCAAATCCCCATGGGGATTCCCTTCCTTCGCGAAGCCCCATGGGCTTCGCAAAAGGAATCCCACTTATAATAGGGATTGAATTAATGTAATGGGGGATGCACATAGCATTGAAAATGTACCTTAAGAAGCTCATGGTTCGCAAAGCAACAAGTGATTCACGATTTGAGAGCTGAGAAGATGAATGTTCTGATGATCAATCCCTCAGGCTCGAGGGGATAAATGAATTTATAAGAAATCAGTGTCGTGAAGAAGTGCTCGCTCAGTATGAAGGCATAATTTTCCTCTCGGAGGGTTGCGAATGTCATAGGGGTTAGCAGAGTCTCCTACCTCCTTGCTCTGCAGTAGGTTTGTGAACATCAAAGTGGTCCATGAGGCCTCTTGTCACCTTGCTCCGCGGTGGGGACGCAAATGTCAAATTCATTGGATGAGCCTCCCATCTCTATGCTCTAATGTGGGAACGGGGCCACAGGGCTACGCGGAAGGCCTTCATGAGGCATCATTTAAGACATCCCTCTTTTTCTTCTACTTCACAACTTTTGGAATAATCAAATTCCCCCCCCCCCCTAGACTTGGAGCTGGTGAGAAATCAAGAGGGCTCCCGAGGTGGATAGGTGATGTGTCGTCTGAGCGCACCGCGGAGCTCGACATGGTATGGATGTGTCGCGAAGCTCTGATGGTCATTTCTAATAAATAGGGGTGATGGTCTACCTTTTCTCCTTTCTTTCCTACGTCACGTTGGCTTGTTGCGCTCTCGATTCGAGTTGCTATGTGTACTCCATTCTTTCTCTCCACGAATCAGGCCTTCTACTTCACAGCGCACAGCGAGTCTTCGACTTGGTGACCACACATAGAGTCATTCATTAGATAGTAGGGGAAATGATCCATGATACATTATTTGTGAACAATCTCAGCGACATTGATGCGTGAATGTTCTTCGTCAATCGACCACAATAAACACCCAAAAATAAAAACTGAATGGATCACCATCAGGAAACCAGTGGGTCCTCGTGGATTCTACCTGAATTGAGGAGATAGAGAACAGCTTGGTCCTATGGAAGCAAATACGGTGCCATTCTTACCACGGTTCGTTGGTGGAGCAACAATCAGATAGTTGGATAAACTATCCACTGTGCAAGAGGCTTCCTTTGTATGACTTCGGGATGAGGGATGATGTCTTCATTTCTGAAGCATATAGGGATGATCCAGCTTACTAGTTCAGGAGTATGCCGTGTTAGGGCAAATGGTTCATGGTGGCTAACGTCTATGCCAAAGAAGACTCAACGCTCATCGATGATGACTACCTATATAACCACCTAAATAATGTGGATGGAAAAGAATTGCAGTCAGAGATGTCCCCCCTCTGTTCCATAAAATCATTAAGGTAGCCTTGAGGATCCTGGGGAAGGGAAGTTCTGAGGTGTTGGAATTGCGCTAATGTAGGAGCTTCACAGATTATTCAGCCTGGGACTACTGGGTATGTTCTTCATCTTAAGTGTTTTGGGCTTAAATGGGGAGAGTGGGACTATAAGAGGTGGCTTGGGCCTCCTAGTTTCACATCTTTGAGCCAATGTAGCTAATTAAAGAATTTCTAAGTAGGTGGTCATCAAGGACCAATATGTTCCACCTACACTGCGGGGAGGTTGGTATCAGCATGTGGGACATGCACCAGATCTCTGGGGTCCCAATATTTGGGGCGATGTGTGATGATTTCCTCCCCATTATGGGTGTGTGAGAGTGTTAGAGTAAATTACATGGCTATCGATGGCGTTGATGGAGTTGGTGACTAGAGAGGAAAAAGAAGTCTTATGGGATGTCCATTTTAGGAAGTGGTTCAAGAAATTATAGAACTTCACAGGTGATAGGATGTTTTTGGTGAGTCCTTAGACTTCCATGAAGGGGGATCAACAAGGCAAGCAGCAATCAAACTGGTGGATCATGGAGGAAAACCAATTGAAAAAATGACGATTTAGTGTCAGAACCGACCATCAGCTGATAGTCTGGTTAGCGACATTCATCCTGACTCTCATTTGTGGTTGGATCCTGCTGGTGTGGGATAAAAACATCGACGTGTGACCTAGAAAAATCATCATGGAATCCATGTTCTCAACATGAGGTCGATTCAACCTCAAGATATCGAGGCTTGCTAAGCTATACAAGATGTTGTGGCACGTTTGCATGGGGAAGAGGCCATATAGAATATGTGGGCCATTCCACCTCCTGTATGGGGGGATATCGGCCTATGTTAGGGGGGTTTAGGAGTTCTTAAACCTCATCTGACCTCTAGGTTTGAACTTCTTACCTTCCATTATGAACGCCATGGAAGCGTTCGGGCCAAGATAACGACACCGTTGGTACTGAATCCGGTGTGGAAGGTGGATGAATTCATCTTTCACCAATTTCTAATTCCAACAGGTACTTTTACTAAAAATTTCCATGGAACAGAAGAGAACCAGCCTTATCTACAGGCCTTTTGAGGTGGAGCCCTAGTGGAAAGGGTGTACTTTGAGCCACTCCATAAGCAATACACCCTGCACTAATTTTCCCTTCAATTTCGGGGTGTGGAGCGACTGACACCGCAGGTCTGTCTAGGGGTGCCCCATGAGGTAAACCGGTGTGTGATTCGGAAAATGTGGCTCATGTTCACATGGGAATACAGGAATATTCATAATGAGTTTCCTCCACCTACTTTTGTCGTTGGGTTGGTAATTGAGTTTGCCTAAAGCTGGTAGGTGGCCTACTTGGGGGAGATGCTGAAGCAGCAAACCATTCAGGTTGGTGATGGTGACCCTCCCCAAACTCGAGGCTGGGGTCGGATGGCGGCAAGGGAATCTCAAGGTGGTCGGGCTGCCATGTCGGCAAGACACACACCAGTTGAGGGTGAGGCGGGAGTGATAGATCTAATAGCGGTCGCAGAATCGACAGTTCCAGAAGATCAGTTTCATCCAGAGGGGAGGCCACCGAGTGGATTCTATAGGATATCCACCCGGGCTTTGGGAAAACAGTCACGCAATATAGACATGTCAGAGAATGTTGTCTTCTTGAAGACTTGGGACATCTGGGAAGTCAAATGAAAATTCCTTGTCCCATATGAGATGTGGAAACACTTGAACCATATCGGGATGGATTTGTTGGGGATACACTCTATCAAGGTCATATTTGCAGTGACCCCGGAGGAGGCAGAGCAATACATGGTAGAGTTGGAAGACTTTTTTCATTCCTGAGTGCCACGCATCCAATGACAGGTCGTTTCAAGGTGTTTTTGGATTGTACAGTCCCTCCATAGTGCTCGACTACTGAACTGATGAAGTGCTTCCCTCTACCAGAATAGTTGGACATGTCCTCCTGGAGGGATCTGGCCGGTAGAGGGTGTTCATTGGAGGAGGGAAAAGACTTAGATCAAGCCTTGTACATCGAAGAGTTCACAGAGGCCCTCAAGGTAAAATATGAAGCCCTTTCCTCAAGGCATGCATCCATTTTATTATGGACTCCTTACTAGCATCTAAACTATGCCGGAGGACCTCGTAAATAGAACCCACTCACTTCTCTCAGTGGAAGTAGAAGCCGAGCCTTCGGGATCCACACATGTGGCTGTATTAATTTCTATGTTTAGTGGGGTTAGGACACTAAAGGTGACCCCTCCCGAGATTTCAGATCTTCCGATAATATATGGTGGTCCATGCCATGGGGTCCTGATAACATCATCCCAAGAACGAGATGGAAAATTCAATACCTATAAGATTATTCTACCAATTCATGGTTGTCACCAATTGACCACGTCAACTATCATCTATTCTAATTTTTCGTGTGTACAGTTTTTTAATTGGCCTGGGCTGTTGCGGCGAGTTTGATCGAGACTTTTGGTGGTGCCTTTCCCAAGGGAATGCTGGTGATCATGGAGGCTGATATCCAAACTGACTGAACTATGGTGCTCCCGATCACTGGTGGGAATGCCCGTGAGGCTGTGGCCAAGATTATTGAGGTGGGATACAATGATGAGGATCGATCAGATAGCCCATTTCCCACTAGGCCTGATCAAATTCTAGATGCAGACCTTACTGACGAGTTCCAAAGGGAATTCCCCGCATATGATCCTTCCAACCATGCTGGCTGGGATGATACGACCTCTGATGAAGAGGACATCAAAATAGAATGTCTCTGATCACAGAAGTTGATCAAGAACTTAATAAATTACACCCCCAAGCACTATGGATGGATGAGATGGAAAGACATCACTCAAGACTGCGTGAACAGTTTGCTGGGGGATTAGACACCCAACGTTCTCACATGAGCATCTGAGAACTTATTATAGAGAAGATTTAGGAATATGAAAGTGGCCTTGGTGTGGGATAGCAGTGGAGGAAAGAGTTGAACATCAAGAAACTCTAGGATGCTGAAAACGAAGTTCAGCGAGTTTAGGTTGGAGAGAATGAGCACTCATCCACCTTAACATGCAATTGCATCAGATATTAGGTTTGAAGGCCCAACTGGTAGAGGCTGAAGAGGGAATTTTTCGAGCTTCCATGGAAATGACCATTATCTAGACTAACATAGAGTAGGCCCAGATTGCTCTTAATGAATTGTGCCTCATCACTACCGTGGAAGAGCGGGAACTTAATAGATGACAAGAAATCCCGGATGCCACAAGCCAGAGGGTTGTAGTGATTCAAATTTCTTTTGACGGGATTAATACGTCCATTGGAGCGATAGACCCTGGAGTGTTGTAGAGATCAAAAACCCTCTAATGTAATTTCATACATTTATTATTTGATGCCATAGCCTGAATGAGACCCTATATAAGTGTTGTTTTTACATGAATCTGTTATATTTGTGAAATGCACAGTGATCAATCCGTAAGCTCATGCATGTTGTTCCCAATGTGAGAAAAATGGATGATCGATACGTTATTCCATCTAAACATATGAATGCTGACCAAGTTTCGGGCATCTTGGGATTGAAGAACCTACCTGGATTTCCAAGAAGAGAAGGAGGGGACCTGACTGGAGAATTAAACTCCCAGAATAGTCGAATTAATCTTTTCCCATTGTGCTCTTGTGCATGAACAGGGAAACACCATGGTAATTGAAATAAATTATTACAGGGTGGAATGGAAGGTGTGACTCACAATACCGAAGATTCGGAACACTATGGTGATGGAGTCACAATTAAGAATTAATGTTGACCATGTTCGAAACACTGTATCCTTATTGCATTATACTTAAATGAGGATAACAAATGAGGACCGACCTCTGACCATGATCAAGACACAGGGCCTGACCTGAAATGTCATCCATTAGTCTTTCAGAATGTCAGCCCAGTATAGTAGGTGTGCCAAAGGTCATGCATCCATCTTGTTTGGGGATTCCACTAGATGATAAATATGATGAGGATCTGACTAAGGGGCATGCAATATGTGGAGAGTCGAGTGATGGGTTGTTCCACTGGAGTCCAACTCTCTTGAAATTACTCCACCGTGGTGGAAACACGTTATGTGCGTACATAAGTCTAATCAGTGATCAAATATTTTTTGAATAGGATATCTCTGGTAAGTACCTGGGAGAACATTTAGTTTTAAGTGATATGGTAAAGAGGGTGCACATAGTTTAAAGGTAATACTTCCAAGACCATGGTTAATAGTTTAATGTCATATTACATGGACTATAAGCTCCTAGATTATGGGCATAGAGAGTAGACTGTGATCGGGGACGAGGGGCCACTAAGGATAATGACCCAAGGGCTAGGCCCCTGGAGAAATTCTTGGGCATCGCTACAAATCCAATAAAGATGAGAATCAAGACAAACGTAGAACTTAGAGTATAGTGTGGTCACAACCCAACACTGGAAGGGAGAATCCTCTTTGGAGAGGAAACTGACGCATCCCATGATTAACATAGGGCATCCTGAACATGTTCAGTGTAGAACCAATGTTTAGTGTCATGGGTTGAGTACATATAAACTTGTTCAGTCTAATGTCATATGATTAGATGAGGAGTGAAAGGGGAGATCCCAGGAAGGTATTATGTGGTGTGATGGCTATAAAACCAATGTGAATGAGGAATTGGTGTCCGTATAACACCACGTATCCCCAGAGGATGCTCTTCAGGTCAAGGGACCAAAAGTTAAAATTAGGTTGGGCCCAATGCAAGGTTCTTGGACATTCCTACGTACCCCATTTGGATGGGAATGAAGCCATACATAGTTTTGAGGAACAATTTAACATCATGTGGGATGTTGAAAGGCATGTGTGGCATGGATGTGACAATACACATCTGAACAGAACTACTAAGCCCACATGAGTCATGCTCGATGTGGGAAACAAGGAGTAATTTTGGTAAATTTCTACAACATAAAGGCACATGTCAGGGGTTATGCAACACTAGGTCAGTGATGTCCCTATGATGTTGATCTACCAATATAAAGCACCTAGATGCACTGAAGTGTAAATCCGGGTATCTTGAAATTCTACTTGAACGTAAGAATGTGGAAATATGTGAATCATGATGCTCAAGATCTGTACCACAATGATGGTGGAATGAAAATAGAGGATAACTGTTGACCATGTTTGAAACATAGTATCCATATCATGTTAGCCATGAATAGGGACATTTAAATGAGGGTCAACTATTGAGCGTGTTCGAAACACATGAGCTGTCGCAAATGTCATCTGAGATCTTCAGGGACGTTGGCCCAAGATGGTAGGTAAGCCAATGTGCCATGAAACAAGGATGAAAAGGGGGTTCCTTCAAACATGGATGATGATTAGGATCCATATGATGGGCTCACGAAGCATGGACATGGAACGAGGGGAATGTACCTATGAAAATTCCATACTTCAGGATCATTTTCAAAATGCATCAGAATATGACTATATAACATATCATATAGAGGGAGTCGAGTCCTTTACCTAGTACAAGGGTCCTGGGGTCTTATGATTTCAACATAAGGTCCTTAGGTGGACCATTAAGGGAGGCATGATTTAATTGAATTTTTACATAGTGGAGAAATATCCAAACGTGACGCACAATTCACATAGAGAGATCTTAGTTTTGGTTCAAAGACCTCGGACGCCACTGGTAAAATATATGGGATGCATATGGTGTGGGTATTGAAAAACCCGACATGAATGTGTAAATAATCCCATACTCTCCACAGCCCATGTTTGCAATGAATTTCTAGAAATTGGGCCAAAAAATAAGGGACATTATTTGTAGATTCCTTGGGCTAGACCAAGAAAAAAAATTCATGGGAATTTCTACGTATTCCATAAGGATGGGAATCAATACAAAAGTAGTTTTGGAAGATTTTATGCAGCTTAACATCTTACGACAACAATGTGAAGTGGTATTAGTTTATGGTCATAGAGCATAGAGAATGGATGATTGGGAATGAGAGACACATTGAGATGTAATTATAAGACCCGATGTGAATTAGGACCTAGTCCAGATCAGCGTGCGCTTCTTGGGATAGGTTTTAGGTCGAGGGACTGAAAACAAAATTTAGGTTGTACCTGAGACAAGGAGCATGGACGTTCCTATATACCCCATGAGAATGGGGATCAAGATACACGTATTTATAAATATGTAAGAGTTGGATACAAGTGATAGGGATAATAAGGTTTTTCGGGTCTAACCCTTGCACCATGAGAAGCAGTATTTGATATATCTTGTTTGTACTTTTGGATGAATGGTTTTTTTTTGTGAAGCGATGATCCTAGGATAGAAATTCCATACATTGACACAGGAATAAATCCATACACAGTCGTTGACCAATGACTTGGTGTGTGACTGATACCAAACATGATGTCCACTTGAGTGAGCACACAATGATGCCACATTGTTTTCAGTCATGCGTCTAGGACGATAATATCACAATTTACAGTACATGTGATGGGACCAGGTGACATAGTTTAAATTCATATGGCCTAGACATATATAGGAGAGACGAGGATCGAAAGGGGACATGCATGGTGTGGTAAAACATACCTGAAGTTAATGTGGACAAGTTCCACACCATATCATGCATGATTCCGAAGAAAACTTAGGCTAAGGGGCCAAGATAGATCAGAGGATAAGGGCCAGGAAAAACTATCTCCCAATTGAGCTGGACCCGAAGACGATATGTCTGTGTGTTCCTACTTATCCCACAGGAATGGGAACCAAGCCACATGTAGTTCTTGAATGTTCATTTTAATGTCATGTGTGACAATATACAGTACAATGTCATGTGGGACAGGAAGTAATAGGCGATAAATCCTAAAAAGTGGTGCACATGGTGTAGCTAATGAAACCCAGATGTGAATGAGGACAGGGTCCACATTAATCCACGTGGTCCCATAAGAATTGGTTCCAAAATGATAGGACCGAAGAGATAAATTAGTGGAACTCGATCTGGAGCCAAATAAAAGATGTATATGACCTCCCACGTATCCCATTGGAATGGGAATAAATCTGTATGTAGCTCTAAAAGTGATCATAGTTTATGGTCTTGGAGTTCAGACCATAGAGGAGTGAAATCCATAGAAGTATGTTCATACATTATCCTGATCCCTATGCCCACAAAATTCATACTAGGTGAGGGAAACAAAGGTGGAAGTGTTTTTTGGCAATACCTGGAATGCACACCAATCGGTTGTCAGTGGAGAGCCTCGAATGATGACTTTACCACAACTTTTGTCCTCCTAATGTGAAAATTCGATGTGAGGGATAGTTCCAAGAGTGTAAAAATTCCATTTGTACATTATAGGGTGGAAAATAATGTGAATCATGTAGCCAAAATTGATGTCTTGAAGGGTATTTCAGGAAAGTGGAGGATAACTGTTGACCATGTTTGAAACAAAGAATCCATATCGTGTTTTCCAGAAATGGGGACAAACAAATGAGTGTCGACCGCTTACCATATTCGCGCAACGTGACTTTTATCGATTTTTATTCTAAAACCATAGATAATATTTTCCTGTAATAGTAGGAGATCCCATAGTCCTATCATCCAATCCATTTGGGGGTCCCTTCGGGTGTTAATGATATGGAATCCAAAATGAAGGGGAACACGAATCCTGATAAATCGACGAAAGCATGTCAACATAGAATCTGACACTCTGGGTGCTAGAGTAGAGTTCTCTTGGACACATTGGTGAATCACCATAGAGGGTCGAGGGGCTCAACTTGATAGAATCCAATTTTTCAAGATGAGTATAGAACAAAATTGGAGAAATATATGGAAAAAGAGGTACATGGAGTGGTTGTTACAAACCCAATGTGAGTGAGGACTTAAACCCATACAACACCATATATCCCTCTCATGGAAGAGTGTAGCTCAAGGGACCTAGATGATAGGGAGATCTAAAAAAGATGGGGCTGGATGTGATGTCTAGACATTCGGGTGATCCGACATATCCCATTAGTATGGGCATCAAGCCACACATAGTTCTTGAAAAGGGATGACGCAAATAAAGGCTAGATACCCCAATTCGGGGTGTGTACAACACATCGAGTAAACCAACATGAAAAATAAATTGATTCTATACTATATCACCCTATGTGAGAACATGGGCTGGGGCCCGAAAAGGCCAAGGGGCCAAGGGATGGGCCTCAGTTAAAAAGTCCCGACCAGTTT
Source organism: Viscum album (assembly GCA_963277665.1). Taxonomy (NCBI): domain Eukaryota; kingdom Viridiplantae; phylum Streptophyta; class Magnoliopsida; order Santalales; family Viscaceae; genus Viscum; species Viscum album. The sequence goes on from OY728130.1 coordinate 1,884,912,288, forward strand.
GCATTTTATCATCTAGCCGTGAGGATGATGGTAGGGGTAAGGTATATTGTCCAGGGATGTGTACGACACATCGAGCAACCCGATATGAATTATGACTTCATCCTACACCATAATGTACAACCCTAAGTGAGAACTTGGGCCAAGGGACCTAAAAAGCCATGGGGCCTAAGGTTGGGCCTCAAACGGAAAGTCCCAGCTAGTGTGCAGTTTAACGTCTTGCAGTGAGGACGAATGTGATCATAGTGTAGGTCCATAGAGCTTGGACTGTATATTCCTAGTTTAATTTCATATGTGTGGGACAAGAATGTAGAATCATCATGCATATGGAAGACCACAAGGTGGCCATGATGACGGAGGAGAACTGTCGACCAGGTTCGCAACATAGTATCCACCCTTGTGTGACCAGAAGGGGGGAGAATAGTTGATTGTCAACCTATCACCGTATTCACAACACTATACATATATCAACTTGTCCATCACAACCCTCTAGGGTGTTTGCTCGTAAAGGTAGGAGAGCCCTTGGTCTGAGCAACCAGGCCAGTCAGGGGCACTTCTGGATATAGAGGGTGACATAAACCCAAATGATGGGTCATACCGAGCATGGGAGGGCATGTTCTCAAGGAATAGAAGATAATTGAAGGAAGGGATAACTCAAGGGTAAAAGTGGGTCATGGTGAAATAGTGTGACGTGAATGATGACATGAGTCACCACCGCACCACACAATCCTAAATGAGAACAAGGGGAAAGGGCTTGAAGGGGTCGAAGGACCTGAGGCCGGGCATCCTAGCCAACTGTATTCATATGACCTCTTGTACGGTTACCACCTCATCACAGCTCCAAAACCTATGTGAGCAGTGCTTGGTGTTGGAAACAAGGATCCATATTAGACTTTTCCTATTAAATAATTGTCTTATTGCTGGAATTTCCATGAGGGAATCATAACTCAAAGATATAGTGGGCAGGATGAACCACCACACTCAATGTTTGGGATCTGCTGGGTTGGTGACAACAACAAAGGATAGCCAATAAACTTTTTTGAAACAAAAATTTCTTATTGGGTGACCTGAAATTAGAACACAAATGATCATCGACTGCTGACAATATTCACAACGCGGGACATGTATCAATTTGTTGCTTAATATCCTTGAGAGATTTTCCCTAATGTGGTAGGAGAGCCCTTAGGTCGAGTATCCATGTCGGTCGGGGGACCTTTTGGATATTAAAGATGATATAGTCCCAATCAATGTAGTTGGTGAATCATCATTGTGCCCATAAATTTTAACATTCAGTAGGTTGGTGATGGTGATGGACATCTCCGAGGAGTGGGACATATGGTAGGATCAAGATGAGCTCGACGTGAATTGGGGAAAAATCATGTTCCATATCATGTGTCCCGACCTGAGGGGGAATTCTAACATTTGGTCTAGGAAAATAGATAAGATGTTTTGGCATGCCTACATATCCCATGAGGATGTGAATCAAGCCATACATAGTTCTTAAAATCCATTTAGTATAACGTCATGTGGTGACGATATGAGAGACTTGAATAAGGGGTGGGAGAACATGGTTTGATCATCATAATCCTGATATTATTGGGGCCAAAGAATCCTTCACTATTCCATGTAAGGATCCTCCAACAGGTCTACCCCTAGGGGGGATAGCCACTAAAAAGAGATTGAGGGCTGGAGTCAGGACAAAAATTTTGAGCATTCCTATGTATCCCATGAATATTGGAATCAAGACACACAATGTTATAAGGGTGTAGTTTCACGTCTTGAAGGAAAACATAAAGTTTAACGTCATGCGAGACATTTTACACTTTAATGCCATGTAGGACCGTGCAGTTTTGGGTCGTGTGGGACCAAACAGTTTATGGGCATGCTGGACACATAATTTTTGGGTCATGTAGGACCAAATGGATCAAGAAAAGTATTGCCTGAGGAACATGGAATCAGTGGGAGGAGTTATACTCTCACCATCCTTGGTTACCAGTGAGTACACAAAATTGGGGAAAACCGTTTGATCAACAAGAGGTCCTTCCCATTTGGGCTCCAACTGGGGTGGTTTTCTGCTAGGTATCATTGGTTTCCTAATTGACAATACCAAATCACCTTGTAGGAAAGAGAGGAGGGGAACCATATTGTGGAAGCCTCTAGCTATATTCGTTTGACGCCTTTCCAGATTGTGTAGGGAATGAAGCCTCTTTTTGTCAATTGCATATAATATAGAAAAATAGATTTCATCTAACTTATATAGTGCCAGGTTATCATAAAACGCTGTGAGTAACGAAGGCATCTAAATTTTGATTGGTAGGACGACCTCAGTTCTGTACACTAGTGAAAATGGTGTCACCTTGGTGGAATTACAATTCGTTGTCCGATATGCTCGGAGGGAATTGAAGATCTTTTCGGCCAACTCTCATTATTTTGACCAACAATTTTCTGGAAAATATAAGAGAGGTTTTTTTTGAATTACTCGATCTATCCATATCCACGTGCATGATAGTAGGAGGTATATTTTGAACAGATCTTGTACATAGCATACAATTTTGTCAGCTCAGCCCTTTGGATGTTAGAGCCATTATCGGTGAGGATGGCATGATGGACTCCAAATTGGTAGATGATGTTGGAACTCAAAAATTCAACAATGGACTGGGCCTTTCCCTCACTATGTGTAACTGCCTCATCACACTAGGAGAAGAAATCTATACCTACCAGGATGAATATGCATTGGAATGCTGACGCTGGTGGACATGGTACCATGACATCGAGTCCCCATAACACAAGTGGCAAATATTACATTGTGGAGTGGAGAGGATCTAGTGGGAGATGCATAAATTTATCATGAATTTGGCACACATGGAATCTCTTTGTGAACTCGATGAAATCGTGGATCATAGAGGTCCAAAAGTACCCCAGTCTCTGGATCGGGTGAGATAGATTTGGCCTAGTCTGGTGGGCGCCGTAGGAACCAGCATGAACCTCCTATATAACCTGATAAATCTCAACTACATAGATGCAATGGAGGAGAATACTATCTAACCCACACTTTTTGAGGATATGATCATGACCGGGACCATCCTAGAGGGTAAACTACAATGTGCGTCCTTAGATTCACTCGTGCTCGGCCTGATTATCTGGGAGGAAACCATTTTGGTGATTTTTGACAAACGGGGATCCCTAGTCAGGAGTCACTCCAACAAAAACATCTGGGGGTGCAGATGTTGTGGCTCTGGTAGTAATATGGAACACCTACAGGTCTTCATCATCATCTAGGGAGACAGGATCAATGACTCTCCGATGTGCCATGAGGATCATCAAGTCATCCTACTCCGGTTCTGCAAGTGATGCAGTGAGGACATCAAGGTTGTCAGCTATACCATTCTGCGATCAAGGGATAGGTGTAACATCCATCCGAGAAGGGAACTGGGCCGTAAGCCGGAGAGTGTGCTCCAACAATGGTATGCGCTCTAGAATTCTGATGACATAGTCAGCATTGATATGCTTGATGACTAGCTCGGAATACCCTTTCACATGAAAATGTTGAACATCAATCTCGAGGGCCAACTCGAGGCCAGTGATGAGAGCTTGATTCTCTGCCACATTTTTGGTGTAGCCCTATGGCTATTGGAATTTGTATGGAAGAAAGTATTGTGTTGGGGTAATAAAGATGATACCCAATCCTATGTTATTGAGCCTGGGATCATTGAGCCTCTTGTTGTTGGGGCTTCGGGAATCCCCATCAAAGTGCATCTACCAGCACGACATGGATTGTTCCACTAATTGGATCGCCTCATCATGGAAATTGAGATCCAAGGACTGGTCACCAGGGGCTGGATGGGAAGCAAGGAAGTTTACTAATGATTTCCCCTTAATAGATTTATGAGGGAACAACATGATATCAAACTGATGGAGAATCACTACCCATCGAGAAAGAAGACATGTCAAAATGGGGCTGTTCAGAATGTACTTCAGTGTGTCTACCTATGATCGTCGTTATACCTCGTGGTGTGGCAAGTAATGTCGCAATTTTTGTACTAAGAATATCAGTTCAAGGCTTCTATTTTCAATGGAAAAGTATTTGGTCTCATTATCAGGGATCATAAGACAAAGGTAGTAAAGGCTTTTCTATGTCCCCTCATAGTACTTCAGGGCCAGAAGGGCACTGAGAGATTGTTCTAGGGCGATCACATAAAAGATCATTGGTTTTTCAGAGATTGGAGGCATCAATACAGGAGGTTGGATGAGATACTTCTTGATCTTCTCAAAAGAAATACTTTAGTCTTCATCCAATTCGTAAGCTGTGCCATTCTCAATGAGCCATGAAAAATGCGTACACATTCCAGCCTGTTTCGTGATGAATCTGCGTATGTAGGATATGTTTCCATTGAAACCTCGAATCTCTCAAATATTTCTCATAGGAGTCATCATTCTAATGTATTTTATGTTCTCTAGATTGATTTCAATTTCCTTCTATCTAACAAAGAATCCAAGAAACATTACATAGGATACCCTGAAGACACACTTCTATGGGTTCATCATCAAGATATGGGAATAGAGGAAGCCAAAAACATTCTCATGGTCTTTGAGTTAGTCTTGATTTTGGTGAGATTTTACCACCAGATGTTCCACATAGAATTCCACCGATGACCCAAGGATAGGCTTAAATATGTGATTCATATTCCATTGGTAGGCGGCACCTGCATTCATTACACCAAAGGTCATGATTGGTAACTGAAAGTACCTTGCGGTGCCCTGAATATTGTGAATGCCACGTCCTTGGGGACTATTTGGATTCAGTTGTACCCATACTACCCATCTATCAAGGAGAGGGATTGGAATCCAGCTGTAGCATAAATCAACATCTCTGTCACATGAAGGGGAAAATCGTCCTTAGGACAGTGATGGATGAGATACTGAAAGATGATGCAGAATCTGATATGTACATTCATCTTCCTTACTAGAACAATATTGGCTAGCCATTTGGGTTACTAGACCTCCTAAATGAAATTGGCTCTAATGAGCTTTTTATCTTCTACCTTAATAATGGCACCGTTAGAATGGTGCATCTTTATGAGAGGCTGCTTGAACCTGTGATGATTTGCCGGGATATCGAGTTGGTGGATAGATACCTGAGGATCTAGTCCTAGAATCTCATTATAACTCTAGGCAAACACATCACAGAGTTTTTTTCAGGATGTCTATGTACTACGGTTTCTCCTTGAGGGGCATGACAGTGCTGATCAATGTGGGTCTCGGGTCTGCCTCACTACCGAGGTTCACCTTTAACAACTCGTCGACTATGGAAGAGATTCCCTATTCAAATTCAAGTGGAGAATTCTATAAAACCTATTCCACACATGTGGAGGGGGATCGTCAGAAGAAGGAGTCGCTTATGAGTCAGCGGATCTCGACGAGAGGCTAGTACCCACCTCAGCGGCAATGGACACCGCATCGGAGGACCTCTGTGCTACCACAATCATAATGGTGAAGGATGTTGATCCTATCCCATCAGGCCTTCAATGCAAGGGAAAACACATGGTGATATGGAAGCATTAATGTTGTGTTGGATTGAGCCGTCTAACTCTAGAGACCTGGATCAAGCACCTATAGTGTATTGTTGTTTCCATGGGGTGGACATACCATCCCAGACACAATAAAGCATTGTCCCTTGTCCAGGTTGGTAGAATCCAATCTGTGTTATGGAAACACAAAGGAATCATATACATCTATCCACGGGTTTGTTGCACCTGTGGCATGCTTGACCTCATTGGTCTGAATCTGCTTGTGCATTCACTTAGTGTAGATGGATTCCAAATAGCAGGCCTCAAAAGAGGGAAAGAAAAATGCATCACCTTGATGAATTCCCCCTCAAACATTAATGGAGTACATGAGGCACTATTTATTTTCTGAGGGAACTTCCGCATGCACATGGACCCATTTCCTTCCCATTAACGCATTGTAAGCATTTTCCAGGGAGATTACCATAAATTTGGTGATAGGAACTAGGCCACAAAACTGGGTCATCAAATGGATCTTACAGAATAGTGTCTATTCTATCATGTCATAAACATGGATGCATAGGTCAGTGGGAGTCAAATCATCTTTAAAAAAATACCAGCTTTAGAAGTATTTTAGACGGTATTAGGTTAATTCTAATGCATGTGTCGACAAGACAACAAAGAACCTCGAAGACATTGAACTGGTCATTGATGTACAATGGAAAAATGTGCCTTGGTATAAAGAAGCCTTTATCTTCTCACAAGAATGAGATAATGGCATGAAATTCATAATTTTTAACTACTTCAGCATGAATGGCTTCTACAGGTACTACCTCCATCTCAAATTAGAGATAACTTTTTAAAGCCTCAGCGATGACCTCATGCAAATATGATGATAGAAAGAGGCACTCAAGGATGGAAAGACTTGCTGGAACACTAGAAATATGGTTGAGTACATCATACATACATTCCAGGCGTGAACTTATGCTTTCAGTATGTCACTCAATGACAAGAGGTATGGTGTTCCATGCCGACTGGACTGGCGGCTGACTGGTATTGAGAACATCCTGCTGCCCACTACTCGAAGCATGAAGAGTACCTATCATACTGGGTATTACAGACTGGGACTGGTCTGGGGAGGATCTTGGTTGATCAACACGATGCCTAGGTGGCCCTTCTTTTTCCAATAGCACTAATGATGGTGGAAGTGGGCCTGATGACATTGGATGAGGAGGCTCCGCATACTGAACTCTACATTGAGATTTTTCCTGGTTTCGGTAGCATGCATAACCTGGCAAGGAGTGCAGACCGAGGCACTCCGACAGCCCATATATCCAAATCTCCATCAATGTTGGTGACAATTGGGAAAGTTGGGAGGATTTTCCTAGTGCTCCTCATCGTCAGTAATCATGTAAGGATTTACCAGCTCTACTGTGTTAACCGAGGTGTACCATAGACCATCACGTGAAGAGCCGTCCACTATTGGATGGATTCTAGGAGGGATCACAATCTCTATTGGAATTAAGTCACTGAGATTGCGGGATGGTGATGGCATCAGCAGTGGACATTGCTTTCCCTTATGCCGCTGGTGTTTGCTCTTTTGGGAAGTGGCTGACCAAGACGATGATGTAGAAGTGGTGGCTACTACTTCTAAAGGCTCTGGCCTACTTAGTCATTCCCGGATGACACCATGGGAATTGGTTAATATTTGTCAAGGCATCCAGTCGTCATACATCTGGGACCCATGACTGGAAACCTGATTCCAGTCGCCTTTACTGTCGTTTCAGCTGTATGGCCTCACAAAGACGCATGATACCTATTCAGGGGCTGGGCCCATCTTGAATATTTTGTTTTCCACTTGGTCTTTCAACTCATCTTTGAACACATAACAGTTTTTAAAAGTGTTCCCCATGATCCGGTGATATGGGCAGTAATTATGGTTATCAGTAAGGTTTTCCACTTTCGATCTTCTACACTCATTAAAATGAACAATACCCTATTCCAAGGCACGATAGAATTAACCCGGGACCTGTTTCTCATTTAATGTGTTACTCCATTTTCTCCTATCCAGAATGGGGCCATTTGAGAAGCCTAATGAGGAGGTGTAACTCAGTTATCTTGTTTGGGAGGTGGTGGCGCACTGTGCGGGGGCACCTGCCAATTTTGAGGGGGTTGCTGCTAGGATAAAGGTTTCTCTTATGGTGGCAGTCCTCTATGATTTTTCAGAGGCTGCTCAACTAGAAACATTTATAATATCTTTGGTGCCTCTATTTGGGCCACTCTGGTGGGCTCCGCTTCAGCGGACCATCTCGCGGGGATTGTAGGAGGCAACATACTTTCCTGATTAGCCTTTTGTAATGATTCCTCAAGGCACTTGGCCATATCAAAGAAGTCTCAAAATACACAAGGGTTATTTTTGAGAGCAGAGAGGGAACCAGTTCAGTCTTAACATTTCCCACACACATGTTTAGTATTTTCTTCTAAGTCTGCAACATGTTGAGGAAATACGTGGGTAATATCCCATGGGTGATAGAGTCGGTGACAAGCTCGTCAGGCCTCTTCTTTCACTCGATATGGTCCACGATACTTGTTTTCCATGTGGTGGAGCTGAAATATTAGTTGAATTGTTTACGGAGGTCCTCCTAGTCGGTCACTGATCCAATGGGGAGCTGGGTGTACCAGAAAAATGTAGGTCCTTCCAATATCTGCACAAAACTGGAGAGTTTGGCGGCTTCCTTCTACGTTGGAATTCCCATCATAGGGCCACACCATGAGGTAATGTGGGTCAGGTGTTGTGGATGGTCACTTGTCTCGTTAAATGGGTAGATGGTGGGATTTTTGAATATCGGGGCATGCTGGAATAACATCCACCCATGACGGATATGGCTTGACATGAGGTGGGAGTCCCACCATTCACATTTCCATTACTTCAATATAGGCATTGAGTGCCACTATTGGATCATCAGGACGTGGATCCCTGTCTTGACAGAGATCCCTAACCACGAGTGAATTAGTGGGTTCTTCAACATGATATGTAGGCTGAGTGGATCATGGAGCAGCTGGTGGAATAACCCTTGGGGCTGATGGGGGGACCCGAGTTGGGTCCCTTGGATGGTTGCGCTATTCCAAATGGGTTTGGAAACACATTTCTTGCTTTCTTGCCAGTATTTCCGGCATCAACCCAGTCCAAGGGGGCAGGATGGTCAGGGTTGCGTAGAGGTAGCTCGCTGAGGGGATGTTGTTCATGACCCTGTTGACCTGGCCTAGGATTGCCATAGTTTGGCAGTCGCTCTGCAGCCCGTTTATCAATGACGTCATCGGATAAATTATTCAGTTCGACTGGTTTCTGATGCGACATGGCTTCTTCAAGGTTTTCCTCCATTTTATTCACTAAGACAGACGAGTCAGAGGGTTTGGCTTCTCCGAGAAACTATTTACCCTTATCGTTATTTCGACTATGGACTAATGCCTCAGTGAGCGCTAAGAGACACATCAGGCTCCTCTGTTGATGAGTAGGCCTCCCTGAGGGGTCCAGTAGTTGTGGCATGCCTTCTGTGGGGAGGACCCCATCCAAAAGCTATGTCTCATTTTCCACTTCTAATAGGGTTTCCAAGTTGACCAAGAATCTACACGAGGGCATGTCATCAATGTCTCCTAGCGTGTCTGGTTTTTGTCGAATAGGACTGAAGTAGAGGGTATCATATTACCCCCATCCACATATCTTCAAGTGGGGGGATTCCTCATTTATGATCATGAAGAGTACCTTGAAACTCTGAGCGAGTTGCTTTTGGAGGGCCCAATGGAGACTTGGTGACTCAGGGCGCTGGGCCACAGAGTGTGTGGCCAAATCAACTATACGACATTGCATTCCAATGCATTAATAATGCGCTTGGATCATGTAATAATCCACTCACTGATGACGAAGGCGAATGTGTGTCCCCCCGAGGGTCTGACAGAAATGCTCAAAATCTTCTGGGGTGAGGGATAATGGTGCATAGAAATTAAGCACTGCAAACTGCCAATACATCTTAGGGATGTTGTCCACTACAAAGATATTACATAAGCTCCTTGGCTCAGATTCTAGGTCTGGCACTTCATTACCCCACTCGTCAACAATGGGTGGCTGAGGAACCAATAGCTGTACCGAAGGAGACCGTTGTGACGGTAGGCTGACCGATGAAGTGAATGGTGAGCGGGCTGACAAAATGCCATATTTCTGGCTGCCTCTGAAGTGTGTAGCAACTTATAAACCACATCTTGGTAGGATGGGTTGACAGCCACATCTCCTACTTTAGGGGATAAGCTCCTAGAGATTGGCCTCATAGCTGTTCGCCCGCCATTGGTCCCCAGAATATCTCTTCATGATCTCTAGTTGAGGTAGAGAGAGCTTCAAGTGATGACGGTGGTGATTGCATTACTGTATCCTATGAGGTTACCAAATTTTCTTCCTCCTGTATATACCTGCAGAGGGAGGAAATAATCTAATGGACCTCTCATTCTGGGATTACTTGTCTGATATGCCTTGTTCCTTCCCCATGCCTTGACTCAGAGGACTGAGGGGAGGTTTCCATGCTTGAGTCAAACTCTACTTCGGAGTCTAAGAATAAGGCTGGTTTGATCTCTGTTTGAACTGTCCTAGAATTCTTCTTATGGTGGTGATGACCCGCCATCCTACCCAAGAATGGATCTTTGAGACCGGGTATATTTTTGACATGAGGAGGTACTTCAGCCATACTGGTGCTGGGGTGGAGAGGGTTTCTACCAGAGTAAGCTGGGGTGCAATGATCATCGGGACAAATATCAAAGGGGGCATGGGGAGGACCTCTGTGTGTAGCACTGGAGTGGGTAAGACCTCCTGTAGACCGGTAGGAGCCTGGGGGAACATCCATTTTTTCCCCTATTGACATCAGTATGAGGAGGGTCTTATTACTGGTTTAGCTGAACAAGGGTAGGACCTCTGTGGTGGGTGCTCGTGAAGTGATGTCCACATTCACTCCTCGGATTACTGGGGTGAGGGGGACCTTTCCGGTTGTTATGAGGACACAGGGAGGTTCCCCACATTGTAGATTGAAAGAATGTGCAATGTCCCCATACTAATTTTCTATGATGTGATGAATGAATCTATATCTGGTGTATTGGGAACGGTAGAGGCTTCAGTACTGAGCGTCACCGCCATGGGGAAGACCCTCATTTGGATTGATGGTGGAACGAGGAGGACCTCCATGCGAATCATGGAAGTGGGGAAGTCACATGTTCTCTATGGTAGCAGTATTGGGAGGACCTCCGTATTGGGTGTGATTGATACAGGTTAGTTCACGACAGCCACTACCTATGCTGGAGACCAAGAGATTCGACCCCGCCTGCCCATGGGGCGGTTGTGGCCTCGATCCAAGTCGGGTGTATGAATTTCCCTTCTCAGTATACATAGAGAGTTGGTGATATGCATCAGCGGTGTCTCATGACACAATAACCACTGAAGTAAATGACCAATGGAAGACTTACTATTTGGCTTGCACCTTACACTGGCATCGGGTTAGACGGACCAGAGCTGGTGGTGCAGGTACATGGATTACCTGCTCCTTGACCAGTAAGACTGGGTGGTGGTGGTGGTGTGGCTAGTGGGAGCCCTATCATTGATCCCTAGTGATGTGATACTGGTTGGGATGACCTGGATATCCCCTACCTCATCGGCGTAGGGTAGGGAGTCGTCAAGAATATCGTGGTAGAGGCTCCCAAAATAGTTATATGTTGGAGTGGGGAGTAGTTGCTACATGCGTAGCCGTCAGGGGCGGCGTTGATGATGAGGGACAAACACCTAAAAATATTAGCAGGCCATATCCTGAGTCAATATAATACCCTTATCCTTTTACTAGTGTATGAGGTCCTTGATCACCCTTTGATGGATGAACTTTGAGGGAGAGATGAGGTGGAGGCACCCAAACAGCGTGGCCATTGAGGCCATTATAGAAGATGCGGAACTGTGTGGGACTGTCGTGCCAGTACTACGCCTACCCATGCATCGGTGTGTAGGCCGTGATCGAGTTCCGGGTGTAACAACTTTGTTTCTGAAAGTAGTGAGATTAAATCATCAGTGTAGAAAGAAAAATGGAATTGACAAACTATGCCCCAACGCCATTCCATATTCCATGTTTGGTAAGATAGATCAAATCTAACAACTTTGTAGACCAAGATTTCCAATGCTTTGACTACCCCATCTTTGGTGATTTTCATTCCAGGCCCGCTATTTTCTTAATAGGACCCAACACCAGATAGCTGGATCAGGGGACACACTAATCCATGGATGTATCAAAAGATACTATTATTCATATTGAGGAGAAGACCTTCAAGTTAGGTTCACCATTTTTGTTTCTGACCCTTTTTCTTATTTATCGAAACAGGATGATGGGATATTAGTTCTGCCTTCATATAATTCCTTCTTGGAACTCGTCACCTAGCATGGGTTTCACTTCTAGATTTAAGACGTTGTTTGTTAAACTCTTCCCAGTGCCATATCTTCATGGACACCCGTTAATTACACTGCTTCATCTGAGACATTCCCAAGGTTCAGTCAGGGCTGCAACCTTCAGTGAGGGGATGTAGTCATAGTGGACATCACTAGAGTTTCTGAAAATTGGGACACTGGAATGTGTTGGTTTCATTCCCTTAATATAGGGCCTCTTAAGGGTGCATAATCTCGAGGCATACCTTGTAGAATGAGGAGAATTATATGTGATGTGAATTTATCATAGGTTTTCCTCAGTTTCCCATGTTTAACACAGGGTATGCCCCAAGTTTAACTTCTAGAAGAGAGAGATTGGACAGATCAGAACACAGATTAGAGTGGAGCAGATGGGTGCAAACCATAGAGGGAACAATGATGTTAGGGACAACATGTGGTAAACTACCTGGTTGTTGTTAGGGGAATTGGAGAATGAGGTGTCATTATCCCACTGAGAAGTGACGGCCCGAGTAATAATCAAGATGGATGATGGTGGGTTTAATGAAATAGGTGGAGAATGAGATGGAGTTAAATCGAGGATGGAAATGATGTTGGGCTTGAGTATTGATGAGACCTCCAACATATATCTATGACAGGGAATCAATTTACTTGTAGTTAATCTAAATATAGGACACCTGAGGAGTCGAACAATGAGAATTGACGCATGGATGTGACCTGGAAGAAATAGATCCTAAGGACTAGGTTATGACCTACCCAAAACACATAGGCTCATGGGAGAGATTAGGATGAGACATGACTGATGGGCTTGAAAATTAGGGAGGCTTCCTACATATCCCATTTGCAGGGAATCAATTTCCACATAGTTTATCTGATGACAAATTACCATCGAAATGGGTTGACACTAGCTTACCACTGAATTGGGTCACAAAGGTTTACAGCTGGACATGGTCGTAACTGCTTACCGCTGGATGAGGATGAACCTCAGGGAGGCTTCCTACATACCTTATCATGGAGACAAGGATCATACCCATGTAGTCCCTATCAGAATAGGGTCGGTGAATCGACGTGGAGGAGTACCTGATGTCCAATGGTAGTTGGTCTGAACCTCAGGGAGGTTTTCTATGTACTTTTCCTTGGCAAGGATCAAATTCTATGTAGTTCAGGTGGATGAAACAGGTTACCGCTGACTGGGGGAACAAAAATTTACCATTGATTGATGTCCACAGTTTAATTTCATGTAGGACAGGGGTGAACCGACGTGATGTGGGACCAGGGGACTAGATAAAATATGGGTGTGATCCTCAGGGAGGCCTTCTACGTACCCTGACATGGCAGGGATAAATGTCCACATAGTTCATAAGGGTTTGGGAAGACCAATGTGAAGGGGGTCGTAGTGACCGAGTATTGGGTTTGAATCTCATAGAGGCTTCATATGTACCCCACCCTGGCAATGATCTTAGAGCTCGTAGTTTTGGGGGTGTGGGGACCAACATGAAGGTGGTTGGGACCAATGGATGGAGGGATTGAACATCAATGAGGCTTCTTACGTACCCTGCCTTCACAAGGATAAAATACCTCAGAGTTCATGTGGGTTTGTTCGAACAGGCATGAATGTGGTTGGGGGAACTAGGTGTTGGGCATGAACCTCAGGGTCGGTTTCTTAAGTACCTCGCCTTATTAATGATCAAATACCTTGTAGTTCATGGGGGGTTTGGGGCTTACACTCTATGCTGCCCAGAGAGAATTTCATGGTCGATGCCTGCTCTAGGATCATGTGAGTCATTATCAGTGTGAGAAACAAGAGGCAACAAAGACATGATGATCACATCATAGGATGTGCATCCATGAGAAGTGGAATGGGGCTGATGTGTAGGTAGTGTCCCAAAATGGAAATAGGGGATTATGTGTGGTTAGCATCCCTTGTGATGTACATTGGGACATAATTAGAGTGGGAGGCCCGGGTGGTGACAAAGCCTAGCAGAAGATTGATTTGGAACATGTGAAAAGAGGATGATTAGTGGTGATGCCTTCCACAAGGAAAGCAAGTGGATTACACAAGGGTGGTTTCCCTTTCCCCACTGATAGATGCCGCTCCGATAAAGATGATGTCATTCTATGTGAGGAATGATCTCACTCCCATGGAGACCAGTGGGCATATAGAATGTCCAATACTAGGCACCCTGTGTGCAAGGCTTGGGTTGAGGTCACAGTTTAATGTTATGTGCTAAGGATGATGGAACTTGGTAGTTTAACGTCCTACAGCTCAGATGGGGTGGGTTCACTCCACACCCCCAAAGACTTAAATAACTGATACCCTCCTACCCCTGAAGTATGTAAGGCATCGACAATGCCCTGGATGGGGGTGTCGAGAGGTGATCCAATTGGGGGTCCATGTTAGTGTGGCTATGCGAAGAAGAAATATCAGTTAGCATGCCTATGTGAAGAAGAATGAGGCAAATAAACGCAATGGAAAGCATCAACCAAGGGACTTTGAAATCATTTTGTGCAAACCTGGAGGGTCGCACAAGAAAATTATTTAAAGAGAAAAGGGGTTCATAAGTGGAAGCCTTGTGAAGCTCTGGTACTCCCTAGTGTGGAGGGGCTTTGTGAAGGGATGCGCTTTGGTAAGTGAAGTCTCTTAGGATAGGAATTGGGCATAGGTGCATATGGGAGGAGCTTCACGAAGTGGAAATCCATTCACAAAGAAATTCCTCACAATGCAAGGTGTGGTGAAGAAATGAGCTTCACGATGCATAGTGGCCCTGCCATAGTATGCGGGTCACGTGTCCATAGAGGGTGTTTCAAAAATCATAAATGTATCACGATGAACTGAGTCCCCGCGGGGATCCCTTACCATTGTGAAGTCCAGTGGGCTTTTCAAAAGGAATACATCGTAGATGAGGGGGTTGAATTAATGAAAAGGGGGAGGCACATCGCAATGAAAAAGTACATTAAGAAACTCATTGTTCACAGAGCAAGAATTACTTCATTATTTCAGAGATGAAAAGTTGAAAGGTCAGATGATCCATCCTATGGGATCAAGAGGATCCATGTATTTATATGCAAGAGGAACCGCAAAGTAGAGCTTTCTCGGTGCAAAGACAGAGTTTCTTTCATATAGGGTCATGAATGTCAAAGGGGTTAATGGGGCCTCCTGCCTCCTTGCTTTGCTACGGAGTCACGAAAGTCAATGGGGTTCATGGAGCCTCTATCTTCCTTTCTCCACGACGGGTTCACAAACATCAAATTCATTAATGGAGCCTCCCGCCTCCTTGATCCATGGCTGACACAGGGCCACGAGGCTTTATGAAATTTCATTGCGAGGAAGACTCAAAGACTTCCCTCTTGTTCTTCATCTTCCCAAATTTTGGTTCCGACAAACATATAATAGAATTAAGAAATCCATCAAATCAAACTGAAGAGATAAGAAAAAGTAAACATAAATCATTTCCATTTACAATCAATAAGGGAGAAAATATACATTGAAATTATTCAATGAAATGGTATTGAAAACAAATCCAATGTGGGATATTGAAAAGAACATATGTGTGGTTGATCAGTATGGTTTTTGTTGTAGTAAATATCTATTAAGGAATCAAATTCAATATATGATGAAGACATTTTAGATTTGTGAATAATAATTAAAAGATAACGATATAAATAAATTTGGAATTATTGAAGAAGGATGATGTTGATTCATACATAATAGGTATGGATTAGTTAGTTGAAACTTGGAAGGAAACATAATTTTTTTTCATTAAAATTTATGAAAAAATCTTCATTAGTTAAAGAAATTGTGTTTGTGTGCTGCACATATACTATAAAATCAAAACAATGTATAATACCCAAAAATATTTATTTTTATAATGAAATTTAATATATTAGTATAAATGTTTTTATTAAGGCCATGTATTAATATATATATATACATATATTTCTTCATGAATATAAATTCCAATGAAGGCATGAAATTTATCTTGTAAACTTTTAATACGCAATTATTACTATGCATATATGGTGTGAGTAAAATATTTTCTAACAAAGCTATCTAACATGGAATATGAAATAAAAAATTTGTGGATGAATGGTAATAACATTTGGGAGATCTAGGCAAGCTAACCAGTATAGAAACAATTTGTGTTAATTGTCTTGTATGGAGCCTAAAGGAGTTCTGCACACAACTGTGCACACCGAATACAAACATCACCCACAGGATACGTTGGAGTACTGAACATTTATAGAATGAACAGATTATGGAATTTATGTAATGTGTATGTGAGTATTGACCCATGTTCTAGATCATGGGGTTAGTAGATGTATTAGAATTATTAGTAACATCTAGACCATATAAAATATTTATGTAGGATACAAACACATGGTGCACTGAAGTTATTCCTTAATGAGATAATTTTGAGAAATTAGTTATCATATTACTTATGTCTAATCGATCATATGTATTATCATGTGATTTAATATGAATTATAGTTATTTGTTTACTTTATATCCATAGTTTTTATCTAATGTTTGTAAATTTAATGATGAATAATGTTTCAGGGGATATTCTGGGATTGTTTGGAGCAGTTTATTAGAATATGGGGAAAAAGGATGATTCCCCTGCTTTTAGGAAATCATGTAAACTAGTCCACAATGTTTTAGAAACCAGGTGATGTCTAGATAAATAGATTCTTGAGGCATCATTATTTGATGAATCTAGGTGGAATGGGTCACACACTGCTGTGAGAGTTCATGATGTTTTTAAAAGTGGGTTGTACAGGGTTTGCACCTTGTTTTGCAAACCACACAATGAAACCCTATACGGTCTCCGTAGTATTATTGAACGGCTAACTATTGTTGTATGATTTGTTGAACCATGTTGAAAATCATGAAACACATTGTTTTTGGGATAATTTAACATTTTTTCCTTGATGCGTTTAAATGTAAAAACATCCACTTAAAATATTATTCTTCTCTTGTAGTGGCCTTATTACACTCTTATTGCTGAGCGACTTCATGCCTAATATGTAAAATGGTGTAACAATTAGACCGTAAGACTATTAATTTTTTTTTGTCTCAGTGGATCTATTCTCTAAGTGTCTACATCCATATTGTTATATTATTCATTTGTCATCATATTGATAGTGTCATATATGCCAATGACAACATTCCATTTTTCTAGTATTTTTGTTCATTAATTGTTTTTCACTCCATCTAGACCAAATTATAGATCAATACTAGATGATTTCACTTATATAGGCCAACATTGGGTTGTCTATACCTTTTCCCATGTGGTTTATTTTTTTTCTATTACATATTTCCCATGTGACTCAAAGTAGAATCTATAGTTTTTACAAAAAATAATTAAATGTTTAATGTGAATTAATTGGAACCTATTTAAATTCCTTTGTGTACCACTTTATTATTAAAGGTTGTTTAGCCTCATCCTAGGACACCCAATGGGTGCCTTTATTATAACCTCAGTTATACCACCTCCCTAGGAATTTGTGCATGTGCCACTAATTTTTACAACCTTGAAATGTTTAATGAAAATTGAATGAATGATTAGGATAAGTCTACCTCATTTTATTATGGTTTATTGATGATTATTTGGTTGGTTTTTTTAATGTGTTTTATAGAAATTTTGTGAACTAGATATATTTATAACAACCCATGCATTAAAAACATATATATCACTCAAAATTGATTATTATTTAGAAAATATAATAATTCATTGGTAGGACTATATATGTAGGGAGTCTTTAAAAAATTGTAATCTTAACCAACTGGTTCAAAAGAAATCTACACTGTATCTCTTTAATTACTTCATAACATGACACCTTTTGACATATCATAATTAATACCCTTCCACACGTCCATTAGAAAAAAATATATAAAAGTGTGAGATAAGATTCTTAGTAATGGTAAACAAGGGAGATATCGATTATTTCACAATCATAATTCTTGTGAATATAACATTTGAATATCTTATACTGAATATGATTGATCAGGATGTCATGTCATGATATAAATCATAAAAATTAATAAAGAATTAATGAAAATATTCAAAAACGTCATTACATAAGGCATGAATTTTCTTATATACAGATAATCAATCAAAATCATTTCATATTAGTCAAGGCTTATTAGAAAGACCATCGTAGTGGACAATGTCCACTATGTAACTGATTTTACCACACATTCAAGACTTGTATTACTCAATTGAGTTCATTTCTTATTCCATTCATGTATATCTCATGATATTTAAATCATTACCCAATTAATTGGAGGGATATATAGGTCCCCATAATGTAATAATGAATTCATTCTAATGTATTCCACAAATAAAAATACAATTCGTCATATCATAATCTGTGGAATAAAAATGGGGTTCTTAAATATCATTATATCAAAAAATAATCCATGTAAAACAAATTGATTTCATTAATAACTTCCATTCAAACATAATAAAACCATAAGTATAATATGGATATTATACAAGAATCATAACTATATTAAATATTTAATATTAGATGGAAAATAATTATGATTGAACACTTGAAATTAATTCTTGATGAAAATAACATATCTTCCTCAAAATCATTTATTCTCTCAAACTTATGTAATTTTTTATTATAAATAATTTAACAGAAAAAAAATTTGAAATAATATAAATTATTATTTATATAAATATAGTGTTTTTAAAAAGTAAAACTTGGTTGTTCTGAAATAGTAAAAAAGAAAAGATTCTTGTACATTTAACAGATATTTAAAGAATTACCTTACCTCGAAAAACAAAGAAAAATATTTATTTCAAAGAGTTAAATAAAAATTCACCATTGGGTAAAATTGAAAATAAAAAATTTTATTTTAATATTAATAATATTACATATTTATGAAATATGGGCATTGATGATAAAAATACTTTTATAAATACTTATTTATAAAAAATCTCCTATAATTATTAGATTAAATAAGTGACCCTCACAAATTTATAATCAGTCGATTCATAAGTCTGATAATGTAAATACACTTTTATGAATATATAAATTCCATAAAAATCATAATAATTGTCATATAAATTTTCAGGTTAAAAAATAAACACCACACAAATAAAATAGGTGGTGTGTAAGGAATTTTCCCCACATAAATAAATGCGAGGAAAAATAATCTATTACATTAGGTCTGATATCCATTTTATGTATCCTAACATCCTATATAATGAAAAAATAATTTAATTGATTTTTGATAGAATAATATTAATTTTTTTGATATCATATATGCTCATACTATCATCTATTTGTTAATAACATTTCATTAGTACTTGTTGTTTGGGTATTAACTGCTTCAATTTATAACGAATGCGTCCTCAAATATGGAATGATTCTTCTTAATAGGTTATATTTATATTATTTCAAGAATGATAGTATGATAAAATATATCATATTTACTCATTCTAAACATTTATATATTTATTTTTTAATGAAAATCTTATTGATTTAATCACTTCGCATTGTGGATACGGTATGTTGTAAGTACACAAAAATGATTACATCAATCCCTTAATTATGATATAGAGTGAAGTGAATGGTATATATATTGTTAAAGTAAAAATATATCGATATAATAAATATATATTTATTTTTCACAACATTATACTCATCCTTGTGATGTGGGTGTGAAAAATGGATTACCACATGGATTTGAGATGGTAAGTCGTATATATGCAAGTGTGGTGATTTCATTTTTTGTTGGATAGAAGAAGGTGGAAAAAGGTTTTTTCAAAACCAAAATAACGTATCAGTATATAAGAGAAAATATAGTTATTACTTAATAATATAGACATATAATAATAATGATGTAAAATAAGAAAGAAGTTATTAGGAATTAGTAGAGGAAATTTCATGTGATTTGATGAGCACCCTCTAGATATCCTCTACAGGGCAGTAGATAAATACTTTAGAGAAAACCAGAACCCCTATATTGTGACTAAGGATGTTGATAAGGGAAAAGGGCATGTAATGGATGTTATTTAAGGCTTAATGTGAAGTGATTAAATGAGGGAGGTGGTGCCCTTTTATAATTTAGGTGAGGGGAAACTTTGGATTATCCAAAAATAGTAACTTAAAATAAACTCAAATTTATTACAAAAACATCCAAAATGTATTAGTTTCAATGAATAAATGAGATATTGTTCTAATATCATCAAACCAAATCATTCACACATATTTTGATTTCATTTTATGTCTTATCTTTTCATTTTTCCATTAATTATTCTCTTTTAATTTTAAATATGGTAAAAAATAGATCAATATTAAAATAGTGTAATATTAACTAATTTGATGCCAGTTAGACAATAATGAACAATATAGAACATATTTTATTAAAAAATTATTATTTTATGTTTTAAGAAATATATTATTATTTTAAAATTATTTAAAAAATCATTATTTTGGCAAAATATCACTAGTGTCAATTTTGATACTATTCATTTAATGGATTTTTGAAAATATTATGTTAAGATGATAACCTCAATAAAAATATTTTATTATAACTCTAAGAGGTCAATATCATCTATAAACTATTTTTTATATATTATTTATCCTAAAATATATTTATTTTTTATATTTTAAAATATTTTTTTATATTTTTCTTTAAAAAATAACTTATATATTGTTTTTTATTTAATATATGTTTTGTGTAAAAATTTAGAAGAAATCACTAATATAAATATAAATACTCTTTATTTAATTATAATTCTAATAACGCAATATATATCCGGAAATATCATACTTTAAAAAAGTTATATGTATTTAAATATGAAAGTGTCAAATTTAACATCAATTTAAATAAAATAATATATGTTTCATAATCTCTTCTATAAGTCTCTAAATGGTCAATAAATTTCACATTATATGGTTATAATTGAGATATACTTGACTAATTAGATTTTATCTTGTCTTCTTCTCTTTTAGTGGTTAATATAATTTAAAAAAAATTACTAGGATGTTTTTTTATAACTTAAATAAGTTTCACATCCTAAATATATAAACATTTAAGGTAATTATTTATTTCCATAAAATGAAAAATAAATTCACATGGTAAATAATAATATTCATCCTTGAAAATAGGATTTTTAATATAAATTATATTCAATATTACATTTTATGAAAATTGATATAGTTTATAATATTAAATAAATGAAAATGAAACTTCCCAATAAATAAAATATATAAATTTCCCTAATCTATTCCAAGTGGCTTCCAAATGGTTTCATTTAGTTACCTGATTGGTTTCGGTCAAGAATAACTCACTGAATCAAATTACAAAAAGTCTTAGGTATATTTTATAATATTATATTTACAATTAATTACAAGATTTAAATTTTCACCATATTAACAGAAATTACTGAATTAAATATTTATAATGCCCAAAAAATAAAATATTGATATTAATATATGATGAACATGATAATTAAATATTTTTAAACCAATTTAAAAATTCAAAACACATATTTTTAAAAAATTTATATAAAAAATTATCTTTTTTTCAGATTTAGAAATAGGGTTTTAAATGATTAAATATTACAAAACATTAAAATGTCTGTACTTCAATGATCTGGATTAAATTAATGAACATGGAAAAAATATTGTTTAATTATAAAAATATTTTATAGTTTTACTTTAAAACCATTTAATAATAATATTTAACTATATATAATTATTTGGATGATAAAATTTCACTTCATTTTTAATATATTGATTCATACTACTCATCAAAACACTATTTTTATCCAAAAAATATAAAAATATCACAAAAAGTAAAATTTTATATGTTAATTTCAATGAAAAATATTATTTTGTTAAATTATATATATTAATGTTTAAAAAAAATATTTAAAATACTTTCACCATCAAAAGGGGAAAACAAATGTTTTTAAAAAAATACTTCTTTTATACAAAAAATTGAATTGGTTCTCTTGACTAGAAACTATATAAAAGGAATTTTGAACATTATATTGAATATATTACATATATATTATATTAAAAAATCCATCAAGAGTGATTATATTATTTTATAAACTAACATACATACAATAAAATATTTTCTTAGAAGAACGTTAATACAGTTCATACATATCGTTATAATCACAAGAATATAAGGTTAAAAAGTATGATTTATTTGTTCACATAAACTCGGTATTTAGTGAAATGAATTTTATAAAAAGTATTCTAAATTTTATGTAACACGTTCCAAGCATAGAGTTGTGTATACCACAACCTATGTCGGTACTGTGTATGGCACATGATTATCTTGGTGTAGCATAAAATACTAGAAATCAGTGATAACAAAAAGGACTCTATCTCATAATAATATATCAGTGTTAAATTTAACGACCTATAAGATAAATTTCTATATCCAAAATATTCCAGGTTATTAAATGATTTAATACCTGAAATTTTATTTCAAAGAACCCCACATCATAAAAAAGGACTAGAACATCCTTTTAATATGGAATTGATTAAAAATAATAGTTACCCAATGTATGTCATATCTACCTCTCTATTTTGGAGAACATAAGTAATGATTATGAAAGAATGAAAATATTAAATAATCATAATGATCCAAAATGATCATTGATTAGATGAAAGTTTATTATAAATTGACAGTTAACAATCAATAAACCATGAACTAATGAAGCATGAATGAGATCACTGATATCATAGAAAACAGTGATAATAAAACACCCTTTTACATCATGAACCCATTTTGAAAATGTTTACAAATTACATGAGATGATACAATTAGTTATCTTCAATACAATATCACTATTGGTCATGCCTTGATCAATTTTCCCATCATTTAGTATTCAATGATATAAAGTTGAATTATTCATTCCCGAAGTGTAAGCAGATCTTGTGATCCATTAATATAAAGATAGTTTATTCCATCAATCATTATTTGAAAAATGGTTATCACAAGTTATCAAATATGAATAATCCTACTTATGGTGAGATAATAAATTCATTATCAAGTGTTTTACTTATACTATCCATAAATTTATAACCATACAATACATGTAGAAACTAAAAATCTAAAACATTAGAAAGAGAGACATTAAGTCATCATAACAATAACCCCATATTTCATTTGGTATCTCCTTTAAGTAACACTGCCAAAATGTGATCACATTCATCTTGTATTCTCTTGAGTCATGGTAATAAACTGAATTGCAAAATATCCATATCGAATACATTTATGTTTCATTGTTTTTTAGTCTAAAAATATGTGAACTTCATCCAATATATTATAACCCATAAGTCAAAATATCCTAAAATATATTCAAGGTTACTATTATTGTCCAATTTACTTATTCATATGCATCATTTCATTATAAAAACATCATTATGTCAATATCATTATCATATTAAGGGTTATACTTCCCTTAATCATGTGTTCTCTACGTACATCAACATACCAATAAATCAGTTTTATAACACCTTATTACTACTCAATATATCATTCCAATACATTATGAAAAACATATATCAAAAACAATTATTTATTTAATTATTAAAATAAAATAATCTTGGAACTCAAATAACATTTACACCTCAGTCTTACTTATTTATTTATAAAAAATTTACTTAATATCCATAATCGTAGTCTTCCCTAAAATATATATCATTTCCAAAGGTTCAATATCCTTAATCATACCATTATTATTATGTTTATAGGTAAAAGTAGTCTTTGAACATCTCATACCATACACATATCATTTATAATCTTTTTATCCTAAGTATTATAACCAATACCAACACTACATTCATGATTCTCTTTATGAGATTTAAACATAGTAAATTGGTTTTCATAATTCCAATAATTTCCACATTTGAAATGGTTAAATTTTTTTTATCTTATTCTTGTTATTGGTAAAGGCCAGAATAAAATGTGTGAGAAATACATATAGATATTAAAAAAAATATGTAAGTAAAATTACTTATTACCTATCAATCAATGGTATCTGAGGTTTAATTTATAGTTATTAATGATTATCAAAAACTTATATTGTTTTAACCCATACATAGAATTATCCTTACGACATCCCAATACGTAACCTTAATAATATATTTAGGGATCTCATTAATTTTATTTCATCCTAATTTCCAATTATTAATTATACCTTTCTTCTGATACCAAATATAGTGACTCTTATGTTTCATATATAGTTAATAATATACATATTGAATATTAATTAAAAATATAGAAAACCATGATAGGTCTGTATAGGTATAATTTCTTTAGAAACTATAACAAGTAATCAATAATATCATATGAAATATACATTGTCTCCCCCTTATTCCTTAAAAACTAGGACTGTTTTTGACTTATGATATTTAATACCCTTTATCCTGACCTAGGGAAAATAAATATAGTAATGGGTGACGCCTAATACTCAATAAGTTTAAATAATGGAGATATTAAGTATATCTTAATAATAATTCATATGAAAATTAATTATTTAAACCATATATTTCATATGATATATCAGAATATCATATCATGAATAAATCATAAAACTTCATAAATAATCAATGGATATATTACCAAATGTCCTAACATACAACATGAAATATTTTGAATACACATAATAGTAGATAATACATTCATGTTATTCAATGATCATTATTAATACCATCATTATGGACAATTTCCATTATTGAATCGAGTTCACTCCACTTTCTGGAGTTGTATTAATGAACCAATATCATTTTCCATTCAAACCATTTATTTCTCATGAGATATAAACTTTTATAAAATTAATTAGAGGGATGTATACATCCCCCCAATATCAAAAATAATTATTTTTTACATGTTCCACAAAACCATAAAGCCTTCATCCGAGTAAAACAAATGGAATAAAATGGGTTTCTTAATCATCATTCCTTGAGAACAAAATCCATGTAAAAAAACTAGATTTCATAAATATAATTACACCAAAAACATAATAAACACATAATATTTAAAATTATTGTATACGTGAATACTAACTTTATTAAATAATGAAATCATAGATATAAATTATTTTTGACTGAACAATTGATAGAAATTCTAGAGTAAAATTCATATTCTTCTCCAAAAACATTTTCTTATCTTAAAATTCCACAAGATTTTAAAAGAAAGAAATAATTTGAAAATATCCCTCAAATATTATATAAAAAGTTATATTGAAATTCAATGTTTTTTGAACTCAAATACCTTTCATCTCATGTATTTCAAAAGAAAAAAATCTTTTTGTTTTTTCTGATATTTAAAAAAGTACCTCATATAAACATTATGAAAAATTATTCTATTGATACCATTTAATAATAAATTACAAATTTGAAAATTTTAATTTAAACAATTTTTTATGAAAATAAATAATATTACATATTTTTGAATAATGCACATTATTGATAAATAATCTCCATCAAATACTTACGTATAACTAATCATGGATAAAAAAAAGATCATGAAAATATCCCGTACAAATTTTTAATTATTATATTCATATTTATCATTAAATAAAGAAATGGATTTGAAAATATAAATAACATAACATTCATAATAAGTATTATATAAATATTCATGTAAAACATAAACACTAAAAAATGAAATAGGTGTTGTATAAGGCATATGTCCGACAGAAATAACAGCGAGACAAAATAATCCCTTACCACTTGTCTGATATCTGTTATATTTATATGAACCTAGTGTATAATGATTTAAATATTGTAATAGATTTATTACAGAATCATTGTAATTTTTATGATATCAAATATGATCGTAATATCATCCGTTTGTTAATTACATATCATTAATACTCGTTATTCATGTATGAACTAATTAGTTTTATTATTCATATTTTGTCAAATATGTTTTGATTATTTTTCATAGATTATAGTAATATCATCACAAGAATGATTTTAATTAATTATAAATAATATTTTTTCATTTTGAAAAATTTCTATAATCATGCTTTAATGGATATCTTGTATAATAAACCCCATCGCATCATAGAGATGGTTTGTCGTATGTATGCAAGAGAGATGATATCATTCCCTTAATTATGAAATGGATTCGAAGTGGATGGTATATATATTGTTATTGAAAAAAATTATTTCATTTTAATAATAATATATAGTTATTATTTAAATCATTATACACATCCATGTAATGTGGTTGTAAAAAACAAATTAAACCACGATATGGGGATGGTAAGCCATACGTATGCACCAATAGTGATTGTTTTTGATGGTTGGATTGAATGTGGAATAAGATTATTCTGTAATCATAATAACATATTAGTATATAGTTGATAGTTCAGTTAGTACATAATAAAATAAATAATAATTTTATATGAATTATGTGAATAAATATTTTTGAATGAATTTATAGAGGATATTACCTCTTATTTGATGAACACCCTATAAATATCCTCTCAATGGAACTCATGTTTTCTTTGGAGAATACCAAAACAACTAGAATTTGACTATAGATTTCATGAAGGGAAAAAGGAAGGGTATGGTCAAGAATAAAGGCCTAATTTGAAGTTTTGAAACTAGGATAGATGTGTAGTTTTATAATTTAGGCGAGGGGCACCATTGGAATCCAAAAAAATATAAATCAATAATTAACAAATCCAATCCTAAAAATTCCATAATATATTATTATCTAATATTATACGATATAATGTTTTAATATCATCAACTAATAAATTTTATATATTTTTTGAATTAATTTTAATACTTATCATTTTGTTTTAAAAATAAGTATTCTCTATTAATTTTAACAAAGCTAATAAATTTATCAATATTAAAATAGAGTGATTTTTACTTTTTTAATGTATATCAGACCATAAACGAACAATATTGAACATTTTAGAGTAATCTATAATTCTTTTATATATTTTAAAATATTTTATGTTTTTTAAATAATTTAATAAAATGTTATTTGGTCCAAAAATCAATATTGTCAATTTTGACACTATTCAATTAATGGATTTCTAAAAACACTAAGATACGATAATAACCTATAACTATATATTTTATTATATTTAAAATGGTACATGCTCATCTATAATTTTTTTGATATATTAATTATCCCAAATTATATTTTTGTAGTATATTTATTAAAAATAAAAATATATTTCACTTTATAAAATAATTTCGACATTATTTTTGTGTAATTATTTAATATTATTATATATTGGGTAAAAAAATAAATTAAAATATTATGTTGAAGGTAAACATTTTATCATTCATTATAGTAATTATATTCAAATATAAGAACTTGAAAATCCTACATAATAATTTTTATATTTATTAAAACCTGAATGTGGAAAGTTTAACATTAGTTTAAATAAAAAAATATATTTGTCATAAACAATTATATAAGGCCGTAAATTGTAAATAAATTAACCATTAGATTTTTTTTATCTAGATATACTTGATCAATAATATATCGTCAGGTTTTTGTGTTGTTTAATGTTTATTATCATTTTAATCAAAATTAGTTTATTGGTTTCTTATCAATTATGTAATTTTTGTATCGTCAATATATAAAACATTAAGGTAAATATATATTTGCTTCATATTTAAAATAAATTATCATCATAAATAAAAAAATTATCATTAAAATTATTAATTTTAATAGAATTTATATTTTATATCACATTTTATCAAAACTGATTTATATAGAAACCTTTGTGTAAGATATATTTTACATTTCATTAAATAAAATATATTAAATGATAAATATCTCATCATAGTGGAATCCAAAAGGATTAAAATAGATCCAATTACGGTTTATTTTGATACTAAATCATAAAATTATATTAGTACAGGTGTTAACGCTGTTTTATAGTATTATATTTACCCTAAATCACCTTATTTACATTTTTAACGTATTAATAAAACATACTACATTTACTGTTCATAATGAACAAAAAATAAAATAATGCAAATAATATAATTATTAACTACTGATTATAAATATTTTATCCTTTTTATATAATTAAAAATATATATTTTTAGTACTTAATATAATATTAATCCAATTTTGAGGATAAAATACATGTTTTTAAAAGTTAGAACACTACAAAATATTGAAATGTTTTTAATCAAAATTCAATGTAAAATTAATTCCAATGGAATAAATTATATTTAATGATAAATATAAATTCAATTTATACTTTGAAATCATTTAACAATATAATATAACTGTATAAATATATTTATGAAAAACAATATCTACAATTAAAATTTATTGATTTTTTATATTCCTGAAAACATTAATTTTATCCAAAAAATATGAATAATTCATCAAAAATTAAATTTTTATATCCACATAATATAGAATAAGAGTCTTGTTTTTCAATAGAATACATAAATCTATCAAAAATATATAAAAATTGGATACGCCATAAAAATATGGAAAACAACATTTTTTAAATACTTATTTTATATAAAAAATTGAATTTTTTTCTATATCATGTCTACAAAAGATGTAATTTTAATTTTAAACATTAAATTTAATATATTAAATATATATTACATTTATAAAAGTCCGTAAAAAATTATTTTTTTATTTTATAATCTCACTTTTTCATTGAAATATTTTTTGAAACGAATGTTAATATTGTTCATAAATAACATTATAATGACTAGGTTACATGCTATTATAATAATAACTAGTTCCTCACATAAATTGAATAATTAATGAAATAAATTATATCAATGGAATTTTAAATTTTATGTAACACAAGCTAACCATATTTTTGCATTTACCACAAGCTATGTGGTTGTTATGTATATCACAAGATGGTTTTGGGGTAGCGTACAACACAAGAAATATAAAAAATTAAAAAGAAATACATCTCACTAGAATATCATGGTAATACAGGAATAAATATTTTAAATTAACATTATAATACATTATGATTCACATGATATAATTTGTTTAAATTGTAGTGGATTTATTGGACATTAACCTTATATACTAATTCTATTGGACTCCATGGAATTTTCTACTTCATGTGTCTTTATTATAGTAGTTGATTCCTAAAACCTGTTTACTCCTTGAATATTGATTTAAATTCATTTATTGATCATTTATAATCCTAAAATATAGCTGTCATGGACTCATAATGGTCATTTTCTATTGAAGTTCCCCTTGTATACCACTCAATTCATTATCATGATTCCATCGAGATGCTTGTAGGACTTATGTGAATGCATTGATATTATATACCTTGGTTAATAGCCTTTATGGTCTAGTAATATTTATTAAAAAAATTTAAATTGCGAATGAAATTTATTATATTTAATAGTTTCATATTTATTTTTCATGATTTCATGATTATATGAAGTGGTCATGGTGGAAATTTTTCTATTCTTACATATAGCCTAAATAGGCTTTTGCGGTTAGATTAAATGTTATCATCTGTAATTTTTTTGATTAATGATAGCATTATTATGAGAGATAGAATATTTTTTCCAATAATCCATATTTTTTAGATATTATCACACTTTACGTTTGGTACTGATAAACATATTATACAATACACTATTATTTTGTTTATTTAACATAGAATAGATTTTTTATTGACCCTGTTAGGGGTGGCCTTATGAGTTTTATCTAAAATCTTGTTAGGGCCTCCATTGGGCACCTAGATTGACCTTATGGATGTAGGGGATGGCATTGGAAACTACCCTCTAAATGATGGTTGATTTGTTCTATGATTTGGAGTAGGGGATCGTGATACTGATAAATGATCATAAAGATAATTAGGATAGTTTCGTTTTGGTCTTTTCGTATATTGATAATTCTATTGTAGTGGTCTACACCTATCTTCCAACATTATGGATAAATCACCTAAAATATAAATTTTATATGCTATTCCATATACCCTTTAGGCCATCCCTCATAGTTGGATGCCTCAGGCATAGGGGAGGGTCCCTTAAGGCTAAGTGACCCACCATCTCGGGGCACCGTTCTGTTGCATCTGGGTCGGGATGATACAAATTGGTATCAATGGAATGTTAAAAATATTTATTTAATATTTTATTAAAATATAATGGAGATCTATAATTTTTTAAAATTTTGAATAGATATATTCCTAGGATTAGCTAACCCTTGCACAAAGAACAACAAAATTTACATTGATTGAAACTATTATTTCTTTATGTTTACCTTTACTCTCTATCTGATTCCAATGTTAAGTGAAGAACATAAGGATTGATGTTTAATTAGACTATATATTTGTATTTTAGTAGATATGTTAATATTATTAATTTAATAATAAATTGTGACACCTATTTCGATTCATATTCCATTCATTTATCCCTGCCTCATAGGTTTCATTTTTTACTACATGAAATTTTTATTTGTTTCTTGTGTGATACAAATGTTTTCTATAAGATTTCATACAGAGTTATGAGGAAGATATTTGTTACATAGTGTAACTATAGTTACCTAAACATTGTTTTTATTCGTATTCTATAGTAGAAAGCCTATGAAGTCATCTTTGAAACATTTCTTCATGGATTGTTGGTCACATGGATTTGAATGTGTTGTGGTATGGATTAGGTGGCCGCCATATTTCCGTTAACAAGGTGTATGAGAGATTATGGATAAAAAGTGGTTAGTATTTTTTTCATCCATTTAATGAGAGTCTTAAATGAATATAAATATTTAATGAGATTGAAATGGTGATTCATAGATCTTGACATTGACCCAAAAATAGAGTGAGCACTAGGTAGTGTAATTTTTGATTTTTATGACTATTTATATTTACCTTGTCCTTGAAATTGGATTAGAAAGAGGGAAATGATATATTAATAGGATGGCTTCAAAATACGATTTTAATTTATCATTGAATAATTCTTAATCAATCATTTCAGAAACATGTGTTTTTCATTATAGAGACATGCCACCATGATGCACTCTAGTGATGTGATAGGAGGGTGGAGACGACCATACTATGGATGAGGTCAGACCTGGGCTACCAGTAGATCCTCCATGATTTAATAGTTATATTCCAATTGTTTTATTGAATACGGGTGTTGATGCATTGTTCTATGGGAGTTTTATAAACAATATTCTGACCATTCAGGGTTCCCCGTATTCTTCCACATATATGGTATAGTTGAAATGCATGTTCCAGCAGTAGCATCTTCCCATGTTTTTGGGGGAAGTTAGTCAATATGATTCATTGATGTATATAGATATTACATTTTAAATCAATGATAATTTGTATACTCCACCTAATACTAGATTTATGTTCATGGTATATATTCATTGGGGTGAATCAAAGAAATTGTGGGATGTTTTGAAACATGATGTTGCACAATGAGTTATTTTTTTGATAGATTTCCAAATTGAGTTTTATAAATAATATTTAATAAAACACTAAGAGATAAATGGTCTAGAGATTTTATGCATATGGGGAATGATATGATGAAATTAATGAAATATTCATAATGATTTATTATGAATCAATGTTTATCATTTATAATTTCTAATGATGTGGTATCTAGGGTGAACTAATTTGAGTAATGTTTCAGACATTCTATTTGATCTCGATTCAATGTTTTTAGGTTGAAAACTATTATATGGATAGTAAATTAGAAGCTCATTAATTAGAAGAAACTAGTGGAATCATGGGAAATTTATCAAGGTCTTTCAGTCTCTTAAAATAGTTGTTTGGATTCTAGTGGATGGAAGCACGATTTTGGGGATTCTCGTGATGGGAGTACAATTAAACATATGAGTTCTTGTAGTTACATATTCTATAACCAATGTGGTTGATGGGGGAAAATGATGAATCATTATTATATTAATCCAGTAACCTTCTATGATTCTTGAATGATGGGGTACATACGATGAATTTGTAGGACCTTCCCTCTAGTGTTAAGTGGTTGGGGTTTGCTCTGACTCCATGTTCAGGAGTGGGATTCGAAAATCTTCATCAGTTTGGGACCTATAGTGTAACATACCAAGGTTTTCTAAAAATAAATTGAAAATTCTTGAAATTTTGTTTAAGGTATATATTTATAAATATCCTTTAAACATAATTTTATTTCTTCTATGTTTTGAATTTCAAGAAACTGTCATCTACAATTGGGTTCAGTATGTTATTTAGAGTCTGATGAAACAAAATTGCTTTTTGGTGAATAGTAACATGCCCTTATGAATAGTAATATGAATAGTAATATGACCTCATGAATAGTAAATAATAATATTATTTTATTTTCCCATGGAAATAGTATAATGGGATCATAATTAATTTTCCAATGTCACATGAAACTAGTTGCACTTCAATATTGTTATTTTTCGAATTAACTGTGACCTTATTTAAAAATTAAATTAACAATATTTAGAAATTTTTTTTTGAAAAATGAAGTTCATTTTTTAATTCTACACATCAAAAAATGGTTGGGGTAAATTTTTGGTATTTTTCTGAAACTCTTGAATTTTCGGTGAATAGTGAAATACGGTAAAATACCGTATAATCAATTTATCAGTAAAAATGCACTATTTATGACATCATAAGTGATGCAAGGCCACTTTCCTATAACTCACTTGATATTTTCACTAATTAAGGCCACTTGATTTGAGTTTATTCATAGTCTTGATAAAAATATTATAATAATAATTAAAATAATCTAAAATACCTCCCCTCCTCCACTATAAATACCATCCTCACTCCCCTCTTCCTCCCACACCTCTCAAGCCTTGAGAATTGCCTAAATTCTGCCAAATTCCCTCATCAATCTTCTTCCCCACGTCCTAGAGCTTCTGGTCTCAGCAAAAGACCAAAATCAAAGCCCTTAAGAAGGATCTCATGGAGAAGAGATCAAGAGGTAAACATCCTCTTTCATTTTCATTCTTCTCTTCCATTTTATGTTATTCTCTTCCATTCCCTTTGTATTTTGTTGGTATATTTAATTAAATATTTCCCCTTAATGTAAAAATTTTGTATGAAAGATAATATATCCCATTTCTCTCATCAATCTTGTTTTTATGAAATTTTAAGAGGCGCCGTTAGGCTGCCGAATTTTTTGTAACAAATTTCTCATGTTTTCATTATTTCAAGATTTCCTTCTCTTCGTTCTTCACCCCCTCTTATCCAAGATGCATGAAATCTCCAGAATCATGTATATTCTAGATGTTTTCATGTTTATGGAAAATTAAAAATCATTATTCCTCTC
Organism: Viscum album; assembly: GCA_963277665.1. Lineage (NCBI taxonomy): Eukaryota > Viridiplantae > Streptophyta > Magnoliopsida > Santalales > Viscaceae > Viscum > Viscum album. Next base: position 1,884,945,497 of record OY728130.1, read on the forward strand.
CTCTCTCACTTATTTAAAGAATCAAAAAACATTGTCCATTTGTGTCGAATTACCGATATCGTGGACGATGTATTTTCAATCACCATTTATTATTTCAAGTCTGGTCATGAAACCATTTATATGGTTGAACCAGGTTATAATATATGTTTTATGAATCATATAAGGTTCTGTAATTCTTTTGTACTCATGATTCAAATTTATAAGACTAAATGAAGTTGTAATTATCAAAGAACCACTTAAATTATCTAAATGAACATAATTAATGTTTTAACTTATAAATCATCATCATATAGAGCACCAAAGTGATAAATGGTTTAATTTATGGTACTGTAATTATGTAAATACAACTCCATTCCAATTCTAGAGTTTCACTTCCGATCAACAAGAACGATTCATCATGAACCAATTGTAAAAATCACAAAAGAACTCACCCAAAATAATGCAAGGAACAAAATACTGACAAAAAAGGGGTGAAATGAGGTTATGAAATGACCATATAAGATGTTATAAACATGAAAATGTTTCTTTAAAATACTAATAACACTCTTTTAACTATTATACAAGAGGTTTAAACAATTTTGAAGTAAGGCAAGCCCAAGGTAAGGGAATTCTTAACCCAATTTCCATTCATTGGGTTAACCTTCTACTTTATAATTTATGTTTTATTTAAATTGTTTGTGTGATGGGTTCTGTTTATATTATATTTAATTATGTGTATTTACAGAGTATATACATATTCCATCCACTAAATTAAGTCTCACTTCAAGTATATGATGTTTATAAGGGACTTTTCTTCTAATATCCTCTTTTATAATTCTGTTTTATAAGATTCAAAAGGTAGGTTTTTATGCTATTGTTTATGTTGTATGATTATGTTTTGGTTATTGGGAATTGTTTATGATGAAGGGTGGGACCTATATTTCCCTCCAATGCATTGGGTAAGAGTATGTTGGAGGTCAGCCGTATGGTTACTCCAAGTGTAACTGTGATGGTTACACAAAGTAAGGTAGTCGTGAGGGTTACAAATTTTAAGGTAGCCAAGATGGTTAAAAGATTATGTAAGTAATTCCCCAATATACCTCTGTGATTAAAAATATGTTTGTGTGGATCTTGTGTAATTCTCATGTTACACAAAGTAAGATTTTATGGGTGTAAAGCATGTATTTTGAAAATGTTTTCATACGTCATGCGTATTCATGGACTAATGTGATTTTTCCTTCTTTTGCATACCTTACTGAGATTTTGTGCTCATCCCATGTTTTTAAATGATTTTTCACAGGTTAATGATGAGTAATACAATGAAGGAAGACATGTTAAATGTTGAAGAATTGTCAAGGAGTCTTGTTTTATGTTTTAATGTTTTATATTCTGAGGATAATGGAAACTAATTTTATGGTATCCACTATGTAACAATGTGTAATGTTATGAATGATTTTTCTTAATTCTCTAAAGCTCTAAACTTGAAAAGATCCTCAATGTATAATGAAGTGTTTTCTTAAATAAATTCAAGATTATGTATGAAATAAGTTCGGGTCCTTATAGTTGGTATCAATGGATGGTTTAGATAACTTTAGGGGTTAAGGTGATGCTAATAGAATACCATAAATAATTATCACCCTATGTTTAATTTATTATAGCATTTAAAGATTACCATGTTGCTTCATCTAAGAAATGTTTGTTTGGAATGGTTGTCCGCAGAAGGAACATGGATGCTGAAGAGGATAGGCACCGACAGAATGACATCCTTCCTGATCAACAGCCTGGAATGGTAGGGATTGGAACCGAGCAGTTTGTGACAGTAATGGCTCAGCTAATGCAGGAAATAAGTGGTGGTGGAATCAATGCAAGAGGACAAATAGAGGTACCCCAACGGAACATGACAGTGGTGGAACATTTTATGAGACAACATTCTCCTGCATTCAATGTATCTTCTGACCCAGTGGCAGCAGAAGGATGGATTAAAGCCCTTGAAAAGATATTTGATGTTATGGGATGTTCGGACAATCAAAAGGTAAGTCTTGCCATTTATCGTTTTGAAGGGGAAGCTGATCAGTGGTGGTCAATGGTAAGGAATATCAGGGGTAGAGAGGATTTTGATTCCTTAGTGTGCGATGAATTTAAGTCTTTTTCTTGAAAAATATTTTCCTAAGGTGGTGCGACATAGAATGGAGAAACAATTCCTTGAACTGAAACAAAAGGAGGAAGATTCAGTGGCTATGTATGAGGCGAACTTCACCCGACTAGCGAGGTATGCTACAAATCTTATTCTGGATCTCGATAGCAAAATGAACCGCTTTTACTCAGGATTGAAGCCAAGGTATCGAAGGGCGTTGGCCTCCCGTGAATTCTAAAGTTACGAGAAACTTGTCCGATGTGCTGAGAGGTTAGAGATGGAGTTTGCTGACGATCACATGCAATTTGGAAACAAAGAGAAGAAGAGGTCCAATTGGAAAGCAATGGGTAAGAATCAACCAATGAAATCTGGTGGTAAGAAAATACAGTTTCCAGTTAGTGAAAAGTGTGGCAAGAAGCACCCTAGGGAATGTCTTATCAAAACTGGGAAGTGTTTTAAATGTGGTATGTTTGGACATATGGCCCGAGATTGAAATGAAAATGATCCAAAGACTAATCCTGATAAGCAAACAGTAAAGTGTTTTAAATGTGGTGAGATGGGTCACTAGGCAAATGCCTGTCCAAAGAGGGATCCAAATGATGCAAAGAAGCCAGACTACAAGCAGAAAGGTGTAGTGAGATCCTTTGCGACTACGTCAGCAGATGTTGGGCCATCCAATGAAGTTGTATCAGGTACTTTGATTGTTCACTCAGATTTTGCAAAAGTTTTGTTTGATACGGGGTCTACACATTCGGTCATCTCTGAGAAATTTTCTAGTGAATTGGAAATATCACCTCAACAAATGATACCTGAACTTGTTGTTAAAAAACCAGGGGGAAATGTTATAGCAATGAGGAATTATAAGAATATTTCTATTGTGGTATGTGGAAAGACTTTACCTGCAAACCTTGTTGTTTTACCCTTAGTCGAGTTTGAAGTTATTCTGGGGATGGACTGGCTTTCTGATAATCACGCTAAGGTTGACTGTAGAGATAAAGAAGTTGTTTTTCAGAAAGAGTTTCAGTTTGTATGCAAGAATGAACCCATACAATTGATAACATATCAAGAAGCTGAGAAACTACTGAAAGATGGAAATGAAAGTTATCTGGATCATATTATTGAAAACAAGGGAACTATTCAAATTAATGATGTGACAGTGGTAAATGAATACCTTGATGTTTTTCCTGAGGAGTTCCCCAGTGTCATACCGAAACGAGAAGTCGAATTCACAATTGACTTAGATCCTGATGCTAAGCCAATTTCAAAACCCCCATATCATATGGCTCCAATAGAACTTCTTGAATTGAAAAATCAGTTGCAGGATTTGCTTGTCAAAGGCTTCATTCGTCCCAGTACTTCACCATGGGGAGCCCCTATTTTGTTTGTTAAAAAAAAAGATGGTTCCATGAGACTTTGCATTGATTATAGAGCTTTGAATAACATCACTGTTAAAAACAAGTATCCTTTTCCTCATATTGATGACTTTTTTGATCAGCTCCAGGGAGCTCAGTACTTTTCCATGATTGACTTGAGATCCGGATACCATCATCTGAAGGTGAAGGAGGATGACATCCAGAAAACAGCCTTTCGTACTAGATATGGGCATTATGAATTTGTTGTTATGCCATTTGGGTTAACTAATGCACCTTCTGTATTCATGAATCTTATGAATAGAGTATTTCATGAGTTCTTGGATAAGTTTGTGGTTGTATTTATTGATGACATTCTGGTTTTTTCTAAAAATAAAGAGGTGTATGAAAAACTTCTAAGGATTGTTTTACAAACTTTAAAAGAAAAGAAACTATATGGAAAATTCAGAAAGTGTGATTTTTTGTGAAACAGATTTCTTTTCATGGGCACATTGTAAATAAGGATGGAATAACAGTTGATCCTACCAAAACAAAAGTAGTTGATGAATGTCCAAGACCCACAAATGTTACAGAAATTCGTAGTTTTCTGGTCTTAGCAAGTTATTACCGACGCTTTGTTAAGAACTTTGCACGGTTATCTAGCCCAATAACTAAGTTAACACGAAATGGGGTTAAATTTGTTTGGACAGAGGAATGTGATGTTTTTTTTCAGGAACTAAAGAAGAGATTGGTGAATGCTCCAGTTTTGGCCTTACCTTACCGAAATGGTGAGTTTGTCATCTACAGTGATGCTTCTTTGAAGGGACTTGGTTGTGTTTTGATGCAGAATGATCAGGTAATTGCCTATGCTTCGAGACAACTTAAACCTCATGAGCTGAATTATCCCACACATGATTTGGAATTGGCAGCTGTGGTTTTTGCTTTGAAAATATGGAGGCATCATCTATACAGAACCAAATGCCAAATGTATACTGACCATAAAAGTCTTAAGTATATATTCACTTAGAAGGAATTAAACATGAGGCAGAGAAGATGGCTAGAACTGATAAAGGATTATGACTGCACGATTAATTACCATCCTGGAAAAGCAAACAAAGTAGTGGATTCCTTAAGTTGGAAAAATCATGCATCATTAACCATGCTACGTTTGGAACGTGATCCCTTGATTAATGATTTGATAAATTTGGTCTTAGAAGTTGTTGGTGCAGGGAATATATCTATTTTGTTTCAGGTTTCAGTGCAGTCTTCGTTGTCAGACAGAATTATGAAAGCGCAGAGGGAAGACCGTGAGCTACAGAAAAAGGTAGAATTGGTTAAAATGGGTAAGTTTCCAGAATTTAATCTTGATAAAGATTGTGTTTTAAGGTTTGGAAAAAGGTTGTGTGTGCCTTTTGATTCCCAGCTGAAGAAATAATTGTTGTGTGAAGCTCATAGTTCTCCATTTTCTATTCATCCTGGAAGTACAAAGATGTACAGAGACCTTCGGGAGTATTACTGGTGGAATGGGATGAAATGAGATATTGCTGATTTTACAATGAAATGTTTGACATGTCAGCAGGTTAAAGCAGAGTGACAGTTACTGAAGGGGATGCTTCAGCCTTTGCCAGTGCCAGAATGGAAATGGGAGAATATATCCCTGGATTTTGTGGTGGGACTACCAAAGACTTCTCGAGGTAACAATGCGATATGGGTTATTGTTGATCGGCTAACAAAGTCTGCTCATTTTCTTTCTATTCGAGATACAATTACATTAGATCAGCTTTCTCGATTGTACCTCAAAGAGATTGTCAGGTTACATGGAGTTCCTCTTTCCATTGTGTCTGACCGAGATCCCAGGTTCACTTCTAAATTTTGGAAGGGACTTCAGAAGTCTTTGGGAACAGAGTTGAATTTCAGTACAGCTTTTCATCCTCAGTCAGATGGGCAGTCGGAACGAACGATTCAAACTTTGGAGGATATGCTTCGAGCTTGTTCAATGGACTATCAGGGAAGTTGGGATCAACATCTTTCACTAGTTGAGTTTTCTTATAATATCAGTTTCCATTCCAGTATTCTGATGGCACCTTTTGAGGCCTTGTATGGAAAGCGGTGTCGGACTCCTGCGTTTTGGGATGAAGTCGGTGAAAGAATGTTGATGGGGCCATAATTAGTAGAAGAAGTGGCTGAGAAAGTGAGGATGATCCAGCAACACATGAGGACAGCTCAGAGCAGGTAGAAAATTTATACAGATAACAGAAGGAAAGACTTCTCTTTCCAGGTAGGTGACCATGTTTTCCTTAAAATAACTCCTTGGAATAGTGTGATGAGTTTCAGTAAGAAAGGGAAACTAAGTCCACGGTTCATCGGTCCTTTTGAAATCTTGGATAAAGTTGGAACAGTTGCGTACCACGTAGCTTTGCCTCCGAGCTTGTTTCAGGTACACAATGTTTTTCATGTTTCGATGTTGAGAAAGTATGTTCCAGATTCATCACATGTCTTGTGGCCGGAAGAAGTTCAGCTAGCAGAGAACCTTTCTTATGAAGAAAAACCGGTTCAGATTCTTGATCGAAGAGAACAGGTATTGCGAAATAAGGTAATCCACCAGGTAAAGGTTTTGTGGAGAAACCACATGGTTGAAGAAGCAACATGGGAGTCTGAAAATTCTATGAGGGAAAAATACCCTCAGTTGTTTAATAAGTAAATAAAATTGTGAGGATGCAATTTCAAGAAGGTGGGGATAATGTAACATCCCAAGGTTTTCTAAAAATAAATTGAAAATGCTTGAAATTTTGTTTAAGGAATATATTTATAAGTATCCTTTAAACATAATTTTATTTCTTCTATGTTTTGAATTTCAATAAACTGTCATCTACAATTGGGTTCAGTATGTTATTTAGAGTCTGATGAAACAAACTTGTTTTTTGGTGAATAGTAACATGCCCTTATGAATAGTAATATGAATAGTAATATGACCTCATGAATAGTAAATAATAATATTATTTTATTTTCCCATGGAAATAGGATAATGGGTTCATAATTAATTTTCCAATGTCACATGAAACTAGTTGCACTTCAATATTGTTATTTTTCGAATTAACAGTGACCTTATTTAAAAATTAAATTAATAATATTTATAAAATTATTTTTGAAAAATGAAGTTCATTTTTGAATTCTACACATCGAAAAATGGTTGGGGTAAATTTTTGGTATTTTTCTGAAACTGTTGAATTTTCTGTGAATAGTGAAATACGGTAAAATACCGTATAATCAATTTATTAGTAAAAATGCACTATTTATGACATCATAAGTGAGGCAAGGCCACTTGCCTCGAACTCACTTGATATTTTCACTAATTAAGGCCACTTGATTTGAGTTTATTCATAGTATTGATAAAAATATTATAATAATAATTAAAATAATCTAAAATACCTCCCCTCCTCCACTATAAATACCACCCTCACTCCCCTCTTCCTCCCACACCTCTCAAGCCTTGAGCATTGTCTAAATTCTGCCAAATTCCCTCCTCAATCTTCTTCCCCACGTCCTAGAGCTTCTGGTCTCACCAAAAGACCAAAATCAAAGCCCTTAAGAAGGATCTAAAGGAGAAGTGATAAGGAGGTAAACATCCTATTTCATTTTCATTCTTCTCTCCCATTTTATGTTATTCTCTTCCTTTCCCTTTGTATTTTGTTTGGATATTTAATTAAATATTTCCCCTTACTGTGCAATTTTTGTATTAATGATGAGATATTCCATTCCTCTCATCAATCTTGTTTTTATGAAATTTTAAGAGGCTCCGTTAGGCTGTCGAATTTTTTGTAAGAAATTTCTCATGTTTTCTTTATTTCAAGATTTCCTTCTCTTCGTTCTTCACCCCCTCTTATCCAAGAGGCATTAAATCTCCAGAATCATGTATATTCTGGATGTTGTCATGTTTATGGAAAATTATAAATCATTATTCCTCTCCTCTCTCACTTATTTAAAGAATCAAAAAACATTGTCCATTTGTGTCGAATTACCGATATCGTGGACGATACATTTTCAATCTCCATTAATTCTTTCAAGTCTGGTCATGAAACCATTTATATGGTTGAACCAGGTTATAATATATGTTTTATGAATCATATAAGGTTCAGGAATTCTTTTGTAATCATGATTCAAATTTATAAGACTAAATGAAGTTGTAATTATCAAAGAACCACTTAAATTATCTAAATGAACATAATTACTGTTTTAACTTATAAATCATCATCATATAAAGCACAAAAGTGATAAATGGTATAATTTATGGTACTGTAATTATGTAAATACTACTCCATTCCAATTCTGGAGTTTCACTTCCGATCAACAAGAACGATTCATCATGAACCAATTGTAAAAATCACAAAAGAACTCACCCAAAATAATGCAAGGAACAAAATACTAACAAAAAAGGGGTGAAATGAGGTTATGAAATGACCATATAAGATGTTATAAACATGAAAATTTTTCTGTAAAATACTAATAACACTCTTTTAACCATTATACAGGAGGTTTAAACAATTTTTAAGCTAGGCAATCCCAAGGTAACAGAATTCTTAACCCGATTTCAATTCATTGGGTTAACCTTCTACTTTATAATTTTTGTGTTATTTAAATTGTTTGTGTGATGGGTTCTGTTTATATTATGTTTAATTATGTGTATTTACAGAGTATATACATATTCCATCCACTCAATTAAGTCTCACTTCAAGTATATGATGTTTATAAGGGACTTTTCTTTTAAAATCCTCTTTTAGAATTCTGTTTTATAAGATTCAAAATGTAGGTTTTTATGCTATTGTTTATGTTGTATGATTATGTTTTGGTTATTGGGAATTTTTTATGATGAAGGGTGGGACCTATATTTCCCTCCAATGCATTGGGTAAGAGTATGTTGGAGGTCAGCCGTATGGTTACTCCAAGTGTATATGTGATGGTTACACAAAGTAAGGTAGACGTGAGGGTTACAAATTTTAAGGTAGCCAAGATGGTTACAAGATTATGTAAGTAATGCCCCAATATACCTCTGTGATTATAAATATGTTTGTGTGGATCTTGTGTAATTCTCATGTTACACAAAGTAAGATTTTATGGGTGTAAAGCATGTATTTTGATAATGTTTTCATACGTCATGCGTATTCATGGACTAATGTGATTTTTCCTTCTTTTGCATACCTTACTGAGCTTTTGTGCTCATCCCAAGTTTTTAAATGATATTTCACAGGTTAATGATGAATAATACAAGGAAGGAAGACATGTTAAATGTTGAAGAATTTTCAAGGAGTCTTGTTTTATGTTTTAATGTTTTATATTCTGAGGATAATGGAAACTGATTTTATGGTATCCACTATGTAACAATGTGTAATGTTATGAATGATTTGTCTTAATTCTATAAAGCTCTAAACTTGAAAATATCCTCAATGTATAATGAAGGGTTTTCTTAAATAAATTTAAGATTATGTATGAAATAAGTTCAGGTCATTATATATAGGACTTCTGTTCAATGAAGCTTAGGTAGTGCTTATGTATGAGGAATCTAGGAACCAGTTTTTTCTAGATAGTAGAGACATTTTTTTCTTGGTAGTGAGGTTGTTTCAGAGGGACATGGTTCAGTCAAGATATTTTCTATGTAGCCTTACCATAAAGAGCACAGAACTAGGAAATATGTGGGGAGATGTATAATACAAGTACCCTCTTCTATATAATATTCTATTTTTCATAAATTTGAATCAAATAATTTCATATATGTACCTATTACATGGAAACTCGTGATAAATATTTATATTTTGAAAGGCGTTATGACCATTATTACATCGTTGGAGATTATAATATAGTGTATCCACTAGTCCTATGAGTTACCATTGAGATTGGAGGGTTTCACATCAAATGGGATCATTTTTTCCATGAGATAACTAGATTTTATGTCATCTTCAGGATGGATTAATGGTTTTCTTATCAATCCCATGTAGACAGTTATTGATAGAATATGACATTCTCATCACTAGAGGGTATATTTTTTATTCCGAAGGGTCAATGTGATGTCTAGGAGAGACGAGCTAGACTATTGAATTGGAGGATGAGTGGGATTAAATACTTGATATATAGATTATATAACGATTATAATGTCTTACATAAAGTGGATATCCCTCTACAAGTTAATCATTTTAGTGATGTTTTCCATAGTGATTTTTATATTTTACGTCATGAGAGATAGTTTTAGTTCACTATCAAGATAGTTCCAAGAGCTAAATGAATATCCATTACTACTAAATGAATGGGTAATGTATATTTTCAGGAGATAAAAAGGCATCTATATGTATATTTATTGATTTTTGTCCATAAATTGTGTGTTAATTCTATGAATTTGGGATGTCTATAATGTTATAGTGAAAATAAATCTTATTGATCAATGATACATTCATCTTGAAAAAAATAATGTTATCACATAGAGACTAAACCTTGTAGACATATCATTCGTATCATGTTTACTTTCATATTTTATTTACATTTGTATGATATTTTAATATAAAATATCAGGTCCATTCATCTTAATAACAGTGTTGGTTCTTGAGTAAAAAGGCATAATAGAAAATAATGTTACACATAGTAAAATATGGGTACATTATTTCACCACCCCCCCCCCCCCCCTCAGTGTCCCTATTTAATCCATATGAGCACTATATTATTTCTACCTGTATAAAGTACCCATGGGACCCATAAGTTATTGAGTCACAGGAGTACTGACCCATGTCATCTCTCTGACGGTCAAACCTATTTAATATCATCTTTGGATCATTGTGGAAATATTCATCCCACTTTTATTACCCTACTTCAGATTTATGATGCCAAATAATAGTCCTTAATCACATCCAATGTGGGATTTTTTCCATAAATCACTAGTCACATACCCAAATTCTAGTATCAATGAATGTGAAATGAAAGTTATGAGGATCTGATGGTGGTACAAGGACTATTCATCTAGGGTTCATGGGGTTACTTTGAATCTAATGTCAATCCATGTCCCACTACTAATGTCATCATGTAAATGTATTATTACATGACATTTCTAACATGATGTATTTGGCCACCATGTTTCATAGGCATGTTCCTCAAAAATCAGGGTAAAATTACTCAAGTAGTGGACAAGGGGTTTTGAAATAGTACATGGAATATAAGTCCCATGGTCATCCTAGGAATGTTCAATCAATGCATAAAATGGATAACCAACAAAGTCCACAAATATGGGTACCCTCCACACAAGCTGGGATATTTATAACTGGCTGGAACCCTAGTAGTAATGAGATCCTTAATACATGAAATGTGTTCTTGTGAACTATACACACTATAGATTTGGATTCCCCACTATACACTCTTTTTATCCATTCCTCATCGGATCCACTAAATTTGCTAAAATTTGTTCCATTAACTCACTTAAACTACAAAAATAAAAGGGTAAAATCCCAAATATATGATTCCCATCCTTCAAGTGATGGATATTGATATTCCAGTCATACATGTATGATGTTTCACAGAACTAATTTTCAAAATTTGGTATCGATGCCTAGTACTAAAATCTATGAACCATTATAACACCATGAAACATCCACAACTCATTATTACTATCCTCATATGCACATCCAACTGGAATACTATAGATTAATCACAATTAAATTGAATCGAAAATGTATAATCAGTGACCCTATGGGCCCATGATAAATTAAACAAAGAACAAGGTGGGAGAGTTACAAAAAAAAGTTAGATAATCATTAGCTATTGTTAACCCTGCCAACAATAATAATTTTAGAAACCAAAAGTGGCGTAAAACATTGACCCATTTAAAACATTAAATTAGGACTAACAATGTTAATTAATACCTAGTTCACAAAAAGAACATATATCTTGGAAACTCATTAAATATTCTATCCATGGTCTACCCACCCTAGTAAGAGGGTGAAAATAAAACATAAATGATCCCTATATAGGTAATAGGTCAATATATTGGTAACAATACATTCACATGTAATTTTACTAAATATTTTTACATTATCATCATTCATCCAATGAATCTCATCATTAATTCGGTGTCGATCAATGTTCTTAAGTTCATCAATAGTAACAATGTCTCCTTATCCTCCTCTATATTGCCCCATTGTTATGAAAATAACACTAGGGGCCTTATATTGCAATTTATAAATAGATAACTTTTTAGGATTAATGAGAAATAAATTAAAAATATCATTTATTTAAGTCATTTATTTAACCCACAAATGACTACCTTCAGCCAAATGTCAAAAAATTACAAAATTTGTGTCTCACCATGGATAATATCCATATTCTATAAATTACAATGATCTTATATTTTCTTAATTAGGATGTGAATAATTATAAATCATTTTATTCTATAAATCTATGTCTATATTATTTAATATGTTTGTTATATTAATTTTGCAGTAGGGACACACCCAACACATATATTCAACTACAATGAAAAATCCATTAATACATAAAGTAATATCCAAAGGATAAAACAATGAGACCCATAATTGTTACATTATCCCCACCATAATATATTTTCCTTAAAAATAAAAATACACAAACAAGATGAGGTTACTAAGATCACATTTAGATCTCATGCTTCCAAGAGAGTTTCACACATTCCCACCATACAAATTCACCCAAAAACGGGGAGTGGTATACCCAATCATTATCCTCTCTTATTGATCCCCGTTTGACACAAGATACTCAATGAAGGTGTATAAATCCTCAATTTTAAATTCACCTTGTTTAATCACATTTTATGACTGTCTCAGTTATATTTTTAGGTATAATACAATGAATACATCATGCACTTGGTCTAACTATGGGGTAATTCCATGTGGTATTCATTATCTACGACCCTATATACAATCATCAATGTCACTATGGACATTGAGGAATGATTTATATCATACAAAAACTATAATGTCCTTATTGTGTTAAGACATTCAAAAAAATGTGGTGACATTTCTGAAATTCCAATGGCCGATGTCAGCAATCCACATTAGACTTTTGTTGAATCTGATATTTCTTCAATTGATCATGGATCACTTCATCCCTCTATGACATTTATATCACTAGTTTTGTACCATGAATATATTTCTCACCAATCCAATGAATCATTTTGGGTGGAATTTAAGTCCCCCATACAATGACTCAATTGTTTACAAATTGATTTTGTAGTGATAATGTTTTTATTATTAAACCCCATAAATTGATATGTTATCCTTTCAGATTCAAATAAAGTCCCAAATTATAGGCTCTCTATATATATTTTAAACATGGTAAGTTATCTCTTTAGGTCCTTGTTTCATGTTGTGAAATGAATTGATCAAACATAAATATGTTTTGTATTCCTTTCACAAATACCTTAATCAGGGTGATGTGAACATGAAATCGTAGTCAGAGATGATCTTCATGGTTACCCCATATAACTAGGTGATATCCTAAATATACATATTCCCCAGACACTCTATAAAATTTAAATATTATATAGAGATAATGTGTTACCACTTTAAATTCCAACAAAACCCACTTTTATGCAATCATGGGCTCTAGTTTTCCTTAGAATCTCCATAAAAAATCAACTGATTTTTCATCCCACTTTTATTTTGGGACCTCAACTAGTTTTGTTAAAACTACTTAAAAATTGGTTGTTTCTATTACTTAATAATATGTGGGGAATGATGAGACCATATTGGTAGTAAAACATCATAAAATTCCACCAAAACATTCATTGATGGTTTTTTACATCATTGAGACTATCGAATATACCTCAAAGGGGGAGGTATGAACCCCCATAAAAACCAATTAAAAATGTTGTCATAACTGCCATATGTAACAGAAAAAGGAAAAAATTCTGCCCAACATGTATTAATACATTATGTGAAATTATTAAGGATTTATTGTTTAAAATAACTTCATAGTAAACATCACAAAATTAATGCTCTCTTATATGCTGATGAAGCTATGGATTCACAACAAAATATTGAATATAAAATTAATACCTATCCATTACTATGGGTATATTCATTGAGTCCAACTACTATATTGTGTCTTCCACCTTGAAATAATATTATTTCCTCCAAATTTAATATATAACAAAAGTTACCATCCTAGTATTTTAGAAAATCACAAATTCATAGTCTTGAGGGAACTCAAATTGATGCATCTATCTTGGGTTAAAGACTATCTTGGTTAGTTATTACATGATATTCTAGCTTTATGAGTAAGAAATGAAATGATCACCATGAAAATAAATCCTAATAACCATCAAGGAACAGACTAATGCTACAAAAACCATGTTATGGGTCATGTAGTTATTCATACGGTGTATCAATTTCTTTTTAAACATTAAAAAATTTCTTTAAACTCTGTACGAAAACACATAAAATACAATAAATATTAGAATAAAAACACACGTAATCGTAACCCTATTTTAGTAGTCTCAATATATATTTATTAGTCAATCACTATTTCATCTCCTCTAATAATCCCTAACACTTATCAGTACATGAAATAAAAATTCCATTTTTATATCAAGGTATACACAAGGGGAATCAATCATTGAAAATATTTCAAAAATATATTTGTATTATGATAAAAATATGATTATATACAACACAAACAGTAAAAATAGTGTAGGAGGAAATTAATGAACTAGAAAAATATTTTACAATTCCAATACTACAATACGACTAGAGATGACATTACCGATAATGTGAACATACTAAATCCAAGACAAAATCATGAAGATATTATGATATAATTAGTTCACTTATTCTAAGAAAATAAATATAATAACTGTTTTATATGATCCTCTAATAATGAATGTTAAATGATAATTTCATTGGTAATGAAAACCATAACCAGATCAATAAAATGTCAAGATGATATACTTCATATGGGACAGAAACATTATATTGGACATTTTCACACCAAAAGACGCCACTATGAACACTATATTCACATAGTGATGTTGGAATGTTGCCTTTAGAATATCGTACCATTGAACACAAAACTAATGCCATCAATAATTAAGATAGAACATTGATAATTGCCTCATGCCTTTCAACAAGTAAAAGAGGTTTTCAATCCATGGATTGGGGTACATATTAATGATAATAACCTAGTTCAGGTGATGGAAAAAATATAATCCTGATCCATCCAAAAATTTAAATGTATAAAATTATGTATTCATAAGTTGAGACATGGAGTGTGATAAAATCCTTCTCAACATAACCCTGGCTCTCAGAGTTCAGTAGGTCACATCCTATATATCGTAGAAGATATAGATTTGGTTCTGAGTTTTAGTTCAAAGAAATATTTGATATCTTAACATGGAGTAAACAGGATGCAAAATACTCTCATAAGTCATCATATCCATTTAATAGTAGATTTAACATGAAACGAAAAACATATATTGATCCAAGGGTTATACTCACCAACAAATGAGATATTTTTTGTATCCTATTACACACGAGTTCAGTCTACACTAACATAGATTAACTATCTCCCAAAAAGGAAAAACACATCTCACCCAATCAGAAAAATTTCAAAAATTATGGATAATAGTCAAAATAGGTATCGATAGAATAAAATTGAGAATATCATAAATAATATGAAATATCATAATTACTATTTAAATATGTTTAATGAGAATAAATATTCTCAAAGTGGGAAGTCACACTACAATAAGAGAGGTGTGAGTTCCAAAACATCGTCATTATGAGTCTCTGATAAAAAGGGATGACTTGAGGGATCTAATATAAACTCATAGTATTGAAAAAGGGATCTAGAAAATAATGATTCGATCATGCATGTGGATACTGAATATAAATCTACAGTATAGAAGTCACATAAAGAACATCAAATCAGATATGGGCCCCCTAGTTACTTAGAATTCACTACCAAAAGTTATCAATTCTCTTTAAAAAATGATCTATATAAATAATGTTCCCAACAAAAAAATTTCAAAACTGGACTTAATAATAAAAATTAATGTAATACATCTGCCAAACTAGGACACTATCCAGTTTGGGTAGCAATAACTCACCCATATGACTTTAAAACACACAACAAGAAAATATGTATTTGTATGGGAAGTGTTAGGATTCTACTATTTGTTGAATCCACGTCCAGAATCACTGTCATATGGTTACACTACGAGAAAAAGGTGTTTTTGTGACGGGTTATTTGCGACGGGAATAAATCCCGTCGCAAATAAGTTTATTTACGATGGGGGTATTTTCCCGTCGCAAATAACCACTTATTTGCGACGGGGAAATCTCACCCGTCGCAAAAGGCTTGGCGCGCTTTGCGCGCCAAACCGCTGGAAAGTTATTTGCGACGGGTGGTTAGAACCCATCGCAAATAACCGGCGGCGGTAAAAACTATTTTCGACGGGATTATACCCCGTCGCAAATACCCGGTAGCGGTAAAAACTATTTGCGACGGGAATATACCCCCCGTCGCAAATAGTATGTCGGCAGGTTAATATTTGCGACGAGACCCGCTGCAAATAACTATTTAACTGTTGACCGTGATAAATGCGGGCTCAAGTATTTGTGACGAGTCCCGTCGCAAATAATACTATTTGTGATGGTTATCCTGTCGCAAATACTCCCGTCGCAAATAATCTAACCTATAAATACCCCCACCCGTTTTTTTCCATTCATTCTCAACATCTCTGAAAACTCTATTTTTTTCTTATGTTTAATTTTTTTTTCCAGATTTGATATTGATGTATTCAACAATTATCAGAGATCAACCTCAGATCAATTTTAATGGTATTTATTTTCTTTTTAATTTAATATTTAATTTAAATTTTTTATTAGTTTTATTTATTTTTAATTAGTTGTAATTTAATTGTGTTTATATTGTCTTGTTATTTAATAAATTTAAATTATTAGTATTAATTTTTCATAGTTAATGGTAATTAGTAGTAATTTATAATAATTATAAATAATTAATAATAAATATGAATAAACCTCCCCCATGGATGCATTAACCCTTACAACTAAGAAATTTCATTTTTTTATACATTTAATGATCTATATATATATATAGTTATATTTATTCATATATTAATATAGATTTATATTAATATAAATATATTTGGTTATATAAATATATATATATATATTTATTTGTTTATTAATATATATTTATTCTATATATATATATGTAGTTATATGTTTTTATTCGAATATTTATTTGTATATTAATTAATATATATTTATAAGCTTAGTTTTAAATAAATTTATAAAATATGGGTTTTTATGTATATGTATAAATAAATAAATAAATACATATATACAATAGATACACACACACACACACACACACACACACATATATATGTATAGTTATGAATGAATACATAGGAATGAGGGGGTGAAAATCCATTGAGAATGTTAAAACGGCTATAACTTCTAATCCGTAAGTCCGTTACAACTCCACAACCACTCAAATCGAAGAACATGAAACGATCTTCGATATGATATGCGATACATGCCAAAAGGACATCCGGATCGGATGTTATAGCCATTTGAATTTTTAAAAGACCATAACATCTAATACATAAGTCCGTTTCTGCTCCACAATCAGTCAAATCGAAGAACAAGAAACTATCTTCGATATTATATATGGTAGAGGTTTATCGGACATCGGGATCAGAAGTTATAGCTATTTAAACGGTGGAAAATCGGAGTACCCTGACTAAAAACTCAGTTTTGGAGGCCTTCTGGGCCATTATGGCCTTGAAACAACCTTGGACCGGTTCCACCGGTCCATGGTACTGTAGATCTCGTCACAGGCTTCGATTTGATATGCTGTGGAGCTCAAACGGAGTCCCGGATCAAAATTTATGACCATTTGATGTTTGGGTTTCATTTTTAACTTTTTTTCCATCTTTCATTAATTTTTTTATTTTTTTTATATTCAAAGAGTTATTAAATGACTATTAACTGATAAAAATTACAGAATTACTAATTAAAAATATTTTTTAATTTATTTTATTAGCCTCTTTTACTGAACATCTTATACATTCATATTTGATTTTCATTCTTCCTTTCTAAAACATTTTTTAAAAATAAATATAATATTTATATCAATATAAATAGGTTTATTGATTTATATAATAATAAATAAATTTTTATTTTTTTTTTAATTTTCTATTATTATATGCGACGGGAATATATTCCCGTCTCAAATACTTATTTGCGACGGGCCCGTCGCAAATACCCGCTTCGAAGCAACCATTTGCGACGAGAATATGGCCCGTCGCAAAGACTTTTTGCGACGGGCCCGTCACAAATGATTTTTAAAAAAAACCAGAAACCTATTTGCGACGGGCCAATTTCCCGTCGCAAATACGTGTTTTTGCGACGGGCCCGTCGCAAAAAAAATTAGTTGCGATGGGGTTTTCTGCAATGGACGATTTGCGACGGGGCCCCATCACAAAAGGCTATTTGCGACGGGATCCCGTCGCAAATGACCCGTCGCAAATATCTATATTTCTCGTAGTGTTACTATAATATCAATCAATTATATGAAGATGACCGGATATTAGAATCACCATCTAACAAGGTGGGGTTTGAGGGGATGACATTGGTATATAACAAACATTGAGAGGGAATGGTTGTGAATTAGTGTAAAGATCATTTTCACTTTTTATAAAATTTTATTCCTTTACAAGGTACACTACTCAATATGGTAATCTTTTCTTATGAATAGTTGTGAAATAATCGAGTACCACACAACCACTATAAATAAAATTCTTTATAGAGGATTAAAAAAATCATGGATTATCCATTCACATTTATTTGACTATTGTCAATTGATATTGATTATTTTATAAAAACTAGATGGCTCATTATATTATCTCCAAATAAAATCATCACCATCTTGTTATGGTAATTTTTAACAGTTATAAATTCATCTACTAGATGAGACAAATATTTCATGTCACATTATTTATATTTTCTTATAATATTTTTTAACTCGTGACATTCACAATATTTGGAATGAAACTATTCTAACTCAATATAGAAGTAAAAGGAAACCTAATCTTTTTATTCAAGTTAAATGAGTCATAATAACCTAAATATATTGTGGATAGATTATCCTATATTTATCCTTATACTAAATGATGATCATAAAACATTATAGTATCTTTTCAAACCTCTTTTAATATTTCTAGTACATAATATGTCTTTTATTACGTGAATCACAAACCTCCATAATGATTATGAAAATTATTATTGTTCTTCTTAGAATCATCACAGTCAATTCTCTTCTTCTTCAATAAAATATCAAGAGTTATTGTTGTATAAGTTCATCTTGTGTCTTCATGAAGTATTAAATATTTATATAGATTATTTTTGTTGTATTTAATTTTTTATTTTGGGAAATATTTTTTCTCAATAACTCAACACACACATAACATGGATATAAAGTCTCGTGATATTATTCCCAACATCTGTATCATGTTCAGTAAACACTATACATGGATATCATATTGCAAGTAAATTTCTTAATATCCTTGGATGATCAATATAATGAATTGGTCCTCTAAATTATTTAATCTAAAAAAACAGGAAAAATTATTATTATATTATATTATTTAAATTATAGATTCATTAAGGATTCAAGTTATCATGTTTTCTTCTTCAGGTCACATGAAATTTTGATATTCATTCATAAATTGTTCACTATCTTTTCCTAAATTAAGTTATGTTCATGAAAGTATTATTAATTTTTGATATAATATTCTTTTTTCACTAATTTTTGATTCATGAAAGGTACATCATGTTTTTTACACAGTACACAATATATTAGTCACTTCTTCAATTTAAAAAACATGTTTTTGTAATAGGAACATATATAGATTATTCACGAATTACAATGGGGGTTTATTATTAAATAAATGGATCAAAGATAAATTCATCACATTTTGATTCGAGTGTGGAAAAATATCCAAAGTCTCACGGTTCTAATTCCTTCCATAATAGAGTATGTGGAAGCTCCTCTATTCACGTAGCCTAGGAGTGACACAGAACAATGCCACTTTCTGTAACAGATAGTGATGTTATTAATATTTTCATGACTTATTAAATACTCCCTTTACTTATTTTATATAAAATGTTCATAATATGTGTGAAATATTAATTTTTTAATTCTAATTATATTTTTTTATCATTATTAGAAGTAGTCCAATTGAGTCAGTTTTGTATTTATTTTATAACTATTACCCTATGGATCCAAATTTTGTGGTTCTTATTTATTTTGAATTCTCATATAATATCCAACATTTAATTAGAACAGATCATGGGCCATTTCTTCCATTTGAAGTCCAATATAGACCACATAAGAAAGCCAACAAAATCTACGAAGAAACATGACCATCATTAAAAATTTAATTTATGGGATACATTTGGAAGTACAAATTATTTATTTATCTTCCAATGTATGGGGAAAATTGTAAGAAGTCATGGATAAAACATTCAAGGCCCAAATCCATTTACAATGGTCCAACTAATTTATTTTATATGTTCCCACCATTCTGGTTGGGAATTAAAATCAGTACAATATTCATGACATGACTCTAGATCTATTCATCAAATCAAGCTAAGATTGTCCATTGTGAAATAGGATATATAGGTTCCCTACTATGTTGATGAAAGAATTTGGATTTGAATGAATCATCAGATTCCAAAATCCATTCACATTTGGCCATAAAAAAAGCATGGATTGAAATGGAATGTTTATTGTTTTTAATCAAACACCCATCAAATTGGCTTCATATGTCCAAATGACTCCAAATTTTGATATAAGTCAGAAAAAATAGTATCTACCTCTTTAAAGAAGTATATATCTAGTTATTTGGCTGTCTTGATGTACAAATCATCGATCCAATTGGAGGGATATATTGGGAATGCAAAAAATCCACTTCCTTGGGCTACAAATACACCCCCCTCCTCTCCTTGCAATGAGATCTCATTTCAGAAGATAAGAGATCATATTGAGAACAACAATGCCTTTTCAAGGGCTTGGGAAGACCTAATATACTACTGTTTTCACTTGATTGACCATTCCTCCTCTCATTGTTTTCTTTTACTTTTGTGTTCTTCTTTGTTGTAATCATGTCTGTATTTATTTTGTAATTATATTTTAATTAAAGTGTCTTATTATATATCTATTATTCTCATCCACATTATTTTGTTTAATATTATTGTTCTTAAAATAGTTTAAATACAGTTTAATCGCTTTCCCTTCTTTTTCTTTCCCATTTAATTTATGTTCATTTTTAATCCCCTTCATCATTTATGTGTTTGTTCAACACACAATTCCTTTATTATCCCTTTTTTTTCTTATCTTATTAATTTATCATAATAATAATTATAACCAGATTAATAATCAATTAAATGGATGAGTAAATCTACAATTGGGGTGAGTCATAATGTGGGTATATTATGTGATTGGTATGCTTTGCTCGATGAGTATTTTTGAGTTAATATTGTATATATTGAACTGTATATGTCATGGATTAATGACATGTTTTATTTAATATGTTGATTCCATGGATTTTTGGAACCACAAATACACTACCATAAACATGTATTGTTAATGATTGGAACCCTAAGTTATGTTATGGCTTGGATTAAAGCTTTAACACTTGGGAATTTCCATCAATATCATCTTGGGATGTGGGTATTAATTTAATTAAATATAATGAAAAGTTCAAGGATATAATAATATTAAATCCCAAATAATGAACTCACCCCAATCATTAGAAAATTGTTAAATAAAAAGTCATCCAAAAATTATTTCATTAGCTCAGCAAGGAAACCCCAAATAAGAATGCTATTAACCAAAAACAACTAACTATTAAAATGTATCATCCCCAAGGATTAGACCCAAGTGCTGCTATACACATTAGCAGAGCATTGGAACATTGAATAGTATATTGGTGAAAATTGGTAGAATGTTTAAAATAGAACCATTGCTGGGGAGGGTTCAATTAAATAGTCCTTAGATTCTGGTAATTGTAATTAAAATTTAAAATAATTGATTGAAAAAACACACAATGAAAATACCATCTTTGCATAAAAATCATAAAATGAAAAAAACAAAGAAACAACTCTCTTCCTATTTCTTCCAACATCTCTCTGAATTACCCATAGTCGTCCAAACAATCCCTCAGATTTTTTTAACCCTGAAATTTCGTGAACACTTCACAAACATAGGAGGAATATTAGGGATAATCAAATAATTGAAGAACTAGTCCTTGTCCAACCAATTGAATTAGATATGGCCAATCCTAGTGAACAGACACATTAATAACTTTATACCCCTAATATGATTTACCAACCTCTTTGTATTCAATATCAAAATATAGAGGCTAACATCGAACACAAATCGTGTTTGATTCATCTTCTCCCTCATTTCCATGTGCGAGCTGGTGAGGATCCATATCTCTATTAAATGAGTTCCAAGTAGTATGCTCTACCATGAAGCCTCAAGGAGTTCTTGATGAATAAATCAAACTCCGAGGATTCCCTTTCTCCCTAGACGACACTACTAAGTCATGACACTACTACCTTCCTCCTGGTTCCACAACCAAATGGAATGAAATGAAGTGACACTTCTTAGAGAAATTCTTTCCTTCTTCTTGTAATTCATCTATCTGAAAGTAAATATGTAGTATTAATCAATTCGCAAGTGAATCTCTTCATGAGTACTGGGAGATATTCAAAATTCTTGTTGCAACTTGACCACACCACTAAATCATTTACCTACTATTGATCCATACTTTATGAGGGGTTATTGGTGATGTGGAGAACTCTCATTGATGTCACAAGTGTTGGTTCTCTTGTTGATAAAACTCATGCAGCTTCTAGAGATCTCATAAGAAACATGGATATGATCAATAAACTATTCCATACTCGAGAAAATGATCAAGTCAAAAAATCCCAAGATGATAAATCAATAGAGCCGAACAAGATGACTATGTGGATGAGTGAACTTACAGGTCTTGTGCAACAACATGTTGTGGCTACCAATGCCCCAACATCATCTTATCCACAATCAATGTTTCATGGACCTGTAAAAAACTATGGTATATGCAACTCTTCATCTCATCCAACAAACACATTTCCACAACATCAATAGGATCAATCTGATTCATCTGGAATAATGTTTATCAATGATGCATATGCTCAGTGGAACCCCAGACCTCCACAATCAGTTTAGTTAATTAGAAACTTCAACCAACCTCACTCCGAGCCCTTCTCTTATTCCTATAAACAAGGCCTAAGGTATGGTAATCCTGTCTCTCATCCCCCTCAATTCCCTCCACAATACCCAAACTAGTTTCAATATGGTCATGGTGTCGGTAACTTCTAATAACCTAGTCCTTTTGTTCCTCAACAACAAAGGAACAATCCTCTTCTAGGCGTCCACTATCCTAGAGATCCTTTTCAATTCCAAAACCAATACAGTCACTTTCCCAAGAACCAAAATCTAGGTAATCCCAATTTGTGAAAAGCCTCTTCATCCATGAAAACATGGGATAGTGAAGTAGAATATCATTCCTCATTCACCCATTCCAACCTCAAGAGTATTGCTGCCCAAATTGGTCAATTTACATCCCACCTTAGTCCGCAGCAACCATCCAATTCTCCCCATGTCCCAACTCCCACCTCAACCATTACCCAACCCCAATGGTAATGTATGTGAAATTGCACTAAGATCGGGGAATCAAATTTCTATGCCTCAAAAAAATTCCTCCAACCCCCTTTAAATGTTGACCAAGAAAATGAAATGAAAAAAAACATGATAAAGAATCTGAAGTCATTCCCTCACCTCCATAAATTCCACTTAGGAACCCAATTCCTTTTACTCAAGCAATTTCTATGCCAAAGAAGTAATTTAAACCCGATCCTGAAATTCTCAACATGTTTAGATGTGTTTAATACAACATTACCCTCTTATATTCCATAAAAATAATTCCTATGTATGCCATGTTTCTTAAAGAATTGTGCACCTAAAAGAGGCAACTTAGGACCTTCGAAAATGCTTCCACCCAACAGTATATTCCTATAATGTGAAAAGATCTAATAACCTTTACGGTTTCATGGAAAATTGGAAGTTCCACCTTTGATGACGCACTCATAGAACTAAGAGCCTCAATTAATGTTATGCCCAAATCCATCTTCTCCAACCTTAGTCTAGCTCCCTTACACCCAACGGGTGTTCTTAATCAATTTACCAATCGAAGCATTGGCAGTCTTGAGGGTATAATTGAGGATGTCCTTGTACATGTCAATGATCTTATCTTCCCAGCTTACTTCTATGTCCTTGACATGGAAGGTGAGACAACTTCTTTAAAATCTCCTCTTATTTTAGGATGTCCATTCCACATGACATCTAAAACCTAAATTGAGGTCCATCTTGGCATCTTATCCATGGAATTTAGTGAAAAACTATTCATCTACAATATTTTTTAATCCATGTCATACCCATCGCAGATTGAATCAACATTCTCAATCTAGGCATTTGAAAGCCTCTCCAAGAGTTTCTTGAATCCCAATCCATCATATCCTTATTTTTCTACAGGTAGAATAGTTTGTGAATATTAAATCCTTATTAAAAATTTCTAAATAGAGAATTATAGGTTGACATGAAAAATGATAACTCCATTGATCTAAATAAATATAGAAAAATAATTAGAATCTCATATTGCCTCTAAACTCCACTTCTACAGCTTGGATGATAATGAGTAAAATGAAATATAATGATCATCTATTGATTCAGATCCATTTATCCAACATTAATCACTTCCAATCCGTGATTCCGAAAATTATGTTATATCTGAGGTTAACCCTAGACAAAGGTGTTTATCTTGTCCCAATGAGAGTGAAGGTTGTGAGATTTGTTCCCTGATTAAAAAAGTTATCACTACTGAGGTTGAAGTTGACCATTCGTATGAGAACAACATTGAAATAATAGATATTGAAAATATTATTCAGTCTTATGACTCCACGGATCCTTATTACTCTACATTGGTATGTGATGAGATAAATTAGTCAAACAAATTGGGATCCAATACTGTGGTTTTGTGTTATCTGATCCTTACATAAATGAACATTCATAATTGAGACATATTCCAGACTTTTTAATCATATAAAACCATCACTTTGTTGGTAAAATCATTACTCACATTAGAGGACAAAGGAAGGATAGTCATATTCTCTTTCTACTCCCATTGAATTGCATGAAAAACAATAAGGAAGGGATGAAATTAGTCAATGAATCATCAGTCCTCCCAAAGGGAAAGTATTTCTGCAATCACACAAGATTTGACAAAATAAAATGGCCACCGTCAGACTATGGGTAGTCCATTGTAACTATTGAGTTGTAGACAAAGAAATTCAGTGCTTCTTGGGAGGCAACCCAGGAATTATTTTCCTTTTATGAAATTTTAATTTCTTTTTTGATTTTTATTAGATGAAAAATGATTTTTCTTTTTTAGGTAACATCCCACAATCCTGGAATGACATCGACTTCCATCAAATCCCCAACTTCTGAAGTCGACCCAATATAGGATGGAGATGGAAATACACCAAATCCAAACCAGGGGCACCACTTTCCCTTTAAATGTTGTATCATTCTCTCTCTATCTCTCTCTCTTATTCTTCTTCCTCCCTCATTCTCATTTTTACCACATTCCTCATAAAATTTTGTATTTATTCATTCTCTTTTTAGTTGGATTGTCTTCAAAAAAACTAAAAAAAACTAAAATACTAAAAAATAAAAAAATGTAAAAAAAACAAAAAGAGTCATACTTACTCAACTTCAAATTTTCAAATTTTGTCTAACCTTTAATGGGAGTCAGTCAACATGATTTCATCTCAATTTTTTTATTTTCTTCATAAATTTGGAAAATAAATATTGTGTCAAAACAAAAAAAAATTGAATGATCAAATGGTGATTTGGAATATTATTTTCCCCACCTTTGAGAAACAAAATTATCTTTCATGCCAAGGACAACTATGACCAAATTTTAAAAATGTGTTTTTGTTCACCCCCATTTGTGAGTCTTCAGTTTGTGTACCTTCAAGAAGAATATCCTACTTTATTGTGCATTAATATGATAGAGGCATTTTCAGAACCACGTTAGAATCACAATATCCAAATAGTCTCCCATATCCCTTACATTAAAACTACTTTTGAAAGCCCCTTTGATCATTTGAAAACCATTTCTTTGATAGCCAAATTACAAGCCCAATACCTTTTCCTACCCAATATCAACATGGATTTTCATATCATATTTTTTTTAAATTTATGTGTTGGGGGAATGAATTTCATTTTGGGTACCCTTTGTTGGTTTTCGACGAGTTGTTATATGATTTAGGGAAAACTTCCATTTTAGTATGTGGAAGAGGTTGTAATTTAGTGAGTTTTGATGAATGTAATGTACTAAAATTTATGTAATTTTTAAAATTTTATTGACATGTGTTTAAAAAAAATAAAATGATGAAAAAAAAATTCAAAAAGAAATGAAAAAATGGGTTCTATATTGAGAAATTCCAAAATCACGCTTCATCAACATTTGATATTGTTATGACTATTACAATTAGTGTCATGATCTGATAAAACATGAGTTGGGAAATGAGTTTGAGATCATTTTCAAGTTAAAAATTCAAAAAATGAAACAAAAAAAGAACACATGCATTATATTATTTTTTCATTGGGAGATGTTTTGTGTTTTGAAAATATTCCATCTTCTCATTCCCTTTATATTTCCTTCCATTTTTTGTGTCTTATTTTCCATTTTCATTCCCTAGTAAGTATGTTTTTCTATTTTCTTTCATGTCTCATTTCCAAAAAAAAATGTGCATTGCTTTTTCCATGTTGGTGTTTTACCCCGTTTTTAATGTCTTTTGGATATCATTGTCCTACAGTCCCATAGCCATAGAAACCCCCCCCATAAGACCTCTTGATTTATGAGAACATTAGGATAGAGAGTGTAAGGTGAGAGATCTTACAAAATCTATGATTTTCACTTATGGTTGGTGAATGTGTAAAGCTCTAAAAATAAATTTTTTCATCTTGAGAAGATTAAGTTTTGTGTGCCACCATTTTCCATTTCTAAATTTGAGCATGAAAAAATGAATTGTATTTGGAAGATTATTTCTGTAAAAATTTGAGATGTAATTCAATATGGATGAGTGAAATAGTCTAAACATCCCCTGATTGGAGAAAACAAAATTTAAATATTAGTTGGTGAGTGAAAATGATTCTTTCAGGTTTTTATATTTGTTAAAAACAAGGACATGCAAAATACTATGTGTGGGGGATTTGATGTTATTAATATTTTCATGACTTATTATCTACTCCCATTATTTATTTTATATGAAATGTGCATAATTTGTGTGAAATATTAATGTTTTAATACTATGTATAATTTTTCATTATTTTTAGAAGTAGTCCAATTGAGTCAATTTACTATTTTATTTATAAATATAACCCTACTAATCCAAATTGTGTAGTTTTAATTGTTTATTATTACTAATTTAATATCCATAATTTCATTATAAGGGATCATGGGCCAATTATTCCATTTGAATGATCTTATGGACCACACGAGAAGGCCTACAGAATCTGTGAGGAAACT
The DNA here is from genome assembly GCA_963277665.1 of Viscum album. NCBI lineage: Eukaryota > Viridiplantae > Streptophyta > Magnoliopsida > Santalales > Viscaceae > Viscum > Viscum album. The sequence continues at coordinate 1,884,972,696 of OY728130.1, forward strand.
GGACCAGCCATAAATATTTAAATTCTAGGCTCAATTATGAAGACTAAATTCATTCATTATCCTCCAATGATCCAAGGGAAACGTAAAAAGTCTTGGATTAAAATTTCAAGGCCAAAATCCAAGTACTAGGGGCCCAATGGAGTTATTTAAACTCAGCCTACAATTCTGGTCGGAAATTAAAATCAGTACAGTATTCATGACATGTATCCTGATCTATTAATCAAATCAATCTGAGATATTGTAGAGTGAATGAGGCGATATTTGTGGATTAATTTTTTGAAGAAATAATTCGTATTTGAATTCATCTTTCAATACCAAAATCTATTAACTTTTTGGCCATCGAAAAACTGTGGATTGAAATGGACAATTTGACTATGTTTAATCCAACCTCCCTAACATTGGATCCATATGCTTAAATGAATCCAAATTTTGAGAGCTGTCATCCAATGTTATTATCTACAACTTTGATGAAGGATATATCTTTCGATTATGTTGTCTAGATGTCTAAATCATCGATCCAAGTAGAGGGATAGATTGGGAAATCCAACAGTCCACTTCCTTGGACTCTAAATACATCCCTCCCTCTCCTTGTTAAGAGTTTTCATTTTAGAAGAGAGAATTACACATTCACACGAACAGTTCATTGACAAGGGCTTTGGAGGACCTTCCATACTCATTTTTTCACTTTAGAGTCATTTCCTCCTTTCATTGTTTCCATTTACATTGCAGTTCTTCTTTGCTGTAATCTTGTAAGTCTTTATTGTGTAATACTGTCATAATAAAAGATTCTTTTTCAATATCTATTATTATAATAGACATTTTTTAGTTTAATATTTTTTTCTTAAAATAGGTTGAATAGAATTTAATCTCATTCCTTTCATTTTCTTTCTTATTCAATGTAATTTTCGTTTTTATTTCGCTCCACCGTTTGTGTGTTTTTTCGACGCACCACAATATTCTTATCCCTTTATTTTTCTTATCTTCTTAATTCATCATCATAATTATTATAAACATATTACTAATAATTTAAATGGCTAATTAATTCTACCTTTGGGGTGAGTTATAATTTGGGGATATTAAGTGATTGAGAGCCTTTTCTCGATGAGTATTCTTTGAGTTAAGATTGCGTATGTTGAACTTTAAATGTCATGGGTTAATGAAAAGTTTTTTATAATATGTGGATTCCATGGATTATTGGAACAAAAAATAAACTATCATAAACAATTAATTGAAAGGATTATAACCACATGTTAAGTTACGACTTGGATTAATGGTTTAACAATGGGGAATTCTAATCAAAACCATCTTGTGAAGTGGGTATTAATTTAATGAAATATAAAGAAATGATCAAGGATATACTAAGCTTAAATCCCTAAAAATGAACTCGCCCCAATATTTATGTAATTTCTAAATAAAAAATTATCCATAAATTCTCTCATAAGCTCTAAAAACAAACCCCCCCAATCAGAATACAATTAATTAAAAACAACAGACTATAAAAATGTATCATCACTGAGGATTCGACCTGAGTGATGCTATACACATTATCAAAGCCTCAGAAATTTTTAATAGTCGATAGGTGAAAATTGGTAGCGAATTTTAGATAGACTTGTTGATTTATTGTTTTTATAAAATCATATCTCTCAAATGAATAAATGAGTGGTAGTAACAATATTATCTTTGATTCATCGATATAAATAGTAATGGTATCACTTTCTAACCCCCACCCCTTAGTCATCAAATATTTCCCATGATGCTATTCCAACAATTATTCCCAATCATTTCTTTTTGTATCACCTAGATCTATTGGATTGTGAAATGAATATGTTCTCTAAATACCATGGGATTAATTTCTTTTAGGCCTACCTTATATTTTTATGATATCATAATATATATGTGATAAAAATACATTCTACTTCAAATCATTATCATTATTCAGTCATATGGCATGTACATATGGCCTCTTAATAATCCTTTTCATTTGGAAATGTCATCCCCAAAATAGAACACCTGATTAAATGAAATTTGTATCATGCATGCGTATCACCCCAATGAATAGAATTTTTCATGTTATTTTTTATTACGATGTTTATTATCAATGTATGGATCGATCACTAATGTCAGCTAATCATTGATATACAAGATCCAGGGGGTGTTATTATCATGAGAAAGGATATGGATATGTCATATCTTAGTGATCATTAGGTCACAATAGATTTAACATATGTTTGATGTTGAAATATTTTAAGAGGGGAACAATATATTACTTAAATCTCACCCCACATAGAACATTTATGTGTTTGAGTACTGCTATATTAATGATTATATATCTATTTCCTTCTCGAAAGGTAAAAATAGTCAAAACCAAGAAACAACCTATGAACACACCATATCATGGGAAATTCCTCACAATAAAGTATCTCTATAAGAACTATGCAGGTGTTATTTTTCAATCAATCTCCTCTACATGCTTCATACAGGTACAATGGAAGATTATAATCACACATGCATCCTATAGTTGTCAATGTAGATTGCCTACCATGTGGTAGACCCCAAGGACCACATGTGTTGTTGATGAATTCCATGACTAGCCTAATGCCCAAAATATTTTAAGAAAAAACCATGAAATAATGAAGTCAAAACATAAAATAAATTCCTTGTAATTATCAACATAATATTTCTAACCGTGTCACTCATTAAATACCCTACTGAAAATAATATTAATATTTAATGGTTATATTTTTCATCATGATGAAAATATTACATTCCTTGTATTATTTAATAAATCATTTTTGAAAATGAATATTTTTATTGTCTTAACTCCACTTATTAGAATATAAATTCCGAAAGGATCATTAATATCTTTATTATTTTTTTAAAAATTATGTCATGTCATATAATTTTTTTGAGACATGTTATAGACATTAGGATCATATTCAACAAGTTCAATAAAAATAAATGTATAATTTTAATAATAAATTAATCAAAAAAATATAAATTTAGTAATTTCTTCTATATCCATTCATCCAACCAATATTTATTTAGAAATAAAACATTGATATCACGAATACATTAGTTCCTTCATTCATTATTCAATCATCAGGGTTGAATGCTTATTATTGCCATATCTAGAAACTAACTCCATAACATCAATCACAACTGTCATTATATATATATATATATATATATATATATATATATATTAATAGATGAAGCTATTTCACTAAGCTCCATTTAAGATCCAAGAAAATATTTGAAAAAAATTCAACTCATTAACAAATTGAAATATTCGATTTCACCATTTTTATTTGATAGATATGCCTTCAATGTTCATTCTAAACGAATATGTCAATATGTGAATATATCCCTTTAATTTTCTATAAAATAATCTTACAATAATTAAACCTATTGTAATAAAATAAATATTTATTTTGAAATGAGTATTAGTAAAAAAAATAAGATATTATTCGTTATTCATTTCACTATATGTCTACATGAATATTTCTCAGTGTCGAAATCATGCATATTTTAATTAGATAAAAATGTATTCCTTTAACAAATCATCTTGAGACCATAAGAAATGTGAAAATATATACCAATATTATGGATTTATTCATATTTATTCTTCTATAAATATTCTTAAATGAGACATGATACATTGGTATGAATAATCATCCTGAAACACTTCCACTCACATAAAAAAACAAATATAAAGAATCCAAGTGAATAATAAAAGATATGTGGTCTTTGATCACTTATATAACTCAACATTAATTATTTATTTTCTATTAAATTGATCTGTTTGTGAATAAAATTTATAATTTTTGATAAAAGAAATTTTCTATTAGAAAAAACAAACCATTTCAAAGGACGTGATCTTTTTTAAAAATTATATATAAATTAAATTTGATTACAATTAAAATAATAATGATGGTAGCTGTATCAGTTTTTTACTTGTTTCCACATCATTGGAATAAATCCTCATTAAGTTCATAATGATTGATATTATTATTAATTTATTTTAAGATAATCCAATTTAGATAATAAACCAATATGGATCTAAAAATTTTCAATCACTATCTTGGATATCTATTACAACTTCGTGAAAGATGATATTCTTCAATACATGGTTTTTAGGATTCCATATAAACGGATAAACAATGATTGGTTCCTTATTATACGTATTCTCTAGGATATTACAACATAGTATTGACCTTCATCGAGGATAACCATATACCATATTCTTATTTTAAAGACAATTGAGGAATCGATCAAGGATGGTGATCTATTCAACTTTGTGGCCAAGAATTTACAGCATTGTTTGTTTCTCAAGTAATATTCTTGAGAACATGAATTAACTTTCATTCACTAAATTATAAGATAAATACAATACACATATATTTTTTGAATATTGTGGATATTTATTTTATATTAATGTGAATATCAAGGTTGAGGTGGTTTTCTCCACCATGTTTCCCCATTACATTTACCATTAACTCATTAAAAATTGTTCTTCAAGTATAATTGTGGCTATATGTATCTATCAATTTATCCTTTAAATTTTATGTGAAACATCAATATTAATGTTTTTTTAAATAAGTTGAATCACTTGGTGAAAATTTAATATTCTAACATAATTTTTTTTCTCGAATTATTTCATAACAATTTAACATAGAATAACTAACCATTTAATATGTCACACATAAATGATTTTATTATTTCATTCATATTACATCCCATTAGTACTTGTATTATCTTTCAAATTTTATATTCACTTCATTCTCCCAAAATATATTGGCTATATAACTAACATATAATTAGTAAATTTGGTTGCATGTTTTAGTTTTCCACATGATTCTTCTATGTTCTATCTGTATTAGAAGTTTTATTAGATGTAATGTTATTCATCCATCATATGGATTCTGTGTCAATGTCTTCTGATTTTTTTCCCGGATATGTTAATGGGATATTTTTCATTCATCACTTTCATTGGATTTCCTCTCAAGGCATCTTCTTCGTTTTAAAAAATATTCTATGATTTTCTTTTCACATCGATTTGGATACTTTTTTATAGGAGTGTCAAAATTTCTTATAAATGTCATATTTTCCAACATGAAATGTATTATCTTACATTAAAAACCCTTTATATTTTTCTATTTTTTTATTTAACTATATATTTTTTTTGTTCCATGTTAGATTACTCCATATTTACATATGAATTTTTTGTTCTTTAGAATATATTAGATTTCACTAGAAATATAATGGGCATCGCTAAAATATATTTTGGAAATTATTTTAACCAAGAACCATTATCTTTTTATTTCCTCAATGTTTTATTTTTAATTCTCTTCATATAATGTAGGGATCATCATGGGGAACTATATCCCTTGCCATTTTTTATAATCTAAAATACTGATAGTGGTGAGATTTTCATCAAATTTCATCATAAATATTTAAACCTATTTTTTGACATACACTATTCATGATTACCTATTTCAAATCAATTTTTTCATGATCGAATGGGCAGTTAATCATTATTTAAATATACTTGATATAGTTCATTGAACAATTTCATGACATTGTTATCACATTTTGGAGTTCTTACAACTTTATAATCCTCCAGTTTGAATTGGGGAGCATTAATAAATATCACATTCTATTTCAAAGTCTCAATATGTGCCTTTTCAATTCTGGTCAATTGAACATTAAATTAAACAAATTTAATTTTGGGGTTCTATTATAATTACAAATCATAGTCAGATTCACATAAATAACCCTCTTCAAGTGTCATATATTTAATTACCAATAAATTGCAAAGTTTTGTGATTTTATTTAAATTTCCATCAAATCTGAATCCTTGAAATCAATTATGTTCTTCAACATATCATCATATTCATGGATAGTTTATTATATAGTATCCATCAAACAATAATTCTATTAATATTATTAAATCCTTCTTTGGAACATATTTTTTGTTCCCTTTTTGTTGCAAAATATTATGTAACATTCCTATAGAGAAATTTTTTTATAAAATATTTCATTGTAAATTATTTTTTAAAAACATCTTTTACAATATATTGATCACATCATTAATATATTGAAAAATGTATAAAAATGGATTCTATATCCAGAGGAATACAAAGTATAATATCTATTATTCTATTAACTAATATATCACGAAATTTTTTAGATAGATCTACGTCACCAATTGTGAAAGAATCTTTATATCTATGATCATTCATAAAAGTTTTTTCAGAAACCATATAGTCTCAATAAATTGTTGACAAACACATTGAGGTAATATTATCCTTAACATTAGTGGTAAATTGAGACAATTTATCTCTATTTTCCATGCCTAATATATCAACCTTATTTGAAGTTGATAGATATAATGATTCCTTTTTTTAATACGATATTTATTTTCTATATATATATCACTTTCTCCTAATAATTTTTCGTAAATACATAGTTCTTATTAAATATAATTGAATCTTATAAAAAAATATTTCTCTGTTTAAGGATTGAAAAAAACACAAATATTCAATAAGAGAATAACTAGAATATATAAAAGGAAATAGTGGTGAACCATGTATAAGATAAAAATTTAAAGTAACTATTTTAATATACACACCACTATGACGGTGTGGGTTTTATTAACATTGTAAACACTTTCCCATTTTATAAATGTTTATTCATTTAATAGTTAATCTTATTAGTATATTGATTATCTTATCTTTATTTCATTTATTATTAAATAATATGAATATAGATAAATATTACATTAAAATATTTATATAGGGTTCATTAGTTAACCAAAGATTATATATTTTTTCAATTTTTTTGGAAAAAATAGATCACTACATAATTACTAGAAATGATTACATTTATGGGGTTACAGAAATCATGGTATAACAATTAACATAAATTTCTCTATTGTCAATTATTTTTTCTATTTTATAGATACTATTTGGTTTCATATAACACCTCTAAATATAGTCAATAAGATATTGTTATATAACTTGTAAAAACTAGAGAATTATTCCAAAAATATTGTTTTTTTGTATTTCACGTTATTTCATTGTACTTGAACATTCTTCTGCACTTATTACATACACAAAAGCATGAAAAGAAATATTTTTTCTATTCATTGTATCAAAATTAATTCCACGCTATTTTCATCAGCATATTTCTCTCCCAATAATCTAAATATGTTATTGACTGATAATCATATAATTAATCTTAATACTAAATGATATTGGATGATCAGTATTTTATTTGGTCAAACCTCTCTTCATCATTCAAGTGAACAAATGTATGTTCTTTCTAGAATAACAATCCTTCTTTTTTGATAATCATAAATATTAATGTTAATCTAATCATTATTATAATCTGTTGTCTTCTTTTTTAATTCAACATCAATACTTTTTTTAGAATTGGATCTCCTTTTTTCTTCTTTGTGAAAAAAAAGTTATTGAACTAAATTTCACTGAACATGCATTATTAATTCATGTTCAAATTTTTTTATAAACTAATTATCGTAAATACTATGATATATGTTATTATAGAATTATTCCCATTATCGAAAATAGTTTATCAACACTCTATTCATGGAAATCTTATTCCATGATCATTTTTCAATTTTCATGAATGTGTATTAAAATGCATGGTTCTTCTAAAAGTTATAAACCCAAGAAAAAAATATTTTTGATTATTATTTTATGATATTTTAATTATATTTTGGTTATGGATTGACATATACATGGTTTATAAATAATTTCACATAAAAAGTATTAATGAATTCACAAATTTTTTATTGTAATCTTCTTCGGTCATTTATCTTCATGAAAATTCCTGTAATACACAAAAAATTTATTCTTTTCTCCAAAATGTGGTAATCACAAATGGATCTTCCTGTTCATGTAACTGAGTTCACAGTATCACAATTTATTCTCCTTTCACAGAAACCAATTCATATTTTTGGGATATATACAGTTCCTTTAAATAGAATAGTGGGATTATACTTCATAGTTGTTGGATTATATAAATATTCATCATGTCCCACATCAATTACGAAACAGAAGGTAGTGGACCATGATTCATGTTCATCTGATAAAATAGTTCATAAATCTCACCTCATAACATAGCCTAGAAGGCTCATAAAACTGTATACTTTTTCACATAAAAGTTACTTTGAGATGAAAAGTTTAACTATAATATGAGTTTTGAGTGGAAATGTTACGATTATCATAATCTCTCAACTTGAAATCCCAGATGAACTATTTTGTATATATCATCAGAGATGGATTATAACACCATATCATTAAAAGTCCATTTCATTATATTTTATTCATCATATTGTAATCATTGATGAAATGAAATTGACCACCATTGAAACAAAAATACAAACATTGAAAACAAATACAAATCATACAGAATGTTGTCTTTTAAGGGTTCCCCAAGGTAAAAAATCCAATCCATTACCACTATATAATGTTTAGTTACAAATGGATCATTTTAAATTAAATCCATATAATGATAAAAATAATTTTTTCAAACATAGGGTCACCACATCATGTATTAAGATGACCAAGCCCTATTATTGACCTTTATTTCAAAAAAAAATTCTTGCACATTGAATTACCATAGGATCAGCCCAAATCCTTTGAAGCCAGAAAATTCATATAATCAAAATGAGCCAATCGTATACTACTTGAGGGTATAGTTATCCATGGATTATATCTGATACCTTTCACTGTAACTTGATCATCATTATATAAACTATTTCATCATCATTATGAACTGTAGGAGAAATTAACTTTCCAAAAAGGGGTCAATCATCCACCTATACACCTTAGCAGAGCATCTGAACTTTTTAACGGTCAATAGGTGACAATCGGTCACAATTTTTGGATAGACATGGGGGTTCATTGTTATTATAAAATCATATCTCTCAAATGAATAAATGAGTGGTATTACAAAATATTATCTAGGATTCATCAATATTAATAGTCATGGTATCACTTACTTCCCCCCCTTAGTCCTCCAATTTTTTCCCTATCAAGAATCAAAGAATTATTCCCAATAATTTATTTTTTTATCACCTAGATCTATTGGATTTTTTAAATTATATATTCTCTAAATACCATGGGATTATTTCTTTTCAGTCATACCATATATTTTAATGATATCATAATATTTATGTGATAAAAACACATTCTCCTTCAAATCTTGATCATTATTCTCTCAAATCGCATGTACATACGACCTCTTAAAAATCCTTTTCATTTGGAAATGTGATCCCCCAAATGAACACCTTATTAAATGAGAATTGTATCATTCATGCGTATCATCTGAATGAATAGAATTTTTCATGTAATTTTTTATTACTAGTTTGATTATCAATGCATGGATTAATCACTAATGTCAGCTGATCATTGATATAATAGATCAAGGTGTCCTTCTCATCATGAGAAACGGTATGGATATGTGAAAGCTTAGTGATCATCAGATCACTATAGATTTGACAGATGTTTCATGTTGGAATATTTTAAGAGGAGGAACAATATCATACATAAATCACACCCCACGTCGGAAATTTATGGGTTTGAGCACCACTCTATTAATGATTATATGTCTATTTCATTATTGAAAGGTCGTCATAGTCAAAACCAAGAAGCATGGTATGAATACACCATTTCATGGGAAACTCCTCACAATGAATTGTCTCCTTTGGAACTATACTGGTGTTATTTTCCCATGAATCTCCTCTAAATTCTTCATACAGGTACAATGAAAGATGATAATCACATATGCATCCTATAGTTGGAAATGTAGATTGCATCCAATGTGGATTACCCCAAGGACCCACATGTGATGTTGAGGAATACCATGACTAACCAGAGGGCCAAAATATTTTTTAAAAAAAACCATGAAATAATGAAGTCAAAAATTAAAAAAAATTCCTTGTAATTATCAACATAATATTACTAACCATTTCAGTCATTAAATACCCTAATGAAAATAATATTTATATTTAATGGTTTTATTCTCCATCATGATGAAAATATTACATTTGTTGTATTATTTCATAAATTATATTTGAAAATGAATATTTTAATTATCTTCACTACACTTATTTGAATATAAATTCCTGAAGGGTCATTAATATCTTTTTAATTTTTATAAAAATTATATTATGTCATATAAATTTTATTGAGACATGTTATAGAAATTAGAATCATATTAAACAAGTTATATACAAAAAAGTATAATTTTAATAAGAAATTAATAAAAAAATTCAAATTGAGTAACTTCTTCTATATCCATTTATCCAACAAATATTTATTTATAAATAAAACATGGATATCTTGGATATATTAGTTAATCCATTAATTATTCAATCATTAGAGTTGAATCCTTATTATTGTCATATCTAGAAATTTACTCCAAAACATCATTCACTTCTGTCATTATATATATATATATATATATTTTAATAGATGAAGCTATTTCACTCAGAACCATTTAAGATCTAAGAAAATATTTGACAAAAATACAACTCATTAACAAAGTGGAAAATTTGATTTCACCCTTTTTATTTGATCGATATGTCTTTAATGTTCATTCTAAATGAATATGTCCATATGCGAATATCTCCATTTAATTTTCTATAATCGCATTTTACATTAATTACACCTATTATAATGAAATATATATTTCATTCGAAATGAGTATTCATCAAAAAAATAAGATATCATTTATTATTCATTCCACAATTTGTCAACAATAATTTTGATCGTGGTATAAATCATGCATATTTTAATTAGAAAACAATGTATTCCTTTAACAAATCATCTTGAGACCAGATAAAATTAGAAAATATATACCTATCTTCATGTTTTATTTAAAATTATTCTCCTATAAATATTCCTAAATGAGACATGATACATTGTAAATAATAATCATCCTGAAAAACCTGCAATTACATAAAAAACCATATCTAAAAAATCCTAGTGAAACGTGAAAGATATGTGGTCTTTGATCACTTATATAATTCAATAGTTACTATTTATTTTTGATTATATTTATACAATTATGAATAAATTTTTTTATTTTTGATAAAAAAGTATTTTTATTAGTAAAAACACACCTTTTCAAAAGACGTGATATTTTTAAAAATTTTAAATCAATTAGATTTGATTACAATTAGAATAATAATCGTAGCAGCCATATCATATTTTTACTTGTTTCCATCTCAGGGGAATAAATCCTCATTATATTCATAATGATGGATGTTATTATAAATTTATTTTATGATAATCCAATTTAGATAATAAACCAATATGGATCTAAAACATTTCAATATCTATCTTGGATATCAATTACATCTTCACGTAGGATGATATTCTTCAATACATGTTTTTTAGGATTCCATATAATAGATCAAACAATTATTGGTTTCATATTATCCCTATTCTCTAGGATATGACAACATTATATTTATCTTCATCATGGATAATCATATATCATATTGTTATTTTAACAATAATTGAGGAATCGTTCAAGGATGTTGATTTATTCAGTTTTGTGGCCAAGAATCGACCACAGTGTTTGTTTCTTAAGTAATATACTTGAGAACATGAATCAACTTTAATTCACTATATTATAAGATAAATACAATACACATATATTATTTGAATATAGTGGATATTTATTTCATTATTAATTTGAATATCAAGGTTGAGATGGTTTTCTCCACCATGTTTCTCCACTACATTTAGCATTCACACATTAAAAATTGTTCTTCAAGTAAAATTATGGCTATATGTATCTATCACTTCGTTAATTAAATTTTATTTGAAACATAAATGTTAAAGTTTTTCTAAATATGTTTTATCTAAAATGCACGGCTGATTGTCACCTATCGACCTGTCGATGTTATGGTGCTCCACTAATGTGTATAGCAGCACTCGGGTCGAATCATCGGCGATGATACATTGTAATAGTCATTTGTTTTAAGTTGATTGTATTTTTATTAGGGGGTTTTGTTTTCAGAGAACAATTGAAATGATTTATTGACTATAATTGATTTAACAAATTGATAAAGATTGGGGTGAGTTCATTATTAGGTAGTTAAGCATGTGATATCTGTGAGCATTTCTTTATATTGCATTAAATTAACACCCATGTAACAAGATGACGTTGATTTGAATTCCTAAGTGTTAAGGCTTTAATCCAAGCCTTAACATAACTTAGGGTTCTCATAATTTTCGTTAATTATTTGTGGTAGTGTATTTATGGTTCCAATAAACCATGAAACCACATGTTAAACAAAATATGTCATTAATCCATGACATGTTAAGTCCAACATACACAATGTTAATTCAAAGAATATTCATCGAGAAAAAGCTCTCAATCACTTAACATACCTAAATTATAACTCACCCCATTGATATATTTACTCAGTAATATGGGTTTTTAATAATCTGGTAATAATTATTATGATTATAAATTAAGAAGAGAAGAAAAAGAAAGGGATAAGAAAAGACTGGTATGTCGACACACACACACACACACGAACAATGATGATAATTAAAAACGATCATTCAATTGAATGAGGATGTAAAATAAGGGAAGGGGATTCAACTGTATTTAAAATATTTTAAGAACATTAATATTAATCTATAGAAGGTGGATGAGAATACGATAAATTGACGAAGAAACATGCATTAAAACATAATTACAAACAAAGAGATGTACAAGATTACAAAAACGAAGAACACAAAAGTAAGTGAAAACAAAGAGGGGGGGGGAAGGACTCACAAGTGAAAACATGAGTATTTCAGGTTCTCCAAAGTATTTGTCAATGGTTTGTTCATGCCAATATGATCTCTTCTATTCTTAAATTCCACCCCCTCTCAAGGAAAGAAGGGGAGAGTATTTATATCCCAAGGAGTGGACTGTTTGAATTACCAATCTTTCCCGCCACTTGCATCTCCATGTTAGCTATTACGATAGTAGAATATCGAGAAATCTCCTTCTTCAATGTTGTAGATAATACAGTTGGATGACCCCTCTCAAAATATAGCATCATTTGGACCTATTTAGCCAATGTTATGGCCGGTTTATTAAACAAATGTAATATGTCCATTTCAATCCAGTATTTTTGAAGTCCAAAATATGAATGGGTGTTTGAATAGGAATATGCATTCAAATCCGAATTATTTCTTCAACAAATTCGGCCGCCTATATCTTCTCTTTCACACTAAAAAATAGCATCTTGATTGGATTCTTACATCATGGGATATGTCATTAATGTTGTACTGATTTTATTTCTCGGACAGAATGGTGGGCTGGACTTCAAGTCATATGTTGGTCCCCCTGTGTTTGGATTTGGGCCATGAAATTTTTATCCAAGAATTCTTACATCGTCCCCCGAACTATGGTGAGGAATAATGGAATTTTGAATTCTCTATTTATCCCAGTAAATCAATCTTCTTTAATAGTCCAGTTTCTTCATAGATTCATTGGTCTTGACTGTGAGGACTATATGACCCTTTAAATGGAAGAATTAGCTCATGATACCTTCTGAAGAAATGTTTTATATTTAAACAAGACTCCTAAAAAACAAAAACCATACAAATTGGATCAGTATTGTAATAGTTATAATTAAATACATAAACTGACTCAATTGGACTACTTCTAAAAATGCTCAAAAATTATACTTAATATTAAACCATTAATATTTCACACAAATTATGCAAATTTCATATAAAATAATCAAAGGAAGTTATAATATGTCATGATAATATTAATAAAATCAACTCCTCCACATTTATTTTTGTGCATGTCCTCATGTGCAACTAATATAATGATATGACAAAATCTTTTTCACTCACCAAAAAATATTAAAATTTTCTTTTCTTCAATCAGAGGAGGTTTAGACTATTTCACTCATCCGTTTTAAAATCCAACACAAGTTGTTACAGAAACAATGTTTCAAAACTAATTCATTTTTTCACGCTCAAATTTAGAAATGGAAAATTAGGACACTCAAAAATCACACCTCTCAAGATGATAAATTTCATTGGTGGAGGTTCACTCATTCACCAACCAAAAGTGAAAATCATAGAGTTTGAAAAGAGTTCTTAGCATCCAATCCCTATCCCAAGTGAACAAGAATCAAGAGGTATTTTAAGGGGGGTTTTAATGGCTATGGGATGGTAGGAATATAATGTCCATGAGAGAGAAGTAGAATGTTTAAATAGCAACATAAGAAAAGCAATGCACATTTTTTGAAATAAAACATGGAAGGTTAAAACACATTTTTACAATGGAATGATTGTGTGAAGAACTACATTATAGATGAAGAAAATATGAAGATATTGTAAAGATGGAATACTTTCAAAACACAAAAGTTCTCCCAATAAGAATATAATTCAAGTGTTCTTTTATTTCATTGTTTTTATTTTTTTGAAAGTTGAATTTGGAAAAGATATCACACTCATATGCCATCCCATGATTGATCTCCTAAAAACACTAATTATAATATTTATAACAAGATAAAAGGATGAGTAAGAGTGATTTTTGACCTACCAATGAAACAACCCAATTTTATTTTATTTTTTGATTTTTTTGATTTTTTTTCAATTTTTGTTTTGATTTTTTTCAACAGTTGTCAATAACATTTACAAAATTACATAAATGAAAGTACATTACATTCCCCAAAACACACTGAATGACAACCTCTCCCCCACACTGAAATGGATTCTTGCCCTCAAGTATATGATAAATCATTGAAAATCAAAAATAAAGTACCCAAACAATTAAATCCATTCCCACACACTTAAATTTCAAATAAAATTATGCAATGAAAATACATGTTGATATTGGTTGGGAAAAGGTATGGGTATTGTAATGTGGATATCCAGGAAAAGGTTTTCATAGGCTCGAATGGGCTTTCAAAATGAGGATTAATGGAAGGGAAATGGGAGGTTATTTGGCTATTGTGATTCTCATGTGGTTCAGAAAATGCCTCTATCATATTAATGCACACTATTGTAGGAAATTCAGCTCAAAGGTCCACAAACTCAAAACTCACAAATGGGGGTGAAAACACACATTTTGAAAAGATTTCCATATGTGACATTGTCATGAAAGAAAATTTTGTTCCTCAAGGTTCGGGAAAAGCATTTTCAAAATAAAAAATTGAGCATTCAAAATTTGTTAATTTTGACACAAAATTCTTTATCCAAATTCATGATGAAAATAAAAAAAATTTAGATGAAAACATGTTTGTTAACTCCCCAAAATGGTTGGACAAAATTTAAAAACTTGATGGTGACTAAGCATGACTCTTTATTTTTTTTTTAATTTTTTTTAAGTGATTTTTTTTTTTGGTTTTTCTGTTTTTTAGGTTTTTGTTTATGTTTTTTATAAAGATACACCCATAGAAAAGAGAAAGTGAAAATGAAAGGTTTTGATAATGAAAGTGGTAAAAAATGAAAGAGAGATGGAGAAGAAGAAATAGGTAGGGATAGAAAGAGATAGAGAGAGAGTTAAAGGGAAAGAGGTTCCCCTGGTTTGGATTTGGAAGGTCGCCATCTCCATCTAGTGGTAGGTCGGCTAGAGAATTAGGGGATCCAGTGGAATTCAATGTTGATCCAGGATTGTGCATCTTATCATGGTGATTCTTTAACCGATGTCCATTAACCATGAATGTCCTTTTGGAAGAGGGGTCTTGGACATTCACTGCACCAAATGGGTAAACATTAATAATAACAAAAGGACCTTCCCAACGAGAATTAAGATTACCTGGGTGAAGCCGAAATCAAGAATTGAAGAGAATTACCTTTTAACCTTCATGAAATACCTTTCTTAGGATGGGTTTGTCATGGAGTACCTTAGCATTCCCTTTGTACAGATTGGAATTCTCATAGGATTCAAGTCGAAGCTCCTCCAGTTCAGCCAATTGCAACAATCATTCTTCACCAGATTTTTCACAATCAAAATTACAGGTTTTCACATCCCAAAAAGGCTTTTGTTGGATTTCAACTGGTAGATGATAGGATTTACTAAAAACAATCCTAAAAGTTGACATCCCAATGGGTGTTTTATTGGCAGTTCGATAAGCCTAAAGGGCTTCACCAAGTCTTTCAGGCCAGTATTTTCTGCTGGGTTTTACAATTCTCTCTAGCACTTTTTTCACATCTATATTAGAAATTTCTGCCATGAAATTTGTTTGGGGGTGATATGTAGTTAATGTTTTGCGAACAACACCATTCTTTTTCAAAATAGATTCCATGGTTTTTTACAAAAATGGGTTCTTAAGTCAATTATCAAGGCATGAGGTGTGCCAAATCTATGGAAGATACGTGTCTTTTGGAACTCACTAACACTACGTGAATCATCCTATCTAGTGGGTTTGGCCTTGAACCACCTTGAAACATAATCAAACACAAGAATGATGTATGAGAATCCATTAGAAGGGGGAAATGTTCCCATGAAATCGATACCCCAAGCATCAATAATCTCACAAAAAATTAAAGGCTTTTGGGGAAGTTCATTTCTCTTTGAAATTGTGCCAACCTTTTGGAATGTGGGACATGATTGACAAAACTCATGTGAGTCCTTGAAGAGTGATGGCTAGAAGAATCCAGAGTCTATAACCTTTCGGGAGGTCCTTTGTGGTCCAAAGTGTCCACCACTAGGCATTGAGTGACAGAATTCTAAAATAGAGGAATTTTTATCTTTATAAACACATCTCCTAATTACCATGTCTTCCCCAGTTTTCCAAAGTTTATTTTCATACCAAAAATAGTGTTTTGAATCACTTTTCAACTTCATTTAATGTTATTTTGAAAAAAAATTACGAAAAACACCAGAATCCAAATAATTTACAATTGGGGCATACCGTGGTACCTTTGGAGTGAGATATGAATGGGCCTCAGTAGGGAAATCCGGATCGATGATTTCAAAATGAGAAAAATTTGAAATTCTACTCAAGTGATCAGCCATAGGGTTTTCATTTTGTTGTCTATCTTTTATTTCAAGGTCAAACTCTAGTATCATTAGGATCCATCTTATTAGCCTCGGTTTAGAATCACTTTTCCTGAGTAAGAACATTATAGCAGAATGGTCTTTGAAGATGATGATTTTGGCACCTAAGAGATAGAGTCGAAATTTATCTAAGGCAAAAACAATTGTTAAATGTTCTTTTTCAGGGACATTGTAGTGAGATTGAGTTTCATCCAATTTTTTTGAGGAATAATAGATGACATGAGGAATCTTTTCTCTTCTTTGACTAAGAATAGCCCCAACAACACTATCAGAAGCATCACACATTAATTCAAAAGGTAAGGACCAATTTAGGGGTTGGATTACGGGGGCAAATTTAAGAGAAGTTTTGAGTTCAATGAAGGCTCTCTTGCAAACCTCATCAAAATGGAAAGTGACATCATCTTGGAGCAAACAAGTGAGTGGGAGGGAAATTTTACTGAAGTTATGGATGAATCACCAATAGAATCCTGCATGACTGTGGAATGAACGGATGTCTCGAATAGAGTTGGGTTCAAGAAGTGATTGGATCACATCAATTTTGGCAGGATCGACTTCAATACCATCTTATGAAACTATGTTCCCTAGAACAATCTGCTTTGTGACCATGAAGTGACATTTTTTAAAATTTAACACAAGGCTACACTTGACACACTTTTGAAGGACTAGAGTGCGTGAATGCAAGCATGACTCAAATGACTCACCATAAATGGTGAAGTCATCCATGAAGACTTCCGTGCAGTGTTCAATGAATTCTGAAAAAATACTCATCATACTCCTCTGGAATGTTGCAGGAGCATTACAAAAACCAAAAGTCATTCTTCTATATGAATATGTTCCAAAGGGTTATGTTAAAGTAGTCCTTTCTTGGTCCTGAGGTGCAATTGGGATTTTTAAGTAGCCAGTGTATCCATCAAGAAAGCAATAGTGTGACTTTACGACTAACCGTTCTAGCATTTGATCAAGGAATGGAAGAGGGAAGTGATCTTTTCGGGTTTCAACATTCAATTTTCTATAGTCTATGTACACACGCCATTTTTTCTTGGCTCGAGTTATGACTACCTCCCCATGTTCATTTGTGACAATAGTTATCCCACACTTCTTAGGTACAACATGAATTGGATTAACCCATTCACTATCAAGAATTGGGTAGATAATACCAGCTTGAAGAAGGTTGGTGATCTCTTCCCTAATTACCTCAAGTATAAGTGGATTGCACCTTCTTTGTGGTTGTCTAATTAGTTTATATGTCTCTTCAAGATGGATGTGATGCATGAAAAGTGCAGGTTTGATTCTTGGTATGTCATCTAGTGTCCAACCTAAGGCCTTTTTATTTTCCTCTAACACTTGATCAAGTTTGGACTCCTTGGTTTCAGTATGTGTGGCAGAGATAATGACAGCGTATGAGTGATCATGGAAGAGGAATGCATATTTCAGTTGTGCAGTAAGGGGTTTCAATTAGCCTAATCATTAATTTTTGGGTGTGGAATCTCGGAAATGGAGGATGGGACTTCAGTTTCTTCAGATTCATTTTTCCCAATACTGTCCAAGGTGGAGCAGTTTTATTAGAGTTGAGATGGGATTCAAGAGAGTTTTCAAGATCCCCTAAATTGATGGAGTCTATGAATGAATGGTCCACATCAACATCACAATTTATGACTTGGTTAATCCTAGTACAGATTTCACAAGATCCTATCTCTTCAGAACAGGAAGAACATGATGGAATGGGGTTCAATTTACTCTTAGAAGTTCCCTCAGAAGCATCGATTGAGAATGCAGAGTAATCCTTAGATGGGTATCGCATGGCTATAAAAATGTTTAACTTGACCAGTTGGTCACCAAATTCCCTAGATAATATGCCTAAATGGACATAATTTTTTGTTCTAGTTATCATTAGGAATGCTCTTCCTAGAATTAGGGGAGATTGAGAATATTTCATCTCACTTTCCATGTCAAGGACATAGAAATCAGCTGGGAAGATAAGATCATTTACTCAAACATGGACATCCTCAATTATTCCTTCGGGACTGGATGTTCTATGATTGACTAATTGAATGACAACACCCATTGGATGCAAGGGACCTAGACCAAGGTTGGAGAATATGGATTTTGGCATGACATTAATTGAGGCTCCTAGGTCTATGAGTTCATCATCAAAGTTGGAACTTCCAATTTGGCATGGAACCATAAAGGTCCCTATATCTTTTCAATTTATGGGAATAAACGGCTGCGTGGAAACATTTTCAAAGGACCTAAGTTGCCTATTGTGGTTCCACAATTCCTTATGAAACTTTGCATACTTAGGAATTTTTTTGATGGCATCTAATAGAGGAATGTTAAATTCAACACATCTAAACATTTCAAGCATTTCAGGATCAGGTTCAAAGGAATTCCTTTCTTTAGAAACAACTAGATGAAATGGAATTGTATTCTTAATTTGAATTGAAGGGGATGATGGAATTGTATCAGGTTCCTTTTCAAGATTCTTTTTCTTTTCATTTTCTAGGTCAACATTCAACGTAGTGTTTGAGGAATTATCTTGAGGTATATAAATTTTCTTTCCTGATCTATGTGAAATTGAGCTTACATTACCCTTGGGGTTGGGTAATGGTTGAGCTAGGATTTGGGAAGAATTGGATGGTTGCTGGTGACTAAGGTGGGATGAATGTTGAACAATTTGGGTTTCAATGTTCTTGAGTCTTGAACAAGTGATGAAGGCAAGATCTTCCACTACACATTCCCATGGTTTCATTGAAGAAGCGGATTGTCCCGGATTGGGATTACCTTGATTTTGGTTCTTGGGAAAGAGATTGTATTGCTTTTGGAATTGGGAAGGCTCACTAGGATAATGGATTCCAGGAGGAAGTTTGTTCCTTTGAGGTTGAGGAAGAAAAGGATAAGGTTGTTGAAAGTTTCCAACACCTTCAACATATTAGAACTTGTTTTGGTTTTGAGGATGGAATTGAGGGGGATGAGATATGGGATTACCATACCAAAGGCCTTGGTTATAGGAATAAGGGAAGGGTTCAGAGTGAGTTTGGTTGAAGTTTCAAACAAACTGACCTAATAGTTGAGGATTGGTGTTCCGCTGAGCATATGCGGCATTGAGATGCAATGATCCAGATGAATCAGATTGATCCTCTTGAAGTTGTGGACATGTGTTAGTTGGAACAAATGGAGACTTGCAGATTCCAGAGTTTTTGAGAGGTCCAAGAAACATTGATTGTGGAGAAGACGAATTTGGGGATTTGGTAGCCACAACTAGTTGTCGCACAAGACCTGTAAGTTCACTCATCCACTCGGTCATCTTGTTCGGCTCAATTGATTGATTATCTTGGGCTTTTTTGACTTTAGAATATTCTTGAGTATGGAATTGTTGTGTGTTTGCAGCCATGTTACATATGAGATCTTGTACTGCTGCAAGAGTTTTATCAACAAGAGCACCGCCACAGGCGGCATCTAGGAGAGTTCTCTCCATAGCCAATAATCCCTCATAGATGTATTGGATCAAGAGTTGGTTAGGAATTTGGTGGTGTGGACAGGTTGCAAAAAGATTTTTGAACCTCGCCCAATATTCATTGAGTGATTCACTTGGTAACTAATGAATACCACTTATTTCTTTTCAGATAGAAGCAGTATGAGAAGCTGTAAAGAATTTCTCTAAGAATATTCACTTCATTTCATTCCATGTGGTTATGGAACCAGGATGAAGGTTGTAGAGACATAAATTAGCAGTGTCATCTAGGGAGAAATGGAATTCTTGATGATTGATTTGTTCTTCAGAAACCCCCTGAGGCTTCATGGTAGAGCACAATACTTGAAACTCTTTAAGGTGGAGATGTGGATCCTCACTGGCTAGCCCATGGAAATGAGGAAGAAGATGAATCAAACCGGTTTTGAGATCAAAGTCAGCCTCTATATTTGGATATTGAATACCAAGAGGTTGGTAGTTCATATGGGGGGCATCGAGTTCATTAAGGGTTTGTTCCTTAGGATTAGCCATATCTAATTCAATTGGTTGGACAAGGTCTGGTTCTTGAATTATTTGATTATCTCTTATGTTCCTCCTATGTTGGCAAAGTGTTCTCTCAATTTCAAGGTCAAACAAATCCGAGGGATTTTATGGGAGGCTATGGGGAAATCAGAGAGTTTTTGAAGAAAGAGGAAGATGGGTTTTTCTTTATATTTTTTCGTTTATGACTTTTATGAGAAGAAGGGTTTTTCTTTGTGTTTTTTTTCAATTTTTTTAAAATTTTGTTTTATTACAATGACCAGAAACAAATGACTACATAAAGAACCATCCTCGGCAATGGCTCTATTTGAAACGCACAGACGATTGTCGCCTATTGACCGGTCAATGTTCTGGGCCTCTGCTAATGTGTATAGAAGCATGCGGGTCGAATCCTCGGTGATGATAATTTGTAATATTCATTTGTTGTTAGTTGATTGTACTTTGATTAGGGGGGCTTGTTTGCAGAGCTTAATTGAAATGATTGACTGACTATAATTGATTTAACAAATTAATAATGATTGGGGTGAGTTCATTATTAGGTAGTTAATCTTGTGATATCCCTGATCTTTTCTTTATATTTCATTAAATTAACACCCATGTCACAAGATGACGTTGATTTTAATTCCTAAGTGTTAACGATTTAATCCAATCCTTAACATAACATAGTGTTCTAATCATTACGATTACTTATTTATAGTAGTGCATTTATGGTTCCAATATTCCATGGAAACCACATGTTTAAAAAATATGTCATTAATCCATGACATGTTAATTTCAACAAATAGAATGATAATTCAAATGATATCTATCGGGAAAAAGCTCTCAATAACTTAACATACCTAAATTATAACTCACCCCAATGAGAGATTTACTCAGCCATTTTGGTTTTTAATAATCTGGTTACAATTATTATTATTATAAATTTATAATATAATAAAAAGAAAGGGATCAGAAAAGAGTGGTACGTCGACACACACACACGAATAATGATGATAATAAAAAACAATCATTAGATTGAATGAGGAAGAAAAAGAAGGGAATGGGATTCAACTATATTTAAACTATTTTAAGAACATTAATATTGATCTGTAGAAGGTGGATGAGAATAATATAAATTGAAGAAGAAACATGCATTGAAACAAAAATACAAACAATGAGACTTACAAGATTACAAAAATGAAGAACACGAAAGTAAGTGAAAACAATAAGAGGAGGAAAGGTATATCAAGTAAAAATTTTAGTATGGAAGGTCCTCCCATGACATTGGAAAAGCTTTGGTCCTGAAAATATGATCTCCTCTCTTCTAAAATTCCAACCCCTCTCAAGGAATGAAGGGGAGAGTATTTATAGCCCAAGGAGTGGACTGTTTGCATTCCCAATCTGTCCCTCCACTTGCATCGCCATGTTAGCTATACAGACAGCAACATCATGAAAAATCTCCTTCTCAAAAGTTGTATATAATAAATTTTTCTGACCTCTCTCAAAATTTGGATTCATTTGGACCTATGTAGACAATGTTATGACCAGTTGATTAAACATATTCAATTTGTGCATTTCAATCCAGTCTTTTTGAAGTCCAATATGTGAAAGGGTTTTTGCATAGAAAGATGCCTTCAAATCTGAATGATTCATTAAAAAAAGTCGGCCACATATATCACCTTTTTCACAATACAAAATATCATCTTGATGGGATGCTTACATCATGAAATATGTCATTAATGATGTATTGATTTTATTTCTCAGACAGAATGGTGGGCTGGACTTCAAGTCATATGTTGGGCCCCTTGTGATTGGATTTGGGCCTTGAAATTTTTATCCAAGACTCCTGACATTGTCCCACAAACTATGGTGGTGAATAATGGAATTTGGACTTCTTTATATAGCCCAGTAAATCAATCTTATGAATAGTCTAATTTCTTCACAGATTCTTTAGTCTTGATTGTGAGGACCATATTCCCCTTCAAATGGTAGAATTGGCTCAGGGTAGCTTCTGAATAAATGTGGTATATTTAAAAGGGAAATCATAAACAACAAGAACCACACAATTTGGATCAGTATAGGGATAGTTATAATTAATACATTTAACTAACTCAATTGTACTACTTCTAAAAATGCTCAAAAATTATACTTGATTTTAAAACATTAATTTTTCACACAAATTATGCAAATTTCATATAAAATAAGTAACGTGAGTATATAATAAGTCAATAAAATATTAATAACATCATTATAACTTGGTGAAAATTTAATATTATAAAATAATATTGTTTTCATGAATTATTTCATAATAATTTCACATATAATAACCAACCATTTGATATATCACACACATAAAATCTTTTTATTATTTCAATCATATTAAATCCCATTGGTAATTGTATTATCTTTCTCTTTTTATATTCACCCAATTCTCCAAAAATATTTTTGCTAGATAACTAACATACCATTAGTAAATTTGGATGTATGTTTTATTTTCCCACATGATTCTTCTATGTTTTATCCATATTAGAAGATATATTGGATGTAATCCTTTTCATCCATCTCATGGATTCAGTGTCAAATGTCGTCTCATTTTTTCCCAGATATGTTAATGGGATATTTTTCATTTAAAACCTTCATTCGATTTCCTCTCATGGAAGCATCTTCTTTTTTAGAAATCATATATGATTTTCATTTCACATCCATTTGGATACTTTTGGAGAGGAGTGTTAAAATTTCTTATAACATCATATTTTTTGACATAAAATGTAAAATCTTACATTACGAAACCTTTATATGTTTTTATTTTTTTCTTTACCTATATATTTTTCTTGTTCCATGTTATATTACTCCCCATTTACATTTTCATTTTTATTTTTTTAGAATTTGTGGGATTTCACTAGAAATATAATGGTTAATGCTCCAATATATTGTTCCACTTATTTTAACCCAAAACCAATATATTTTTATTTCCTCAATGTGATATTTTTAATTATTTTCATATAATGATTGGATAATCATGGGGAACTATATCCCATGCCATTTGTTATAATCCAAAATACAAATAGTAGTTGGATTTTCAACAAATTTCTTCATAAATTTTTGTACCTATTTTTTTACCTAAACTATTCATGATTTACTATTTCAAATCAATTATTTTATGATCGAATGGGTGGTAACTCATTCTTTAAAACTACCTGATATAGTTAATAGGACAATTTTTTATTTTATTATCACATTTTAGAGTTCTTACAACATTATAATCATCCAGCTCGAATTGGAGAGGATTAATAACTACCATATTCTATTGTAATGCCTCAATATGCGTCTTTTAAATGGTGGTCAATTCAATATTAAATTAAATAAATTTAATTTTGGGGTTATTTTAAAATTACAAATCATCATCACATTCAATTAAATAACCATATTCTAGTGTCATAAACTTAATAAATAATAAATTACAATGTTCTGTGATTTTATTTAAATTGTCATCAAATTTTAGTACTTGAAATCATTTATGTTGTTAAACATATCATCATGTTCATGGATAGTTTATTCTATAGTCTCCATGAAACAATAATTCTCATAATATTATTAATTCCTTTTTTGGAACATATTTTGTGTTCCCTTTTATTGCATAAAATTATCTAACATTCCTATAGAGGCAAAATGAATATAAAATATTTCATTGTAATTTTTTTGAAAAACAACTTTTACAACATATTTCTCACATCATTCATATATTGTAAAATATATAAAAAATGGATTCTATTTCTAGAGGAATACAAAGTATTATTTCTATTACTCAATTAACTAATATATCATGAAATTTTTTAGATAGATCTTAATCACCAATTGTGCAAGAATCTTCGTATCTAGGATCATTCGTAGAAGAATTTTCAAAAACCCTATAGTCAAAAAGAATTGATGATAAACACATTGAGGGAATGTTATCATTCACATTAGTGATAAATTTTGACACATTATCTTTTTATTACATGCCTAATATTTCATCCTTATTTGAAGGTGATAGATATAATGATTTCTTTTTTATAGGAAATCATCTTCAAATTTATTTTCTTTTTATTTAACATGCTCATAATATTTTTTGATAAATAAGTAGTTCTTATCAAATATAATGTAATCTTAAAAAAACTACATCTAACTTTAATGGTTGAAAAAAATACAAATATTCAATAAGAGAATAACTAGAATATAGAAAATGAAATAATTGTGAAACATGTATTATATAAAATTTAAATAACCTATTTGGAATATACACAACACTATGATGGTGTTGTTTAAATTAGCATTGGATACACTTTCTCATTTTATAAATGTATATCCTTTTAAAAGCTAATCTTATTAGGATACTGATTATGTTACCATTTGTTCATTTCGTATTGAAGAATATGAATATAGATAAATATTACGTTAAAATATTTATATAGGTTTAACTAATCATCCAAAGATTGTATTATTTTTTTGGGAAAAAAATAGAACACTACATAATAACAAGAAAAGATTACATTGATGGGGTTAGAGAAATCATGGTATATTAGTTAACAAGAATACCTCTATTGGCAATTTTTTGTTCTATTTTATATATACTACATGGATTATTATAACAACTCTATATAGAGTCTTTAACTTCTTGTTATAGATGTTGTAAAAACTAGTAAATTGTTCCAACAAATTGATTTTTTTCTGTATTTCACATTATTTCATTGTACTTTCACATTCTTCTTCACTTATTACTTGCATAGTAGCATGAAAGTAAATCTTTTTTCTATTCATTGTATCAAACATAATTCCATCCTATTTTCATCAACATATTTCTCTCACAATAACATGAATATGTTATTAAATGATAGTCTTATTATTATTCTCAATAATAAATGATATTGGATGATCAGTATTGTGATTGGTCAAACCTCTGTTCATCATTTAATTACACTAAATTAGGTTCATTCTAGAATAAAAATCCTCCTTTTTTGATAATCATAAATATTAATGTTCATCTAAAAATTGTTATAATCAATTGTCTTCTTTTTCTATTCAATATAAATAGTGAATTTAGAATTGGATATCCTTTTTTCTTCATTGTGAAATAAACTTGTTTAACTGAATTTCACCAAACAATCTGTGTTAATTCATGTTTATATTTTTAAAAAAACTGACTAAACTAAACACTATTATATATGTTATTCTAATATTATTCCCATTATAAAAAATTGTTTCACAAGACAATATTCATGGAAAGCATATTTTATGATCATTTTTTAATCTTCATGAATGTCTAATACAATGCATGGGTATTCTAAATGATATAAACCCATAAAAAATTCATTTTTATTATTTTATGTTATTTTTTTATAATTTGGTTACGGATTCACATATACATGGTTTCTAATTAATTTCACATACAAATTAATAATTCATTTAATATTTTTTTATTGTTATCTTTTTTTGTTATTTGTCTTCAAGAAAATTCCAGTAATATGCAAAAAAATTATTCTTTTCTCGATAATGTGTTAATCATAAAACGAAATTCATGTTCATGTAATTGAGTTCACAGTATCACAGTTTCTTCTTCTTTTACACAAACCCATTTGGTTTTTTTGGATATACACAGTTCATTTTAATATAATAGGGGGTTTATAATTCATATTTATTGTATTATATAACAATTCATCGTGTTCCACTCCAATTATAAAACAGAAGTTAGTGGACCATGATTCATGTTCATATGATAACATATTTCATAGATATCACCTCATAACATAGCCTTGGAGGATCATTAAACTGTATACCATTTCACATAAAATTGACTTCGAGATGAAAATATTATCTAAAATATGAGTTTTGAATGGAAACGTTAATGTTATCATAATCTCTCAGTCTGGAATCCTAGATATTTATAGGAATGTATTCCTGACCTTTCACCATATTAGGCATCAAATTTTTATTTCAAGTTATGGATATGATATATATTTCGTGTCACTTATTATGTATTACCAGATTCCTTTAGTGATTCTCATATATTCTTATGATGAAAACCATGGAATTAATTACAACATTATTATCCAATCCATTCTGTTGTATCATTGCATGTACGCAATAAAAAAACATGTTACCTCATTTTTTGTACATTATCCCCCAACATTAGATGCATGAATGGCCTCTATGACATAATTATCATTCAAGGGCTTCATCTTATTAATGAACACCAGCTTATAGGTAATGAATAGAATTAATTCTTATCAACCTAGGGAATATAATCATTCATGCTCATTTAAATCAAATCATTGATAATTATTTCTTGGCTTTATTGTCAATGGTGGATCAAGGTTATAATGTAAAAGTCGAGTAGCTTTTTTTCTGGGAGGAAGGATATTTCTATGTACAATATCAGTAAAAATAGAATCTCGTTAGAATAAAAGGAAACATTATTTCATTATAATTGATGTGGATGATCTATATCCCTATTAAATACCATCCCACATCAAACATTTTTTTTCAGTCGAACACTACTATATTATTGTTTCTAGGTCTTTTTATTTACCATTTAAACATAAATGTTATTACCCGTACACATATATGGACACCCTTCCTTACCTGGGACATAAATCACCATGGACAATCCACTTAGGCGCTATATGGGGGCTATGCGTCAACTAATATCAACTCTGAACTAGATAATGTTTCTATACAGGCCCATTATCACAATTTCTGCAAATGCTTGGCCAGGTCAATTGCATCCCATGTGGTTTACCCTTGGGTCCCACATGTGTAGTAGAGATAGTCATTGGTCAGCATATGGTTGGTTATCTTTTTGTAATACAAATTAATTGAGTTATCCAATTCTTCAACATGTGTTCTTTATAATTCAAAACAAAAAAACCAAACCATGTTATTCATCAAAGCTCCTTATGAAACTAATATTAACGTTTCATGGAATTATTTATTATCATCATGGATGATATTAGATTTTTTGATTATATATAATTTATTATTTATAAAATACTGTATTTTTATTGTCTTCTATTGTCCTTGAATAATATAAATTAATAATATCACTTCAACTTATTTTACACTACTATAAAAATTGTGTCTTATTATGCAACTTATAGTGAAACATATTATAGAAATTATGAAAAGGTCAATGATAACCATAATTATAAAGTAAATGTACTCAGAATTACTTACTTAGGATTTTATTACCTGGGTACTTTCTGCTTCATCCATTTATCCATCATATATTTAATTTTATATCAAAAAATGATATTTTTTAAAAATTACTTTCATCTTCCTATATTATATCATCAAAGTTGTGTTGTATTTATCATCATAGATGGATACTAAAACTGTATCATTTAAAATGAATTTCATTATATATTATTCCCCATGTTGCAATCATTGAATAAATAAAATTGACCACTATTGACACAGAAATACAAACATTTTAATCAAATACAACTCATACAGAAAGTGGTTAATTTAGGGTTCACCAAGGTAAAATATCCAATCCATTACCACTATATAATCCACATTTACCAATGGATAATTGTAAATTAATTCAATATAAAGATAAAACATAATTTTTCACACATAGGGTCTCCACATCATGTATTTAGATGATCAAACCCCACCATTGACCTTTATGTGAATAAATAATTCTAGTCCTTGTATAACCAGAGGATCCGCCAGGATCCTGTGAAGCTAGAAAACTCATTCCATCAACATGAGACAATCGTATACCACCTGAGGGTATGGATATCCATGAATTATATCTGATAGAATTCACTGTAACTTGATCAACATTCTAGGAACTATTTCATCATTATTATGAACTATTGGAGAAATTGACTTACCAATAAGGGGTCAATCATCCTGCTAAACACATACAGGGGCATCTACATGATTTTCATTGGGTGTATGAACTTATCTATGTTATCTTATAGGGGAAAAATTATGATTATGTTCTTTTATTGGGGCCACACCTCTTAATAAATCATTTTTATAACCCGGTCTTAGAATCCTTGTTGGTTGTCATTGTAGTTTCATCTTGAAAACGTACTTTTTGTACAAAATTTATATGATTTCATATACATACTATAATCAAGAATGATAGCGATGTGACGTATATCTAATCCTATATAATTAATTCATTATTTACAATTGGTTCCTTTGTTTTCAAGGTAAAAAAATA
Organism: Viscum album; assembly: GCA_963277665.1. Taxonomy (NCBI): domain Eukaryota; kingdom Viridiplantae; phylum Streptophyta; class Magnoliopsida; order Santalales; family Viscaceae; genus Viscum; species Viscum album. Next base: position 1,885,001,954 of record OY728130.1, read on the forward strand.
GGTATTTAGAGTCATGGTGTATTCATATCCATGATTTCACACATTAACCAAGTTCCATTGATTTAGAGGAAAACTCAAGAAACATCAACATAACTTCCCTATGTATCCAAAAAATATTTATCATGGAATATACTATTCAATATACTAACAGTAGTATATTCCTCAATTTAATACCAATCTATATTTACCTAACCGACTAGACCCCCACTTGGGTTGATATTAATCCAAAAATGACACCCCATTTCATCCAATAATAGGTCAAGACATGGTGTCTAGTGCTGAGTAAACATATCACAAAAATGGGAGGTCAAAGAAAAAATTATTGATACACTTGAACACACCATTATCTATGATGAAATTTGAATATATTGTAAAATAAAAATCATCTAGAGAGTTAAAAATTAATTAGGCATACCCCTGGAAAAAATCATAGTTAAACTATGTAATACAAAATTATAAAGTGGAAAATATAGGGAATCCCCAAAATAAAGTATGTCCCAACCCGAAAAAATATTTTTTAAGGAAAATTACATATTTTATTGAAACTCGTTATATATCATAGAGATTGTAGAACAATGACATTGCCACCATATAATAATATTCTCCTCTGATACCCAGTTTTCAAAATTCACCACAAATCATTCTGCTAACTACAATATAATTGACATAATGAAAATTCCTATGATAGGGTGATTATAAACATACCTTATAAGAAGTCACTAAAACCAAGAGGGAATAAATACAAAAAACCAAACAACTAAACCTATAAAAAATGGGGAAAACCACATTATTAGATATGCTCATATTAAAGTAGAAGTCAAAAATGAGAAGAATCCCCATCAATATAGTCTTCTAAGAATGAAGACTCGATATATAAATTTAAAAATCACATCTATAATGATAACGACAACAAAAAAAACTAACATGAAACAGTGTTGGATTCCAACTCATCACTATTTCAATCCATTTCTAAGTGAGAACTAACTCATGTATTGGACCGGCTACCTATCGAAGATCAATTAATGTGTATAACAACTCTATCGTTTGGGGAACCTCACCCTCTAAACAGTGGGAGGTGGGGGTACCATATCTTCCTATATAAAGTAATGGAGGAAACACAATATGGTGTGTCAGAGGTTTACCAAATTTTATATCTCATTGATGTTAAAATCTGATCACTACCACCTACATAGCATAAATGAAAGTTGTTTCACATTTATATCACTACACATCATATATAAGATGCCTAATAATTGGATTCAAGAAAGTCTTATATATAAATATACATTGGATATTTTACACGTGGTCCCATGTGCATGTCCAAAATAAGGAGATATGTAAGTTATGACATTCTAATGGGAGTAAATAGTGTGATAATTTATGGTAAATGGGGGTGCAATTCAATGTAGAATCTTTTCCATGTTCCACTAAAATAATAAATATGTAAATGTCTTATAACACAATTTGTATGAAGATTTAATTTTTTTTTTAGGACCTTCTAGGGTCCAATCCATGTTCCTAACTAAATATGCTTACATTTCTCAAGTAGGGAACATTGGCTATGGACAATATACATGGAATTTAAGCCACATGGTCTTCCTTAGAAATATACATCTAATAAATTTTTTGACTACTATTCCATGTAAATATGTTGTGTGGATTATGAAAAAGGTGTGATATATTTATAGATTATTGAAACCCTATATATTGTGGTATCCAAAATACATGGTTTGTGTTCTTAAAAACTACCTTGCATGTCAATCAAAATTTCACATAAGACATGGTTTCATCGTCATTAACTATAGTGTGCATTAAATTATCCACATTTCATTCAATTAATTCAATAAATCTTCTAATATATAATTTTACTTCCCAAATTATGTGATTCAAATACATTAATGACACGAAATTAGGATTTTTTGATTCGTAAGAATGATATGTCGCTCCTATTGTGGACAAAATAGTGCTAGGAAAGCATAATCCAAGATACCTAGTCCATCAGTATTCATCAAAACATAAGAAAACCGTAAATAATAATGTTGTTAGCACATCCATAATCAATATATATATATATCATATCATCATCAAGAAAACCCATAAATTATGATTCCCTAACCATACCTTAAGATGATGATGAATGTGAAGAGAGGATGCATGAGATGCACAAAAAAGAAGTTATCTAATAATTGGTCTTCATGAATCTATAAAATTATCATAATCAGGTAATAAAAAATTATTTTGAAATATAGTTTCAAGGAAAGTTGATAATAATGTTTAATAAAACTATAATAATTATTAGTTAATGTGATGATTGAGAATCTTGTATAATTTATAGATATTTAATCTGTGCTCAACACTCAAGAATAAAATGAAATAAATCCATAAAATAGTGAGCCATATAGTGATAATTAATCAAATATTTGTTAATAGTACATTCAAAATTAATTTCACGGTGGATAATGTTCTGTTTTTCATCCATCCATTTAATCTCTGTCAGCATTGGTTATCTATCCAAATACCTTTTTTCATAAATAACAATCTTGGATCTTCCTCCCCCTTTATATTCTCCCAAGATTATTCAATTAAACCTTAGGGTTTTCTGAAGTGGAGTATTAATGGAGGTGTAAATAATATTAATTTAGAATTAATTAATATTTTTATTTATTTAAATTATTTAACACACCTACCAATAATTGACATCATCATAATATCTATCTTAAAAAAACATATATCATTCCTGGATAAACCCTATGTCCATGAATGAATTTAATGTCTTATAAATTACATATGATTTTTCAATCAATTGGAATTAAATTTATTCAAAAATTTGTTCATGAGTGCTTTAATACGTGTAATAAATATAAATATATTATTTTTTGGGACTTGTGATACCCAAAACTAAACAGAAACTTCAAGTTAGAATATATAGATACCTAATGTAATATTCAATGGATCTAATTGAGTTGAAGCATTCTAAAAAAATGATTTTCAACCCAAAAAAAACAGGATATATAAAATTGTGAGGGAACTAGGAAAACATCTGAATCTTATGCAGGCATGGACTCTCCTACAAGTTCCCATAACAAAAAATCACTAAAACAAGTGAAATGGACCTCCCATGTAAAATCCTCTCCAGTCAGCCATTGATTAGGACCATGTACTCCAACATGGTTGATGTGCTCTCAAATTCTTGATCTCCATTTCAAATAACTTCTTGTGGATCCTAAAAATATATACATATATAAGATATATATAATATTTTTAAAATATTGATACAAATATGATGTTATGTCCATGTTTTATGAAACCATTCTCACCCTATGATGAATATAGAATGGAATTGTACACCTTACTGATAGATTTATTACCCATATAAGACTCCTCAATACTCATCTTGTTATGACCCTTAGGAAAAAAATTCTACATACTTGAACTCAAAATGGGTAAGTAGTTTTTTTTTATGATTTAAGAAAAGTATTTATTATTTTCAGACACAAATAGATAACCAAAACCGTATCTAATGTTATCTATAATGTTGTATCCCAATAAGTGATTTCTCTCTATTCTTAGTTCTTTTTAATGGTGTTATACATGGTCTTCTATGGAGTTTATATAATTATTTCATGTGGACCTTATAAAGGTAATTTTTATTTTTAGTCTTATTTACCCATGGAAAGAGATCCAAACAACTCTTAACAATGTCTAAATTGTAGGCTCCTAATATATCTTTGAAAACCTATATGGTTTTTATATTATCGAAAATGATCATGGCATAAATCAGAGTTCTCTTGCATAATTAGTTTTTAGAATCCTCATTAAATTATCTTCTCCACCTTTATGTGACTTTAGATTCATGATAAAAATGATCATCTTGTGTACCCCATGATTCAAGATAATCTCTTACCTATAAAGATTCCCAAAACTCTCCACAGATCATAGCTCTTAGATGGAATTAATGATCACAAACATGGTATTCTGATCAATAATAACCAATATAATATCTTGGATTCCACAATCTATTGAATAACCACCCAAAAATCCATCTTAATTCCATATAGAATGAATATAGTGATCTCATATTGTGGATTCATGCTACATGAACTTCTCTTAAACAATTTCCTACTAACATTTTAGGCATAAATAGAAAATATTTGCATCTTTTATGTCCTCTCCCCCCATAGATACCACTCTTCGACTTTGAATGATGAACGAGATATAATGACCTAGAGTCCCACATCCCTTAGGGACTGGGTTGGTGACTAGAACCAAAGGTATCCCTGTCACACTATATGGAAGGAATGGCCCCATTGTTAGAATCAAGATCGGGAAATATGATGGATCATCCACAAAATAACTCTGTGAAATAATATAAAAGAAAATTAAAATACATCCCACATTCATGAGTAAAATAGAACTGATAAAAAATAAAATTCTCCAAATTAATGTACCCAAAACTAAGATATAACAGTGACTCAGTAATTGTTCTAAATCTCGAGCATGTAATTCCCATCATTGTCTACGTAATCCTCCATAACACCTTAAAGACTTCTTATATATTTTGTGTGATATTAACTATATACTGAGTAGCAAAACTATAGTCTCTCATGCACATGTGAGGGAGCCATACTAATGTTCCCAACAGAAAACAACTAACCCAAAAATGACATAACCGGTATACTAACCATCCCAAATGGAACAAGGAATACTCAACGAATAATTCATTTCAAGTAACGTAATATGATGAACATCGATGATATGGTACTCTGTACCACTTCCCATTGATTATACTATCATGCCTAGTGAGAAAAAGTAATCGTGCTCCCAACTCTATTAGAATTACCACGTCCTAACCGAACCTCACACACATCGGCACCACAATCCACATCATATCCTGCCCACAGAAACATGAGAAAAATTACACATCACATCCCATAGGCAGATACCTATTCCACCCACCACATTGTTTCCCACAAGTAGACACATATTCCATAAAACACATAACATCTCACCCACAGACACTGAGGAAACAACCCATATCACATGCCATTGTAAAGACACATGGGAAATAAAAACTCATCTCATCCCGAAGAAACTTAGGATGTAATAAATCCCACAAAGACACATGGGACACATAAACCACATCCTTCCCAAATAATAATGGGCTATCACTGCATAAAAAATGTTGCATGGAAGAGGGGTGGCTAGCCGTCCATCCTCCCCCATGATGTTTAGGAAAGACAACCTCTCTTATTATTGTGGGGGTGTTCGACATATATTCAACAACTGTAAAGGGCTGGGTAGAGAAATGACAAGGAAAATAAATCAATATATATATGTGGTACCAAAATAGTCTTTCCCATCATATAAATTCTAAAATAAAAAACGCATTCAAAACACTTCAAACATTATTTCTACATCTAAATGAACAATACCACACATCAATCCACAACCTTCATTACATTTACATCCAACATAATTAAACATTAACATTTTTTATTCACAAATCATTTAATCATTACATTAACAAAAATACCCATGTCTGTTCCAATATTTATTAACCAATTATTTATTCACTTATTCCAACACTATTTGGTAAACTAAAAAGCACATAACTATAAACATATCAACCCATCACCAACACAATCCAATTGATGTACTACAATGAAACAATAATCATTCATTCAAAAATCAATAAATATCTAAACATGATATTCCATTACATAGAAAGGTTGAAATATAATCTTTCTGATAATCCATAAAACCAATAGGGAAAACCCACCACACACAACCATGATAACAAACATACCACAACACAAACCGGATCAAAAAAACACATCACAAAGTATACAACTCGCATTTATTTTCCTTTGCACATTGCTAGAGAAATTAAACACATCTATTAATATACCACAACACAACACATTCATACATTTATTAAAGGTGACAATTATTTAATTCCTCTTCATTATTCAATGCCATTATCACACAAACTATTTCTTGGATAATCCATTAACTATCTAGATTTGTGGGATTAACAAATTTAATATTTTAGGTAATGCAACAACAACATCAAATATAGTAGAAAAAAGAAAAAAATGTAACCAGTGAGAAAATACACCAACGACAACCATTGTTTGTGTAAAATCAATCCCATATGATTACAATATCACAATCATAATATCAAAACTAAATAACCATGGAAAATTAATTCCCACCAATTTCAATTTCATTTAACTAGTTATTATCATTTATTATCATAGAAAAAGAATGATCTACATGTGAATAAATGTAAATTCCACCAACATGGTGAACAATTGAATATAAATAAGGGATATCCTACCTTCAATAAGTATTTCAAGTAATATGTGTCCCGTAGGGTGATGAAGAATTCTTAAAAGTTATAACCACACTGTTAGAAACATGTATCCACCTATTCAGCACAATAATATTATCAAAATGATTCCCAAACATCCATCTCAATCCAACATGAAACATAGAATCGAATCATGATGTATGTAAAATAGGATATGTATCAGAAAGAGGAGAAACATAAAAAATTATATATCACAAATCTGTAATGAAAATCCATTGAGATTGATAGTTCATGGAAGGGGGACTAGGTCCCGAGTGACACCTATGGGATACAATGGATTTTCTAGAATTAGAGGAAAAATATGAAACCACATCCAAATGAAAAATGGTTTGGAGAAAAAGAATTTTAAAACAAAAAATGATTGGGGTATTACATGACATGTAATGTCCTTTCACATTATTCAATACCTGGGGATCTGTTTTTACCAAAAACATTTCTCCAAAAGATTTGAATTTTTTTTATAACCCGAAAAAATTTCACTAAATGAAATTATTCTTCTCACCATGTAATATATTTTCATATTATGAAACATCATAGATAAGCTCTGAAACTAACTTTCTTGTAGTGTAATTTTGTTACACGATGCGTAATCCCCTCTTCCATCATTTACCGATAGAACATCTACATACTCCATTAAATCCACATTCGAAGGAATCAACAACCAAAAACTAAAAATGTATTATACTTATATGTCATGATACATTCCATTAAATAACACTCAAATGACTCTATCACTCTAAATCCAAAAAAATCCTAAAAGAAAGAGGGTCTTAAAACCCACCCTGTGATATACCTCTCATGGAACTTTCAACACATGAAACACCTCTAATAAAAAAAATTGACTTTCAACAATAAACCACCAAGTTTTGTTCTAAAGATGGTGTGGAGACCCCCCACATCCTCAAAATTAAACCCAATAATTAGAAATAAGAGGAAATCATGTAAATTCAACCATCCACAAAAAAAAACCAACCGAGAACAATAACCAAATTATCTAAACTTCCAAAACGTGGAATTCCATCATCTATGTCAAGATATTATATGCTCTGGGAGGATCTTACTCTCCCACATAGGTTTCATCAAATCAAAATTAATTGATCTTGAATTTGAGTTATGTCCTTCCCTTTTCACATGGTATGAAATTATCCACAACTTATCAGAAAAAACACTACTAAGGGAAAACACATTTTCTCATATGAATCAAGGTTCAATAATTACAACATAAAACATAAATAAACTAGGAAAACTGAAAACAACTCATGGTACAGGGAACTCATATGCACCTCTTTCTCCAAAAAATTCTCTTTTGGGCCCCATTTCTCCATAATATTCATTCCAATGGAATGGTTCTCCCTTATAACATATTATCTTGATGATTCTATATCTTCATTATCCACTCCGAAAATGTTGCATTAACCTTGATATCAAAATTTCCCACGTCAATAACACAAAATTTATCATGTAGATACCGAAAAATATATGTTATATTGAATAATTCATCAATCCTCTCCAAACTTGGTTGAAATTCCGCAACATATGCAACCTCACCAACTTGCTCTGACAATATAAAGTGTCCAATGAACTGGGGAGAAAGAGTACTCCCAAAAGAAAGCATTCGATTCACACGTCAAGGGGATGCATCAATAACATGTGGTCCCCAACCTCAAAATCTCAGGGCCTCATCCTGTGATTGGAATATGAATTATTCTTGTCCAATTCTAATTTTAATCTATCATGAATCATATAAACATTTCATGTAATCCTTTTCACCACATGCTGACCCAGAAAGTCTATCTTTCCAACCTCTATCCAGTATTACTGAAAAAGACAAGGTATTCTATAGAACGTATCAAATGGAATCATGATGATGGACAAGTGATATATATTATTAAAATAGAACTCTATAAATGTCTGGTGACATACACAACATCCACCGGATTCTAATGACCATTCCCACAGCATTACCTATATTGTCTGGATATTCCACACTCTCTTACAATTTTTCTAATAAGGAAAGTAGTACTATGGTGTAGCTGGGTTGAAAAAGCATGCTTCAATACCTTCTTGAATCATGATGTAAGTCATTTTCCTGAGATAACTAAAATGGACCATGTAACTCCATAAAATATTATCATTTCATCGACATACCTATTTTCCAAGGAATCCATAATTCTCAACTCCTTACACGATAAGTAGTGTGTTGATTTCATCATCTGATCCACTATCACCAAAATTGAATCACAGAGTCCATAGGGTCTAGGTAAAACAATGATGAAATACATTGAGTTGAATTCTTACATCCACTAATGGAAATCCATGTGATGAAACAAATCACCATGAACTTGGTGCTCATCCTTCAACTTTTGAAAAACTGAGCACCTTGATATATACAATTCAACTGCCAATTTCATCATGGGACACTAAAACAGAATCCTAATGAAATAATGAATCTTATAAAATCATGGGTGTAACACAAATGGTGATCTATGAAACCCATTAAGAACCCCATCATGAACAAGTATTGGAACAATCAACTTTATATAGAATAAAATCAGGTTCCAACGATCCTCCAACTATCCCTTCAGAGAAAAACCATGGCCCACAAAATTACCCAACACTTGTACCTATGAGTCTCCCCACTATGACACGACACTAGATGCAACATAGTAGACTAAATTTTCATCTAAAACAAAAAAAATCTATCACTATAAACCCTTTTATCTTTGTGTATGGTTTCCAACTCCTCTATCTCCTTCCCAACAACCACAGACTCCAAAAAAACCTCCTTCTACAACTTCCTACTCAAAGCATCATCCTTGTAATTTCCCTTTTTTGATTTTTGGAAGATATCAAAATAATAATCTTATAGAAACTCTATCCACCTTCACATATGAATTTTCAGATATCACTTTGAAAATATATTACTCAAGTTCTTACTATATGAAATGAACACAATTCCACCCTGTTAGGTAATTCCACCACAATTTCAGTACGAACAAAACTACATCAAAGTTCACATAATGGGTGGTCTCATTACCTTCATGGGGGATTAAATACCTATGAAAAAATTATATTGATACTCACTACATCATCAATATGTATCCAAATACCAAATCAGAAGTGTCACAAAACCCCACAAACACGATCACTTCCTCTAGAAACTGGATCACTAGAAGACTAACAAACCATCATATATGATAGCTGAATGATGTCTCAAACTTCTCACATCACAAATATTCTTTGTCATTCCTTGATATATACGTCCATGGATCTATAAATCAAAAAAAATTGGTTCAAACCTACTATAATAGCATGTGAAAACAAGAATTTTTCTGCAAAATTCCTGTTAGCTTCCCAAGAATGAACAACTTCAACCACTAATTGACCTAATACAATGCCTTGTTGTGACACCACATTCCTACAAAAATTCATATATCATGTCTAGAAAATTCACTTGGCAAACATTCTATAGAGATTGTTGCATCAAAAAACACGCAAGACAGTCCTTATATGTTCAACATGTTCCTCCTCTTTCATCGAGTTGACAAATATGCCATCAATGAACCTAATGTTGAACTGGTATAAGAACTCACAGAAAAAAACACAGTTTACAAGCCCCATGAATGTTATTAGATCATTCGTACCACCGAACGGTATGACTATGAACTCGATTTTCCCATACCTACAACTAAAAAAAAATATTCATAATATTTCCCTCCTTCACCCTCGACTACTAATATCTACACAATAGATCGATCAAAGAAAACAAAATAGATCCTCTAAGCTGGCACAAAAAAATCATCAAGCCGAGGATGAGTGTAATGGTTCTTGATCATGTCCAAATTCAACCTCCAATATTTTATGCATGAACCTCATAACCCCATCCACCATTTTGAAAATCATACTGCAGTACCCCATGATGACACACTAGGCTGGATAATTCCCTTCATCATCAGATCATATATCTAAATCCCCAAATCATGTATCTCAGAAGGTCCCATTTTATATGTATCCATTTTAATTATAGAGGATTGATGATTTATGTATATAAAAAACTCAACATCATGATGGTGTGGTATCCCCACAACCACATTGGGTAATAAATTCAGGAAATCCCCAATGAATCTGAGAACATCTACCATAATGAGCTCGAACAACTGCTGGATAATTGTTCTGATGATTACTATAAAATCCACTATAGTAAAAAAAATTTCTGATGTTTAGCAGAATGTCATGAGGAATATATTGTTGAAAAGGAATTAGTAGAGTTCTACTCCTTCCTGGTCAAAACATCTAAGGACTTGGCACCTGAAACGTTCAACTAGTAACCCTTCCTCTCGAATATTACTACCGGATTCCCCCTCACAGTAAACCACCTCTTGAGGGAATCCACTTGATCACATACTTTTTTATAGACCTAAAGATTCAATGGAAATGTAAATGGTGTAACATCACATTATATTGAAGGATAAAGTGTATCCTTAATATGTCTCACATGAGAATCCCAATCAAGAAAGAGGTCTTAGAAAAATTGTTGGAGATCCATAAACATGATCTTCAGATCTCATACAGACATACTCCATTACTAAAGGGAGAGTACCTCATGCCTATTATAGTCATCCAGGTTTTTGGAATGTATTTATAATCAAAACACTATATCGATGTGGACCTAAAAAACATATAATTCCTTCTTATTCCTCATATATGATTTAAATGACTGACATGTATCTCCTCAAATATAATATTCCTCCAAAGGAACCCAATACTCCAATAGGTAACAGATCACGAGGAATGTGATCTCAAGCACCTCGATCTAACTGACTGTCTGTATGTCTGAAACACTGCCCTCGTACATTCCCAAATCCTATCACTAGGAAGCACAAAATGTCCTCTCCAACTATTCATCCTCCTCAACCGGGTCAACTCTCGATCGATCAATAAGATCAGCGTGTTGTACCTTTATAGTCAGATCAACAAATGAAAATCATCCTTGTTCCATAAATGAAAAAGAAAACTGTGATTTACTATTCTTGAGTAATATTTTATGATTTATTTTAACTTATATAATTAATTTCATTCATTTTTATACATTTTTCATTCCTAACGAATCCCAATTAAAATAGGAATTCTATTCATTGGGATGCATTTATATTTATTAATTCTTTACCATAATAATATTGTAGCCCCATGTGGATGTTTGGTTGGCTTAGAGTTCTTGAATCGTATCACGGGGGCCCTAAAATCTTGTTTTCTGGCATTTCCTTCCTAGCCAATTCTACATAATAAGATCACCTAAAATTGTTTCCCAACCAACCCATGCATTTCTCACAACTAATTACTCGATAATATACCCTATCTCTCAACCATCACCTTTGATACTAATCTATCATTACACACTCCCTCTAAATATACCCCTACTAGGATGGAATTGAAGAATGGGAGATAATGTATCCTAACTCCTACCTCTAGTAGGATACGAGTGGGTGACAAATATCAAGTGTTTACAACTCAACCAATATGGAAAGGATTACACAATTTTTTTATGAAATATTAGAATATTTAATGAATCATCCACTAAAAATATCCATGAACTAACATTAAATAAAATAAAAATCCATCCCACATGTATGTGTTGTATAAAAATAATACAAAACCAAAGTATACAATGTAATTTTCCAAAAAAATGAGCTAATGCGCAGACTTAAGAACTCTCCCATATCCATGATAGTAATGCCCAACACATTCCAGATAACTTGTTGGAATCCTAAAAAATGTTTGATATATATAGGGTGATAATACATGTATACTCATTAGGAAAACCAATGTCTCTATTGCACATGTGAGGGAAATAATGATAATGTTCTCGTGAGAAACAAATAGAACCAAACAACATCTAATCGATATACTATAATCCCATCCTCAACAAGGGATAGTAACCAAAGAAAAAAATTCATATAATGTAATACAATACATATTGATGATAGGGTACCTGGTCCAATTCCCACTAATTTCATGCTCTTTCCTAACAACAAACATCATCATCCTCCCACCTCAACTGAATGTACCACGTCAGAACCTTCCCACACACTCCTTGTCCCCACAAACCATATTGCATCCTGAATGCAGATACATTGGCTAGATACCACATAAAATTACACAAACTTAATTTTATAACACACACTACATCACATTACACCATATACTCCTGGTCCAATAACCCATAAAATCCTACATGCAAACACCTGGGCCACAAACCAGATCATGTCCCATCCTGAAGATACCTAGGAAATCAAAACTCATCTCTTCCGAATGAAAACCGTTAATTGACAAGACATCTCATCCCAATGAAACCTATGAAAGAATATATCTTCTCATTAAGATGACAATTGGGAAAGAAAAACTAATCTCATCTTGAATACACATGGGAAAAGATAACACTTTTCATACCGATGCCACCTATAAAAGCACAACTCGCCTGCAAAAACATGGACCTCACAGGACAAAACCTTCATGAAGAATCTTTGGATATCACATCCAGGAAGATGTAGTGGGGAAGAGCGGGTGACCATCTATCCATCATCACACTATGATATATGGGAAACCTTCCCCGGATTTATGGGGGTGTTTGGCACATGGTACTTAACTATGGTGTGGTGTTAATAGAAAACATAAGAAAAATAGATGTATATACATATATGATAACAACCACTAAATACCGAACATCAATTTCTCAAAGAAAAAACAACGAGCTCACAAAAAATGCCAACATTGCTTCTCTATCTAAAATAACTACACCACAGATCAAGACACAACCACCTTTAAATTTCCATCCAACATAATTAATTGTTAACATTATTTGTTATCAACTCATTTGTTAATTTCAATAACAAAAATAACCTATGCCAGTTCCAATCATTATTAAAAAACTATTAATTCAATTATTCCACTGTTATGCAATAAACTACCAATCACAACACATCACCACACACATCGATTGTACCCCCACTACACAACACATGTCATCCATTCCTCCATCAATTGGCCTAATATCCTGATATTACATTACATTCCCAAGTAGGCACATCATCTACAATTTCTTCCATGAAACATCCTAGGTCGAACCACAATAGAGAACATTGCTGATAGACTTACCATAACACACACCATAGAAAACACACACATCACAACAGAGTCACCACACATTCATTTTATCACAAAAATTTCTAGAACTATTCTATCCATCTCATCATAGACCATGATGTAACACATATTAATTTTCACAAAAGGGTACACTTATGTAATAACACTTCATTATTCACGATAATTATCAAATAAACCATATCATGGGACTCTATTAATTTTTATGATTTACATGATTAACAATTATTCATTTAGGATACATCCAAAATAAACACAAATAAAGTAGTAAATACAATAGTTTTAACAAACAAAAACTCATCAAAAAACAGTCACCATTTAACCGATTCTTATATTCGATTCTCCTAGATCAACCATCATCCATTGTAGAAAAAAGTAAATTCCCCCCACATGATGAAAAATTTAAGAGAAAATGATAAATCCTACCTCAAAGAAGTTTTTGATCACTTCTATGGACATTTGGGCGAATACGAATAACTGAAAGAGGCAATAACACCACTAGAAACACAGATCAAACTATTTGACACCAAAATATAATCAAAATGATGCCCAAAAATCCCACTCAAAATAGATCATATCACGACAGTGAATCCCGGGGGATGAATAAGAATAAATGGATGATAAAGAGGAGAAAATTCTCATAGTTTAATCATGTATCACAAATGAAAAATCACTCGGACTAATTGGTCAATAAAGGAAGATTATAGCGTGAAGAACTACTCTGGGGGCCAAGTGTTTGTATTGAATGAGAGGAAAAATAAAAAAATCGATGAATGGATAATTTTTCATCAAAAAAGAATTTTAAAACTATAAATGATCAGGATATTACATGATTTGTCATACATTATCATGTCATACAATACTCGGGGATTATTTTTCGACAAAAAATGCATAGCCTCATCATTTTATTTTATTTTTCTAACTACGAAATATTTCACATTACGAAAGTATTATTCACATCAGAAAAAAATTTTACGCACCATGAAACTTCCAAGAACTTCTATGAATCATAATTTCACACCATATAATTAGATCACATGATGTTTAATCCACTTAATTCAGCCATTAGCTACATTAATTTTTTTGACTCCATCTATGAATTATCTGAAAACTACAACAAAAAAATCAAAATGTAATGGACCAGGAAGATGCAGAAATGTAATGAAAAAATAAAACATTTATCTGCATACCCTAACCACCAAAAAATATTATATTACATATTTTCAGCCAATAGATACAATTTTATGTGTTGTTGTGGGTGTGGGGTGGTAAAAACATCCTAAAAACATCCTCCTAAATTACAAAAAACACTACAATCATCTCATAAAAAATATGATGATTCTGCACATTTTGGACATAAATAAATAGAATATGTTGAGATTATCGAGTCGTGTTGAAATTCAAAGTTGATATCTTTCTATTGAACCTCTCTCAAATGATGAATAAGTGCTCGGGTCACCATGATAAATCTATTCCATAAATATACTTTTGAGTTTTTTATTATGTTGATTTTGTTATTTAATTGATTAATCATTGTAATTGTTGAGTGTATTTACTAGATTTGTTTTTGTAAGGAAATATAGAATATGTGAAAATAAAATTAAAAACAAAGGAAAATGAGCTTATTGACACTTCGTGTTGTGGGGGAAGTGAAGTGGCCTACCATAGGAATTTTGATGTCGAAGTGGAGATGGAAATTCTAGTGTAAATAATTTAAATGATGTGTGCTTTCAGTAAATGATGTATATTTTCAAATAATTACATGATGTAGATTTTTTATAACAAGTAATGATGTGCATACATGAAGTGAAAAACTAGTAAAAGTCTTGTAACTTTAGTACATGGTGAGACATAAGTCAATTTTCCAAATTAAATAATGAGATTTATGCAAGAGTCAGGAGGATACAGAGGAGAATGTTGACAATGATTACATGATTTACTCATCATGAAACAAGTTAAAAATTACAACCATCTTCCAAATATTTGATGCAGTGGAGGATATATCAGATTTGATCTACACGATATACACCACAAGTACACATCCTGATGAGGTCGATGTGCAGATAAAATACGGGCAACATGGACCGTGTGTGTTGATGTGAATATACCAATAAAAGGTACCCATGGTATCCTGTTTGAAGCATTACATTCCATAAAAATAACAATTCTAGAAACCTACTGAAAAATGCCAAACTACGTCCAGTTTGGGGACTATAGTTCTTCTGGCCGTTTAGGCCAAGGGTGATGGTCCACACATAATATTTTCAATGTATATGTTCCAAAACATGAGAAAATTAAATGGTGGCCATATTTCATCATTAATCTAATAAAAACCAATTATCACTTTTAAATAATGAATAACAAGTGTAAAGAATGTGGTGTCCATAAAAATAACTTTGTTACAAATTAACCCCAGGATAAATAAATTGGTTACCTAATAATTTATATGAAAAATTAGTAACCCATGCAAAAGAGATGGGTTCCATTACATTCTATTTAAATGAATCATAATACATCTTGAGAAATAATAGAGAAGATATATTCAAAAATATCCCCCTTTGGGAATCTGTAAAAAAGGGTTTTTGATGATAATGAATTAGAACACAATGAAAATATCATTAAATATATTTTATTAAAAAAAATCCATTTTGAAATATAATTTTTTTAAACAAAAAACTAAAAAATTAAATTGAAATTATTTTTCATTGGAAATAATGTTATTAACATATAACAAAATATTTTTAAATCATATAAAAAAATTAATGATGAAAATGTACATTCCATTATTATAAAAAAATTAATCATTTTGAAAATGAATTTCTTTTAATATAATCTTTAAATAATAAAATTTAATATAGAAATAATATAATGTCCATGAAATTGGAATGTTATCTTCATGTTTCACACATTATACCTATGATTCATGTTACATTTTCAGTAAATACCAAATGATAATTTTTTGGAATAATAAAAGAAGAGTAATCTCTTAAAAATATGTAAAATTGGAAAGAATTTGTAAATATTTATTCGATAAACCTTTTAATTAAATGTAAATATTTTTTAAATCATTTCATTATAACATGATTTCTAAAAAAATAAGGTTGTTTCTATAGAATGAAATAAAGAAATTTTTTTCCTCAAATCATTTAAAAAACTATTTTCAGTACCAATGAGTGGGGAAATTGTAATATTACCTAAATATATCATGAATAAAACTTGGAGTATAATGTTCATGGGAATTATTGTGAGATAGATAAAAATATTTTATCATTGGAATCATTTTTAAAAGCAATCCAACTAAAATATGATATTGATGCATAAGGACTTTTCAACTTTGGTAACTTTTTAATCATAAGGGAAACAAAATAGTAACATTAATTGAAATTTGAAATATCAATATGATGAATAACTTCATAATATTACATGTCAAAGGATCTGTATATATAAAATATAAAAGAACATAGGTTCATAACATGAAATAAGCCAAAAAAGGAAAATTGAGAGAAAAATTTCATATATATATACTAATATTTTGGATCATAATACCTAATAAAGGATAAAATCAAATAAATCATTAAATATCTAGAAAATAATTATAATTATGATATTACAAGTCAAGGGGAAATTATATACACCACATGGTATTAATGAATGGTAAATTTTTATATGTCTATAAAAAAGAGTTACTTGAAATCACATACCATACATCCCAACTTCATTCGTACATGTTGTAACCTCCTATATAAGAAATAAAAGTTTATTATAAATATATTAAATAAAAATAATTTTATATAATAATAAATATTACTTAATTATCACCATTTAATAAAAATTTAATAAAATGACCTTCTTAAAATAACACATCATTCAAAAACCTCATTGTTTTTATTATATGTTTTGATATTTTATATTTTTTCTCTAACATTAACCTTGTTTTGATAATTTAAATAAATATATAATTGACATGATTATCAAATTTATATGTCAATATTAATTTTATTAAATAAATTAATGTTGTTTTTTGATAAATGATTTATGTTATCAGCATGTAGATGGTAGGCCATACGTATACAAGGAGAGCATTTCCATTTTTCAATGATCATTATGAAAATGAGGCATGTAATATATTATAATTATATAATGATCATAATATTATAAATAATATTTAATTTCATAAAATATACTTATTCATATCATCCATGTGTTATGGTGATGAAAATCTATAGTCAAATCATTTGTTGATTATAGTAGTCCAAACGTGCACAAAAGATGTTATCATTTTAGAGTGAGTGAAATAATAATAATAAATGACATATTATATATTTATATTGAAAAATATATCATTAATAATATAATTATTTTATTTTTATAACTTATATTCGTTAATATTATCTTTATTACCTTCTATTAAATTATTTATTGAAAAATGAATCTCATCATTTCACGAGGCATTATTCTTCCGAACACATGAGAAACCATATCATATATCCAAGAAAATGGAAATTATAAAGTTATATAAAATATATAGTGACTAAATATGATTAATTAGATATTTCTGTGGTAATGTAAAAAACCAATGGTATCCATTCATGAGGTGATAATCAGTTATGCACGCATATTATGATTTTGAAACAAATTTGAGGGAATGTGGAAAGGACTTATGATATTATATTAAAATAATATCATATATTTATATTTAATATAATTATTTTATTATATAACAATTTTATAATAATAATTAATGTAGATCGAAAAAGAAATAAAATAGAAAATGTTCTTTCAAGAACATAACATCTTCCTCAGGTAACAACATTTGGTTTTTACCAAATGAATTCTATGGATTTATTACCTCCCAAAAATATATATTATATTTGGATATGGTTTAATTTTTTAATTTATTTCACTAAGGACAGTCCATAACAATGGGTTTTACGGTATTAAGTGTGAAGAATATTGGCGAGATTTTATACATGAGGTGAGTGGCTCGATTATAATATGTGTAGAAAATGATTTTCCACCCATGTTTTTTCAAGTAAAAAGTATCCAATAATATAAAATTATCTAAAAAATAAGGTATACGAACTAAATATATCGATTTAATAAAATTTAGATTTTTTTTCATTTGAACCCTTCTCTCTTCAGTTTATCCCCCAGTATATCCATTTTATCCTAACTTTGATAATTATTTTTTATAGTTTTTACAATTCATTATGGTAAATTCTTAAGAATTATATATTATAAAATAAAAATTATGATGAATCTGAATTATTCTATAGTTTTCAATATTTAATTAATATAACATTATAATTTTAATTTTAAATTATTTCTGCAGACATAATGAGAAAGTAGGTTTTCCAAGAGAAAAATATCAAATATTTACAATGTTTTTAATATCCAATTTCATAGTAAAAATGATTAAAATGAACTAATTTCTATTAAAATATATAAAATATTACAATTTTTTGGTAATTAAAAAATATAATTGAACTATTAAAAAATTTGAATGAAAAAGGTTTCTTTTTTAATTTAGTAATTCTTAGTATTCATCAAAAAAAATTCCTTCGCATAAAATTCTCAAAGAGTAAACATTATATATTTTTAAATTATTATTTCAAAAATTATTTTCATTTTTTAATATAAATTTTATTGAAGTGGAAATAAATAAATTGAATATTAAAACAACAAATGTTATGAAAAACATGGTTTTTGTTGAAATTTATTTTTTTAAGCACGTGATGATTTTATAATAACAAGATGTATAATAAAAGAAATCTATTTATACCAATTATAATTTACCAATATATAATTTTTACATTTCATTTAAAATAATCCCCCATGTTTTTTATTTTAATTAATTATTATTGATAAATATTATGCACATTAAAATATATTTTAGAAAAATTCCATTTCAAACCCAGTAACAAAAATATAATAAAATAAAATATCAAGTCAAATTAAAATAAATAATGTACAATCAATAAATATTAAACTTATTCAAATATTATTCAAAATATAATGGTACTTTTATATATCATATTTTATTGAAAATAAATGACATATTTACAAAATTCTGTTTTTTTACTTTTCAATTAATACTCAATATTTTCAAAAAAAAATCCAAAAATATCACACAAAGTAAATATTCATATTTTGATTTAAAAAATGAAGTTTATTTTAAAAAAATTATTTATCAAAATGTACCATAAGTTAATTATATTACTTTTCCATGAAAATTAAAAATGTATTATATTGTTAGGAAAAATATTTTTTAAGAGTAACATTACAATACTAAAAATTGAATGATTATTTATTGAATATTTATTATTAATTTTTGTTTATTATTAATTATTGACTTATTTATATCATAAATTTGGTAATACTATTCAAATCCACCAAATTAACAGCTAGGATAAAATAGTTATATTTACACTAGGATGTTTAATCTCGATATTGTGTGTGGAATATGATATCACACACAATAATAATGAGGTTACATAGTTGAAAACTATTGAATATATTAAACTAATTTAAAAATAATTTAATTATAATTTCATAGTTTTATAAATTCTTATCTAACCCCGTTTGGTTATTGTAATTTATGCTATAGAAATAATTTTTATATCATTTAACATCTCAATGAATTATATGATACCCCCATGAATAAATTATATCTCCATAATTAAAATATCATGCCGATAATAAAATGTTTCATATTTCGATGTACTTTTTAGTAAACCGACAACATAAAAAGGGTTCATGAAAAATTCTTTTGATAAAGGAGAAAGGTAAGTGTGATGGTAATATAGTATAACAAATATTAGTATTCTAAATATGAAAACAGAAGTGGGGATTACATATTGGGGAATGAATGAAAATCATAATTACCAAATAATTATATAGAGTGATGAAGATCATTGATCAAAAAAATTTGAATGATTATGGGGAATTTAAATATATTAAAATTACAAACCAAGGTGGTGTGAAATATTTAAATGATATCATCGAAAATGTGGTAATCTGTCAATAGTTTAATTCATGATCATTTTCCTATAATTGAGAAATTAATTATCCACATGGACAAAGAGAATTAGGAAATATAAGTTAACGATTATTATAATTTATTCCATTTTGTAATTTTCACCACAACGTCCTATTTTTATCTAAATGAATCATAATCAGGAGGTATTTCCCATGCCTAATGTAGTAAAATAATATTTTAAAGACATCATATCCCTAAAATGGATTATCAAGCTATTCTCAAATTATATTGAAAGTCCGCAAACCAACGTAGATATAACATAGTATGTTCATTTACAAAATGGATAGACATTCATATTATAAATTATTAATCAATATTCAATGGTAATATCAATTGATTAATATAAATCATTCCTGGAAAGAATTACCCTATATAAAAACAACCTCAACAAAATCAACAATAATATGTTTTTAACATCAATATTTAAGTCATTATTTTCATATTATATGATCAATAAAATGGAATATATTTTTGAAATACCATTAATTACATAATAATAAAATCAATCTTCAAGATCATGGTTATCTATATGATAATAAATTTGTTCCCATAACTAAATTAATATCAATGATCCAATAAACCCAAAATGTTATCAAAACATTAAAACCATGTTCCCCAGAAATATAAATAATAACATAAGATCAATAATAATAAATTCAAATTCATCAAACTAAAAAAACATATCCTATAAGGTAATTAATCTGTTTAAGATCACATCACATCAAATAAAACCCCAAAGGGGTGTATATGAATTTGAACAAATATTAATCCCTTTGAATAGAGACCTATTATGGTAGATATAAATCTTACTATAACCACACATGAAATGAATTGTATTTATGGTTAAATTCAAATATATTTATCCAGATAACATATTCATTACCTAAGTTATTAGAGCTCAATTTTAGAACACACATAACTTATGTTATATATATCTCACCCAAATATATCTTGGCACACTCAATTTAAAATCTATTTCAGAGAACCACAACATGATCAATGTACATAGATATTTTATTTCATCTTAAAACACAAAAAACAGACATTATAATTTTATAAAAACATTAAATTTGTGAGGAAAAATTTATTTTATAGAAACATTTTTGAAATATAATTAAACCATCAAAATGAAAACGGTTCTATAGAAATCACTTTAATGTATGATTTTCTAATGGAAAATTAATGTGTCCCATAAAAATCTCTTTGAAAAGTTATGTATTTACCTAGAAATAGAATGAGGTAGCAATCATTACAAAATATCCCCATTTTAAAATAAATAATAATAATAATTTTTTTGAAATGGTTGAATGAGAATACCATTAAAATAATATTAAATAAATTTTGATGAAAATACATATATCATTTAAAAAACACTTATAAATTAAAAAATCAAATATTATTATGAAAAAACATTTATTTTAGAATATAATTTAAAAAAAAGTATTATTTTAAAAATAATTTGAAGAAATTATGGAGGAAAATATAGTTTCCATTTTGATAAAAAATTGTTTTGTTTAAAAATAAATTTCCATGAATAAAAATTTAAAATCATATGAAAGAAGCTTCAATTTAAATAATGGTCAAGATTGTAGAATATTTCTTTCAGGTCGTACATGTTAAAAAAATATTTTTTTCACATAGTATGTAAAATCAAAATTGTAATTGTTTAGAAAACAATAATAATATAAAATTAAGATGATTATTTTAAAAGGTAAAACATGGGTAAAACTATAACATCCTAGGTCCGGGTGCCACCTAAAGGTACCCCAAATTCTGTTGGTCACATAACCAAAAATAAATTTCCCCAAATGCTAGAGGGTACCGACTGTAAGTGAGGCCCCAGATGTGGTAATGGGGAAATTATTCCCTCATTAGAAGAGTATACATTGCAGAAAACAAATAGTGAATAGTAACAGAAGTAGTAATATCATACAAAAGAAGTAAACATCAAATGAATGATAATAATTAAATATCATGAGTATATGTATAAATGATGCATGTCACATGTGTCCATTAAAGCAGAAACAAAAGTCTCAATGATGGAATACAATACAGAAATCAATTTATATAAAACCAAGTAAACTCCAATAGCATTGTAAGCCTCATATTGGTCCCATGATCTCCACCTATAATAGAAATCTTGTAACTAATAAAAAATGGTGATTACCCCTATCGATTAATATAAACATATAATCAACATGGGTCCACCACATGACCCAAACTGGATGTGAGACAAATCCTAGTAGGCAACCACCAATGGATCTGTGTCAAACTATCAATGAATATATACAGTAGGTAATATTCAGAAATGAAATAATAATCTAAGATGTAATCACAAGCATTCAATCTAATAGTTTCCAGTTTAATTATGCTACATTTATTAAAAAATCTCTTTAATCATGTAAACCATGGCATTTAGCTTAAGGTCACTATCCCATATATAATTTACAAAACAGATGCCTCAAAATGATATCTTAAAAATCTTGTAAGATTGATTTCAAGATTGTTATTTGCCCTAGAAAACTCATAAAAATCATTCAATTATTCATAAATGAACCTCTAGAATTTTTTTAAGGTCTAACCCATTTGGCTCTACATAGTATAGATTAATTAAAAACTTCCACTTGGGAAACTCTCACGGTCAATACCCCCTGGTAAAAATATCATCATTAATTAATAAATAACCACCTTGGAAGCTCTCAAAGTAAATACCCTTGGGGGATTATAGATTAAATTAATAGATTAAATAATGGACCTCTATGAAGCTCTCATGGTCTATTCACTTATGTTCGATCATCAACAACAAGGATCTCACGGTTCAATGTTCATAACATGTAGGTCCCCTCAACCCTCTTGGTCCAAGGCTGTCTTGGCCCATCATAAAACATGCCTGCATATTATATCAAACCATCTCATGTAATCTAAAAATTCTACATGAATAAACATTCACATTGCAAACCACATGCATTTCATATAATCAAATATTCCATCCAAATAATACATGGCTTAGAAATCAAGGAAATACTTACAAGAATCCTAGACCAATCAAACATAATTAATTGTAAATGGGAATCACAGCTATGCAGTGTCTGTTAAAAAACGCATCCCCCCTTATACATAATCAACCACTCTATATCAATTATATAAATTATAGTAGGTGATAAACATGTTTAAATTCTAAATCAACAAACACACCAAATGATGGTAGGCATAACTTATAGCATATATAATCCAATAAAACATAAATAATGGAACAAAAAACATACCTCAGTTCCATGTGAACAATCTACTTGAATGTCAGCCCTTGAATCAGCCAAAATTGGCGTAGATCTACAAAAAGGTGAAAAACTACCCTCATTGAATAAACCACTAGAGGGGATGAATCGGGAAGAAATTATCTAAATGATTTGGAAACTCACCGGTCGGATTCCAATGCACCGATTAGTGTCTCTATTAGGGAATGGACGGAGAATCGGGGGTTCAAGATTCATTCATCATTCCAGAGCACTCCAGAATGAAATACAGGAAAAAGAAGCCAGTTCTAGAAATGAGATGCAACACCCATATGATATATCAAATAAATAGAAAACATCAATATGTTTTAATTTAATATATATTTTATGTAGTAGACCTAACCAGAACCTAACTTTATCAGTATTCCTGGTCACCACACAATCATGTATCAATCCCTCACACATCCAGCATGTGGTTGTATGTGGAAATCTTGGTAAATGACTTGTACTCATAAGTACACGACGCATACTTAAAAAATCCCATTTCCTTCATTTTACTCAAAAAAACTAGAAAAAAAGATCCATAATAGAAATTAATATCTTTGTTTATAAAAACATCCCCCTAGAAGGTAATTAATCCCTTAATTTCCATTCCAAGGGTAATGGAGAAGAATCTGTGAAAATATCCAGCCACTAGGATCACACATCAGCCTCCCCCTCCCAAGTCTCTTTCTGAATTTGATTGTACATCCATAGAACTTATACCAAAGGACTAAAAAGACCATGAAGAACATCTGTATTGAAATAAAAAATCTGAATATGGTTCTCTTCAATGGATTCAACCACCTCTAACTCAACCTCCTCGAGTTGAAAAAAATGAAACATGTTTGATACGTACCATTGTAGCTATGATACATGAAAGTCATCATGCATAGCCTGATATCTCTGAGGTATCTATTACCGATTTTAAATCGACCAGACTCTTCCCAAAATATCAGAAGGTGTGATTTTTATCAGTGAAATCTTACCATGTCTCTTAATCATTCTTGGTCCTAACCTCTGTATGACACACAATAAAACCATAACTCCGACCCTGAACTCTAGGGTTCATCTCTATCAAACATCATTAGATTTCTGGAGAGATTGTGTATTTTGCATCCTTTTCCAAATCAACTCCACCTTCTCAGTGGTCTCTGAGACATGATGAGGTCCCATTATAGCTACCTCTCCTGCCTCTATCCAAATTTGGGGTGGTCGGCAAGGCCTACCATAAAAAAACTTGTAAGGTTACTTATGAATTATTTCTTGAAAATTATTATTGAATAAAAACTATACTAAGAGTATGTGTCTATCCAAATTTCCCACAAAATCATGGATTCCTACTCAAACAATGTCTTAAAAACATAAATTGTGCACTCGGACTGGACGTATGTTTGGTGATGTTATATATTAATCAAAAGAACATGTATACACAATGCCATCTGTATTTCCTTCCAGAAATGGGATGTGAACCGAGCATCCCTATGTGAAATGATGGCTTGCAGAAAACCATGGAAACATACTATCTCCTGGATGTAAAAATTTCCATGCTCATCAACACTAAAAGATTCAATGATTTGTAATAAATTTGAAACATTCATGAGTCTATCATCAATAAATAATACTACATCATTTCCTCGAGGTGACCTTGGTAAACCCATCGCGACAACATTCCACCTCCACTACGGAATTTGAAACTATTGTAATATCTCTATGTGTGACTAAAGCTCCATTGATGCCTATTTACAAGTGGAACATCTCATAAAAATCATGTCAATCCCTCTCCATACCTGGACACCAATACTGATAATGTAGATCAGGATACATCTTGGTGACACCCAGATGAACTAACTAAACAGAGGCGTGAAAATATCACAACACATCATGTACGTCTACTTACACCCATAAACATCATTTAAATTGAAAATCATCATCCTCACCTATGGTCCCCCATTTAGTTGTGTCTTCACATGACACACTCTACTGTAGGTATATTTCTTCAGAGTATGATAGCTACATCATTTGTACTCAATACAGTAGAGTTGAGGTAACAGATAAGTAAGAATGAAACATCTACAACATTATTTTATTCACCACCAAATCAATCCTAGAGAAGAGAGCCATATGCTTCCTCTCACTGCTAGGCTCCTGATCTACCTATATTTTTTTCCTCCTGCTCAATGCAGTAGCCACTATTTTTCCTTTTATAGGCATGTAGGAATGCTCCGAGTAAAAATAATAAAGTTACTCAGTCCCCCTTTATTGCCTCAAATTTATATATTAATGAGCAATGTTATACTTGAGGATATATTTGGATAGTCTATATAACAAAATTCTCTTTCCAAATAAATTCTCTGAAATAGTGAAAATCATGAACAACCACATCCAACTCAAGATCGTGTGTCAGTTAATTCCTCTAATGTGGCCTCAACTAAAGAGACCAATACACAATAGCTCTGTCCCATTTCATAATAATTGCAACCATCTTGATACCTGATACGTCATAGTAAATGTTGAAACTGTATCCCAGATCTAGAAAACTCTGTATCGGTGCAGAATCTAATCTTATTTTTAGCTATAGAAAGGCTGAATCATAGGAATCTGTCCACATTACTTATGACCCTTCTTAGTAACACCAATCAGTCGTGTGTCTATGCTTGAGAATCCATGATTAAATGGTTTTTATTAACCGTCCTACCCCATAAAACATTTTACCTCAATGAAATAATTAGGATGATTCTATGAAACTACTAATATCAACTTCATTATGTATACCAATACTTCAATCTCTAGGATGACAAGACCCAAGATGTGAATTATATCCATACAAAAGTGGCACTTTATGATATAAGCTTATAACATCTTTTCTCTCAGTGTACTCAATATGATCTAAACATTGATGGAATGGTCATGTCAATTGTGAGAGTACCCCAAGATATCATCCCCATAGACTAAGTCCAAAGTATCTATGTAAGGATGGAACAGTTGGATCATAAGTTCCATGAAAACTATCGACGTTTTCGTGACACTGAATGGAATAACCAAATAGTTGTATTGAACATACATTATTTGAATGGTTTTATGTGGTATATATCATGGTTAAATGTGAAAAAAATTAAAATCAGATCTCTAGTAAATCGTTTTGAACATCTAGGATCATCGAAGCAGATCGGATAGATCATCAATACTCGGGAAGGGGTATCAGTTTTTGACTATCAACTGGTTCAGATTCCTTTAATCCACCCAAATATTGATGGCACCATCCACCTTCTATGAAAAAAGGATATGTGAACCCCATGGAGAATTAATGGGCCAGATGAAACCCTTGGCATGAAACTCATTCTACTTCTTCTGGAGGTCATTTAACCCATGTATATCCATCATATAAGGAGAAATAGAGACAAGTACCACTTGTGGAACCAGATCAATATAAAAATCCACCTATTTCAATAGAGTTAAACCTGAAAAGTTAACTAGAAAGACATCTCTAAAATTATCCAACACTAGAGGTAAAGCAATCTGTTATGTTCCCTGGTAATATAGATATAAAAAAATAAATTTGTGATGTAACTGCTCCCAAACCATGATGCACGGGTCCAACACTACTCGCCTAGACATCCCATTCTCCCTTGTGTAGAAAATATCGACCTTCTGGTGATGTGAAAATTGTCATGTGGAAATAGAAATTACAAATTAATGAAAGCAGTCCAACCAATCTATACTGAAAATTACATCTAATCCATTCATCAATAAAATGTAGAGGTCCAACATTAATTGACACCCTCCAACCTCAAGGAGGGACTCCTTGAACTGACATACACTAACTATACTAATCCCCAATAGAGTTCCATAGTCATAACATCCTCAGAAGAAAATATACCAAACCCATGGATATCTTTAATGAAAACAAATATGAAACTATTGGAACACTAATTACCAGAAAGAGTATATGAAAAAACCGAGGAAACTAGATTCATAACTCTATCTATAGACTCTATGGGATTCTTCAACTACTTGAACTGCTCCGTTGAAAATGTATGAACTGTACCACAGTCCTACGACCGTACATGGATACCTTTTGTTGATCTACCCTAATGTCACTAAAAACATGTTGTCTAGCTACCGTGACCATATCCACATCCTCATCCAGATCATACTAATGAGAAACTAGTGGCCCCACTCTGATCATGTAGTAACAACATATACTATCTGACTAGATACTATTGATAACAACTGCAATAAATGGTGATGTTGACCCTTATTTACACAAGATATTCACACAACTAGGTCTCATAGGACCTGCAGTCTTGTGTGCCCACTTTTATTGAACTGGTATCATCTCACATGGACACTTGAAGATACATCCCTGCAACAAGAATAACTATGAGAAGGCTCCCTACATTGCTTCTTGTTATCAAATGAATAAGCACATGTCCTGAATGCTAAACTGCACAGGCTCTCAGCTCCCAAACCCCTTATAATTTTCTTTTTAATCAACACTTGGTTTATTATATAAGTCACTAATGTTTTCTAGAAAATGTTTACATGCGATCAAATGTAATATTTGAGAAAATCCTCAATTCCCTTAGCCAGTAAAACATGCAACATCCTTAAATAGGTGGGAAACAATGAATATCCAAAAAGAGATAATATTAATCCACCACTAAAATAAAACCTTTCTCAAAATGAATGAACTCAGAGTCTCGGTCAGCCCTCAAAATTTCATGTTAGATGAAATTGGAGAAGGCCCATTGGAACTCTTCACAATCCATATCCCAAAGATGTCCCACCTGTGAGATAACATCTCATCGTCTCCTTGAGGAATATTGTTGCATGTATGTTGCAAGAATAACCCTCCTCTCGAATGATATCTCCATATTATTGAAGATAGAAATCATGGACTCCAACCATTACTCTATAAATTTTAGTCCTCCATCTCCAAAATAAGTGGGAGGATGATGGTGCTAGAAGACCCGTTCCAGCTCTGCTATAGATGGGGGAAAATGTGGTGATCCCTGAAAGGTTTGCATCATCCTTATAAATCCTTTATATAACTGTGAATCAGCACCTGTTTCTGGTATAAAATCTAGTTCCAAGATGGGAACAATGTTAATATCTACTTGTAGTCCCTGATCTATTATTTCATCTTCTGGATCAATACCATGTACCTCACTTATAACTAAGGGATGTCTTGGTAGAATGATTTTGAATGGTCAAGCGCACACTATAGTACATGATTATTAAGGGATAAAAATTAGTACTGTATGAAGTGAACCAGAGAATGAAAACATTCATGTATTACAAAATATGGTTAAACGGCGTGTAGAAACAATACACGACATGTTCCCATACGCCTTTACAAGTGTGTGTACCTCTCCAAACCTAGTCTTATAGCACCCCATACACATTGTATGTTCCTCCTGAGACCTAACCACGTCATTGAAATTCCACCCAACCCATGTACTTCTACATGGCCAGAACTACACTGTTCGCTTGGTGTAACATTAAATGGTATGAAGACCCAATACAATGAGTGTAAAACTAAAGTTCCATCCTCCCATGTCTTAAGTCACACATCTAAAAACATGGTCGATTTATGAACAATGTGTAATCACAAAACACGACACCATCATCCAAGAGTTTACCAACCACGTGTCTCTGCTCAAAAAGTCAGTCACATGGTCAAAAACAACACGAAATGTATATATGGTACAGTTAATGTAATTTTTTAAAATTTGTTTCTTCTAGTATAAAAGAACACATGGAATGTGTTAATAACATAAAACACCATTTATTACAGGTCTTCCAAATAGTAAGCCTCTATAACATCTACTAAACCACCAATATCATAAAATGTTGTCAAGGCTTCCAGGTTTCAATCTTTGAGAGCCCATACTCTCTGAAAATCAAAATTTTCACACATATTCTGGCCATATGAAAACATAATTTAGTTAATTTTCAATCATGATCAACCAAATTTCTATCTAAGATGGAACATAACACCTCAATTAATTAATATCAGTGTCCGTAAAAATGAAAAATTACATATACCTATACACTATATAAATAAAAGTTATATATATCATGTCATCTGTCACATCAGTAGTAATATCTTGCACAAATTCTTTCACAAACAACATGAAATCAATAATGCACCCTAAATGGAATGACAGGAATCTATGACATGTGATCTCTAGTAATTTACTATATGGTTAATGAGATGGAATACCCTCAAATCCTCAAAATTGGAACATGAATAAATGAACTATTATATAAATAATATCATCACAAAATATGTTAATCCCCCAACGGTGAACTCAAAACAACTGTAACAATTAAAAAACAACACAAATTGAAATTTTCAAGGAAACTTGTCTTTTCCCTATATATAGGTCAGATACTCCAGGCAAAATCTAATTAACATCTACCTATTACATCCTACACCAATATATTGGCTAAAAATATTTAGTAAAATTAGTAATGAAAAGATCATCTCATTCCACTTTGTAATGTCCCTAGTTCATGTAGCACCCAAAGGTGCCCCAAACCCGGTTGGTAAGATAGCCTCATGCAGATTTCCACAAATGTCAGAGGTTGTCAACATGAAGCTAGAGCCAGGTTGTGGTAATGGGGAAACCAAACTCTCATTTATAATGTACACTAATTTGAAAAACTAGTAAACAATAGTGGAATAAGTAATACCATTCAACTAAATCAAACAACAGAATACTGATAGTAATAAAACAACTAGAGCATATGAAAAAATGATCAATTTCACATGTGTCTATGAAAAAGGGAAAACATGTCATAGTACTGGAATACAATATACAAACCAATGTATAGAAAACCAAGTACTCTCCCAATAGCATCACATGCCTCATCTCGGTCCCATGCTCTCCTGCTCCAATAACAATCAATTATCTGATGGAGAAGGGTGATTTCACTAATCATTACCTATAAACCGAAAATCATCCTGGGTCCAAAACATAACAAATTAGGGTGTGAGATGAATCCTAGTAGGAAAAAACCAAATTATATCTTCCTAAAAATAAATGAATATATCTATAAGGTAATATGGAGAATTGAATTAATAAATTATGAAGTACTCAAAAGTAAAAAATCACAAAGTTTCAATTACATTCATCTACATTTATTATACAAACTACTGAATCATGTAAACCACATGATATAACCTATGATTTGTATCCCTTATGTCAATATCAAGAAATTTGTTTTATATGAATATCTAAACAATCAATTAAGATCGAGTCCAAGCATATACTTTTTCATGGTAGACTCATCACAACAATTCAATTATTCATAATCGACATTATGGGATGCTCTAATGGTCTAATCAAATTGGTTAAACGTAGTATAGATCAATTAAAAATGACTACATGGGAAGCTATCAAGTTCAATACACCTTGGTAAAAATAGAATAAATCAATAAATTAAATAACGACCCCTATTGAAGATCTCATGGTTTATTCCCTTTCTGGTCAATCATCTACACCAAGGCTCTCATGTCCTATGAAAATAATCTAAAATTTCCCTTAGTCTTCCTATTCCAAGGCACTCATGGTCCATTAGAAGACATGCTTGCATATTATATTAATGAATTTTATGAAATATAAAACACTACGTGTCTAAACAGTCATAGTGCTTATTACATTCATTTCATATAATCTATTATTCCATCCAAACAATACATGGTATGGAGAAAAAATCAGGTCTAACAGTCATCATAGACCAAATAGACCAAATTTATATAATATGGGAAATGCAACCATTAGGTGTCACATAACCAATGTATCCCACCTTACGCATGATCAAATTCCCTTTATCAATTAAATAAACCCCATGAGGTGACAAATATGGTTAAATTCGAAATCAAGAACTACCCCCAAACAAGGGAATGTGACACT
This sequence comes from Viscum album, assembly GCA_963277665.1. NCBI lineage: Eukaryota > Viridiplantae > Streptophyta > Magnoliopsida > Santalales > Viscaceae > Viscum > Viscum album. The sequence goes on from OY728130.1 coordinate 1,885,033,721, forward strand.
TTAGTCATATAATATAGCGACCCAGACTTTTCATACATTACTATTAAATCACTTCAAAGATAAACAACATAACAATATTACACATGGAGGATCCAAAGGTTTAGTGTCTTGGGAAAACTATGACTACACATAACAAGTACAACATCAAGCATAAAAATTCATTTAATCTCTTCTTCTATAGCTTCTTAGTAGCACTTTTCATCTCCTTAGTAAATGTAGCCACCTGAGGATAAACATCAAAAGGGTTGAGATAAATGCCCAGTAAGAGGATAGATAAGAACAATATATCATGGGATGAGCATAATCATGACATTGGAAGAAGATCTTGAACATGAGAGGAGCATAAACAATAAACTTGAAATGTGGCAAAGCATAAAAATGAAACATCATGTCTTAGTGGTTAACTACCACACATACTTGTGAACAAAGCTAGCATCATGTTCACGCATCATTTCACATTTACTCATGAGATTAATCACTTTACCCAATTCATTGGAGTGTTATATAATTCTGGGCGCACCCGTCACATTTAAACATTCATATTGCGCTATATAATTCCAGGCGCACCCATCACATCATAATATTATCATTATCATGCTTGCCACATAGAACACAAATCAAACATGTACATAAATAACCCATGGAAAGGAATGGGTTTCATCTCATAATAACACATTCATAAGCTTTGGGTTCCCAAAATAAAGAGGGAACAACATACTTGATATAAGAACCATCAACCTTGAATGAGAGGTAAAAGGCGAGATCTTGAAAGAAGTGTTCTTTTGGAAAACATTTTTATGGACATAAAAACCAGTTACAAACATGTATATCCCAGAAAAGTAAAGGAAATGATAAACAAAAGACCTTTTAGGAGTAACCATATCAAAAAATGCAGTGAAAGAGGGAGAACCTGAAGGAATAAAAATGGGTTCGAGATTTCCCCTTAACTTGTACTCCAGTGCCTCCTTCTCCTTAATGTCCTATATAATGACATTATATTCATTAATTATAAGTTCCATAACCTTTTCTAGATTAATAGGGTTCATTCTGGTTTCATTATTTCATATTATGTTCCTTTGGATGACTTATTGAGTTTAAAAACATTGATCGGGGATGTTCGTTTTGATGGTTTTCTTGAGCGGTCCACTTGTATTCTTAATTTGATGTTTGGGTAGATCATGGGTAAACATTCAGAACTGATATTAAATGTAATTAATGATATTACAGAATCTTGAATGATTTTATAATGAGTTATACTAGATCCATGTGGCTGAATCATTAGATATGTTTCAAATGAAGATTATTTGGGCTAATTTGAGCGGTTTTTTGGATCACGACCAACTCATTTTAACTTTTCACTTTGTAGTATGGCCATAGGTTATTTCAAGAACTTAAAATATAACATAATACATATAAAACATTCTGGTTCAACCATAAAAATGGTTTCATTACCAGATTGAAGGTATAAATCGAAGAAGAGAGCATGTTGTTTTTGAAGGTGATAAATTATCACCAATGAACAACGTTCTCTTTAATAAAATAAAAGGAAGGGGGAAAGGGTGTGGGGTGATATAATATATCATTAGAATCATAATATTACAGTGTATATAAAATACTGGATTTACAGAACAATTTTTATGAAGATAGATAGAGAGAGATCAAAAAAGGAACTTGAGCTTGAAAGGAAATTAAAGGAGAAGAGAGAGAGAAATTACCTTTAGAATCCTCCTCTTGAGATCCTCTTTGAAGAAGCTAGGCTTGGTATTTTGATGAGAACAGAAGATTTTGGACGTGGTGGATGAGCTAGGGAAGGTGTTTGGGCAGAATTTAGAGAAGGCATGGAGCTTGAGAGGTGTGAGGAAAAGAGTGAGTGAAGGGTGGCTTTTATAGTGGATGGGAGAGGGGTTTCCTTAATATAAAATTGATTAGTTTATTAATTTCACCTAAGGCAAGGAATAATGAGTCTTGGATGAAAAAAAATAGTAAATTAGACTTTGTAATTCGGGATTTTGGTGCTTACATCACTTGTGATGTCAGGAATAGTTGGTTTTAATTAAAATGTATTTGTATGATAAATTAATGTATTCTACTATTCACCAAAAATTCAAGTATCTCAGAAAAATCCCAAACTTTTACCCCAACCATTTTTTGACGTGTAGAATCCAAAAATGAAGTCAATTTTTCAAAAATAATTTTATAAATATTAATAATTTAATATTTAATTAAAATCATAATTTACTTAAAAAAACAATTTTTAAAAATTAAAACTGATTTTGCAGTTCTGTCAAAAATTACATAGGGTCTTATAAAATTTTCTACAAACTATTAGACATTGATTCAATAATTTATGAATATATTTCATGAAAATAAATATTCTTTTAAATAAATTAATTAATAATAATTAATTATTTATGACTTATAAAATACCAAAAACATTTTCTAAGGTCAAATTATCACTTTCTATGATGTCTAAATTTTATTTTATTATTCATAGGTAATGTTACTATTTTTTACTATTCATAAGGTTCATATTACTATTTATAATGGTATGTTACTATTCATAAGGTTAGGTTACTATTCACCAAAAATTATTTTGGTTTCATTGGACTCCAAAAACTATCTTGAACACAACCGTGTATGTTGGATTTTTAAAATTCCAAACATAGGGGTGACAAAATTATGTTTGAAGGTCAATTATCACTTATTAGTTCATTATTATGTGTTTTTATGACATAGATATAAGAAGGGAATTTTTCATTGAAAATCTTTGGGTCGTTACATTCTTCCCCCCTTAAGAAATTTCACCCCCGAAATTTCACTTTACACAAATAGGTGAGGTTACTTCTCCTTCATTGCCTCTTCTGGTTCCCATGTTGCTTCCTCAAACTTTTGGTTCCTCCACAACACTTTGACAAGGAGTGTTGTCTTGTTGGGAAGGACCTTATCACTTCGGTACAGAATTTTTACAGGTTGCTCCTCATATGAGAGAAAATCTTCCAACTGTACCACCTCTGAGTTTAGTACATGTGAGGGGTCAGGAATGTACTTCTCAGTAGTGATACGTGAAACACATCATGAACTTGAGCCATATTCGGTGGAAGTGCCAGAAGATAGGCCACAGCTCCTATACGATCAAGTATCTCAAAGGGGCAAATGTACCTCGGGCTTAGCTTCACTTTCTTCCCAAATCGCATGACTCTCTTCCATGGAGATATCCGAAGGAAGACTTTATCTCCAACGTCGAACTCCATTTCCCTTCGACGATTGTCAGCATATCTCTTTTGCCGACTTTGAGAAGCGTTGATATGTTTCTGGATGAATTGAACCTTCTCTGTCATCTCTTGAACAAAATCGAGACCAAGTAGCTTTCGTTCTCCAACATCATCCCAATAGATTGGAGTTCTACATCGCTTCCCATAAAGAGCTTCATATGGAGCCATCTGAATACTCGAGTGGAAGCCATTGTTGTATGAGAACTCAACCAATGGAAGGTTCTGATCCCATCCACCTTTGAATTCAAGAGAGCTGGATCTTAGCATATCTTCAAGTGTCTGAATAGTCCTTTCAGACTGGCCATCAGTTTGTGGGTGATAGGCCATGCTGAAATTTAATTCAGTACTCAATGCATGTTGAAGGTGCAGAGACCCGAAGCTTGACGTACATGGACATTACATTACTTTTGCGGAATACTTAGTACATAACAAAAACACACACACAAGGATCGTAATAGTTTAGTGTCTTTGGAAACTTGGAACGTAATCTTCTAATCGTGGTGAATGATCTTCAATATCTCCCATAATGATCTTCCCTTTTTTACCTAAAACCTTTCTTTATATCCTGGGGAAACGAAAACATAAAAGGGTGAGCTCAAATGCTCAGCAAGGGAAAATAAAGGAAATAAAAATCATATCATATCATTTTGAAAATCATAACCTGCAAAAGAGATCATAATATCTTAACATGGAATAAATCATAGAAGTGAAAATGAGATCCCCATAATCTTAACATATAACTTGAAACTTTGTGGCATGCACACATAATCATGGAAAATCATTTCTTGTTAGTCATGACTCATTTCCAAGACTATCTTAGTGGACAAAGTCCCTTTCTGAACCGAGTAACCCTCGTTTCAGTCCTGTTTCACTGAACCGGTATAACCTACCGTTCTAGCCCTGTCTATCTCATGAGATATAAAATCTTTACCCAATGCATTAGAGGGAGATATAGTTCCCACCCATCTTATAATGAATCCTTTCTTATGTGTGACACATAATCATAAATCATACATCATCGCATAACACATGTAACAAAAATGGGATTCTTGAAACATCATGACATCATAAAAAAAATCATATAAGTTAAATGACTTCATAAAAATAATTTCCTCAAAACATAATCAAATCAGTGTAATAAAAGGGATAAAACAGAACCCTATATTATCTTAGATGGAAAATAATTTTGATAAAACATTTGAACTCCATTCTTGAGGAAAATATCCTTTCTACTTCAAAAAAACTTTTCCTTTCTTAACATGTCATACAATTTTAAACTAAAAGAAGTTTATTAAAAATAAACTTGAATACTTGTAAAGGAAACTTCTTGGAAATAATTTTTTAGAAATCCATTCATGCTGTATAAGTTAAAAAAAACATTCTTCGTACTTTTGTCGGAAAAGTCAAAAAGTACCTCGTACGACAAAAGATTCCTTTCATAGATATTACTAAAAACTCACCGAAGGGTAAAAATGGATTTAAACAATTGTAGTTGGATGGAAATAATATTACATATTGATGAATCATGGATGTGGATGATAAAATACACCCCAGTAAATACTTACGAATAAACAATCTCGGATAAAAATGAGATTGTGATATTTCCCCTACCTTAGGTCCGATTTGCTTCGTAAGTGTCCGAACCTCCTGTATAATGATTTAAATAATGTCATTTACTTATTACAGAATCATATTCATTGTTATGATATCATATATGGTTCACTTATGACTTTATATTACCCGTTCTTTTGTAAATTCCATGTTAACGAGCGTTTTGGGTAAAATTGTTTCATTTTTCGTCCGTGTATTGACTTGTAATTATTCATATGATTACTTAGATCATGATTACTTAATTCCAGAACATAAAACATGATTTATATATATATATTTATTCAGGATATACATATATATAATAAATCATTAAATGGAATGAAATACACCGTTCATGGAGACAGTAGTCCGTACGTACGCATGAACGCTGTTTTGGTTTCCTTATTGAATTTAATGGAATTAAGTACATGACATACATATAAATATATAAATAAATCCAGTATCATTATTATGTCATATATTTCATTAGTACATATTATATATACTTTATAATAATTCTTAAATGGTTAACATGGAGAATGAATCTCATCGCGTCGTAGAGACGGTAGTCCGTACGTACGCACGAGCGATGATATCATTTCCATAAATATTGAATTGAATTGGAGTGGATTATACAATATATCAGAATCAATATGAAGTTGTAATAACTATGTATATTTATTCTTTACACCATTATACCCATCCATGTAAGGTGGTGGTGGAAAATAGATTACACCACGGCGTGGAGACGGTATTCCGTACGTACGCACGCGCGGTGATTTATTTTTCCGTAGGATGGATAGATGGTGAAATAGGGTTGTTTCATACTTATAATATCATATCAGTATATGAGTGATACTGATGTTATTACTTCATAATGAAACAACCTAAGAAGAAGAAGTGGAAGAAGAAATAAAGATGAAAGAATTGGTAACGGTAATTACCTCTTCTTTGAAGCGCCTCTTTGAGACCTCCTCTTAGGGAACTAAAATTTGTCTTTGAGGAAGAACAGAACCTCTAGGTTGTTGCTAGGGAAGTGGAGAAGAGATTTTGGCAGGGGTTGGCCGAGCTTGAGTGCTCAAATTGGTGTGAGGAGGAGGGGGAGGAGGTGTCCTTTTATAAGGGAGGAGAGGGTCACTTTAAGAATATCTCAAAATATTATTTTATATTAAAGTCAAAATCAGTTTATAATGGTTCCAAAGGGTCTTATTTAGAAGCTAATGTGGGGATGGGTCGAAATCCTATCAACCAATAGGATTTAGATAAGTTTATGATATTATTTTAACCTTATCAATTAGATTTAACTCTAAGTTAAATAATTTAACTTTTACCGTGTCTTTTTGTTTTCTTCCACTATATGGTTAATACACTTACTATAACATGTCAAACTAACCCCAAATTGTTTATTATTAGTATATATATCCTTATCTAAGTCATTTGGCCGAACCTTAGATTTTTAGGAATAAAATAACAATTAATAATATAATATTTGATTTAAAAACTATTTTGTGTCAATTTTGACACTATTTGATATATGATTTTTGTGAAAGTCATAACAGAATTATATGTTCTAAACAAGCTTATTAAAGCAACAATAATATATCATAGTAACCTAGAAAATTATTTAAATTCATAAAAAGTCTCATATTACATTTAATTTGATGTTTATAACATCAATTATGTCAATATTTTATTAATAAGATAATTACTCCATCATCATTGTGTCAAAAATAAATTAAATTATTTAATGTCTAAAAATTACAAATAAAATACCATTATGTAGGAAATATTTTTATCTTTCTAATGAATATTTATAGTCGAATTTATCTTATGTATAACCCCATATTAAAAATGATTTACTTATTAAACTTTGATTTTAACTATTTTAACCCTTGTTTAAATAAATTAATAATAAATGTCCTAATCTAATCCAAGTGGGCCTAAATGGTCATATTTTATTCCTAAGTTTGTTTTTGGTCGAATTACACTTGTCCAATAGAATTAGGACATGTGTTAGGGTAATAATAATATCATTTGTACCCTTAATTACCCTATTTACTTTTAACCGTGGTAAAAAAAGTAAAAAGTTACTATTCACCAAAAAATTATTTTCATGTCATTGAACCACATTTTAGTCCTTGATTTTAACCGTGTCTCTCGGATTTTCGAAATTCCATTCACAGAAGCGGTAAAATTAAGTTTTATGCAAAATTCAGTTTTTAACCTACCACTTAGTGGTTTCACTATTCATCAAAAATTGAAGTTTTTCAGAAAAATGCCAAAATTTCATCCTAAGATATATTTCATATTCAGAATTAAAAAATGAAGTCTATTTAACCAAATTCATAACATAGAAGTTAGATTAATTAATTTTATAATTAAATCCCGCTGTTAAAACAAATAGCGTGTTTTTAAGAAACAATATCTATCAAAAGATTGACACTTGTTTATGTCTGGTTTAAATGTGAAATTACATACAATGACCAACATTGTATTAATTTGTAAAAATATATTCTAAATATACTTTAAAACCACTCAAATTAATAATTTATCACAATTAATTATTTCGATTAAAAAAGTTGTTCTTAATTATAATTTAGTAATTTTCACTATTCATCAGAATATGAAAGTTATCCGAAAAGTACCAAAATTTCACCTTAGGCTAAATTCGATACTCCGAATCCAAAAATGAAGTCCATTTTGAGATCTAAAATTTCTAAAATTTTAAAAGGTGGTTATAACTATTCATAACAGCTAGTTATAATAATATTTTAATAGCATATCGTTGTTTAGTGAAACTCGGTATTGCGTACTACACACGCTATCGAGGAAGGTTGTGATTGCGTGTAACGCAAGGAAAGTCAAGGATGTGTGTTGTGCAAGCTCCTTTTGGTGTAGCGTACAACACAAGATATTAATAAAATTAACAAAGAATATTTTTCATAAAATCTCGGGCTGTTACATTCTACCCCCCTTAAAATGAATTTCGCCCTCGAAATTCGTCGGGGTTATAAACGGTTTACTATTCTAAAGTTTATTTAATAGAAACCCACATCGTAAAAAGGAATATCAAAACCAATCTTTAAAAACAAAAGTATGAAACGTAACGGTTTCCCAAATAAACTAATCACTAGGTTTCCACAGAGGTGAAAATATGGATATGGAAGAGAAATCTAACCATAATGTTCTGATGGAGAGTGGTAGAGAACATGTCTATGGAAAAGCTAGCAATCACAAAGCCATAAAGTTGTGACGATCTAAGGTACCATCTGATTCATCAGATATAAGATCACTAGGACAACATTTTTGTTTTCAAGATCATTTCCCTAAAGTTGAAAATTTGCATTAGAATAAATACTTACTTTATTTTGGTACAATCTCACTGTTTTTCGTGCCTTGAACAATTTCCACTTCATCTCTTAAATAAATGAAGTTGAATTTCTTATTCGTGAAGTTTTAGCAGATCATGTGATAGAATGACGGGTCATTCCATCTGTCTCTATAGTGAGATTAATCATATATGGTTCCTAAAATTGACTTATACTTCATATATCATACTGCTTAATATAATAAAACTAGTTTCTATTAAACAGGGACTTCCTGTAGGCCAGTGGTAGGCGATAAAGGCCAGTCGCACTTCAGTTGTGGGTTCGATTCCCATATCCTTGTCCGACGCGATGGGATGTCGCCCGTCCTGCAGGTTGTCCTTTTTCTACTATAACATCCCATCAATAATATCGAAAAAAAAACTTTTATCCTTAAACAATACTCACTTATGTCCAACATAATCCATTTCAATCTTTAGGCTTATCCATAATACTGCAGTCCACTCTCATAACATAGTGAAAATGATTACCAGAGATTTAATACCATCGTTGATCCCCATATATCATAAGATATGTTTTTTTTGTCACATTCCAAACATTCAAAGTCCTTAATCATGTATTCTCTTGAATACCATAGTGAAAACATGAATGCAGTTTAAAGTTAACACTTTCCACATACCAAAATCCTCAAAATTCTATATACTCAAACCATGATATCACTTAGTCCTTATATCAATCATGAGCTCATGAATACTGTTAAACATTTCATTTTCTCGTTTTCCCTTCATTATGCGCATAATATCTCAATCACTTTGAATACCATATTAAACCAATACATAAATATTCCAATATTCCATGATACAACATTATTTTGGAATCCCATTACATAAAAACTGAATCATTCCACCACATCGTTGTCATATTCAACATTGCCAATAGTGATCGGATGTGACTTCCCTTTGTCCTTTGCCTTCAGTGGTTGCTCATGTCGATCATCACTAACCCTTGGATTAGGGCATTTATTAGAATAATTCCCCATTTCCTTGCACTTGAAGCATTGAAGTGTTGGTTGTGCGTTCTCTGCAGTGTTTGCTTTATTCACATCATTAGAAACCCTTTTTCCATTACTTCGACACTCAACTGCTCGGTGACCTTCTTTTCCACACTTAAAACATTTTCTAGTCCCTTTAAGACAATCTCCACCATGCTTCTTTCCACACTTTGTGCATAAGGAAACATTCATCTTCTTTTCACCATTATTCTGAGTTTTCTCCTTGAACTCCATCTTTCGTTTTTTGTCAAAACCATGAGATGGATATGTAACACCAACTTCCATTTCTACCTTGATAGCACAACGCACAATTTCTTCATAGCTACTGAAGTCTCTTATAGCTAATGCCCTTCGAAGACTTGGTTTTAAGCCACTGAAAAATCGATCAACTTTACTTTCAGGTTGGATGATAATGCCAGATGCATACCTTGCAAGTCTTGTAAAATTCGCTTCGTATATACCAACAGATTCATCATCCTTTTTCTTTAGTTCAAGAAACTCCTTCTCCATCTTTGTTCGAAGAATACGAGGGAAGTACTTATTGAAAAATAAGTTCTTGAACTCGTCCCATTCCATGGACTCAATTTCATCTCTTGGCCTCGTATTCTTGATAAGATTCCACCATTGATCAGCTTCACCTTCCAAACGATATACTGCTAAGATGACATTATCATGTTCAGAACATTGAAGAACTGAAAATATCTTTTCAGTGGTACTGATCCATTATTCAGCAACAAGTGGATCAGAAGTCCCACTGAAAGAAGGTGGACGTTGCCTCATGAAGGACTCAATAGAATATTATTCCCTTCTCTGCTCATTTGGAAGTCCAGAATGATTCATAGCTTGTGTAAGTATAGCAACAAGATTTTGCACTCCATCTCCCATAACATTTGTTTGTTCAGGAGGACAATCATTGCATTGTCCATTGCATTGATCAACACGGTTCCTTCGGGTTCCAGCCATCGTCTAAAACCCAAAAAGAATAGTGTGAGAGGCAAAAATCATGCTAGGGAAAACAACATAATAAAGGGGGAGTACCTTCAATATCTAACATCTTAGATTTAATTCTATGATCGTTAGCGTAATTCTAGTACTATAACCTATACATATACTTAACCTTAGGGACATAACTAGACATACCATAGAAATATCTCTAGGGATCTCACTAATGTTCTCGCATCCTAGTTTCCAAAGGTTGACTAAACCTTTCCTCTGATACCAACTGTAGAGACCCGTATCTTGACGTACATGGACATTACATTACTTTTGCGGAATACTTAGTACATAACAAAAACACACACACAAGGATCGTAATAGTTTAGTGTCTTTGGAAACTTGGAACGTAATCTTCTAATCGTGGTGAAAGATCTTCAATTTCTCCCATAAAGATCTTCCCTTTTTTTACCTAAAACCTTTCTTTATATCCTGGGGAAACGAAAACATAAAAGGGTGAGCTCAAATGCTCAGCAAGGGCAAATAAAGGAAATAAAAATCAAATCATATCTTTTTGAAAATCATAACCTGCAAAAGTGATCATAATATCTTAACATGGAATAAATCATAGAAGTGAAAATGAGATCCCCATAATCTTAACATAAAACTTGAAACTTTGTGGCATGCACACATAATCATGGAAAATCATTTCTTGTTAGTCATGACTCATTTCCAAGACTATCTAAGTGGACAAAGTCCCTTTCTGAACCAAGTAACCCTCGTTTCAGTCCTGTTTCACTGAACCGGTGTAACCTACCATTCCAGCACTGTCTATCTCATGAGATATAAAATCTTTACCCAATGCATTGGAGGGAGATATAGGTCCCACCCATCTTATAATGAATCCTTTCTTATGTGTGCCACATAATCATAAATCATACATCATCGCATAACACATGTAACAAAAATGGGATTCTTGAAACATCATGACATCATAAAACAAATCATATAAGGTAAATGACTTCATAAAAATAATTTCCTCAAAACATAATCAAATCACTGTAATAATAGGGATAAAACAGAACCCTATATTATCTTAGATGGAAAATAATTTTGATAAAACATTTGAACTCCATTCTTTAGGAAAATATCCTTTCTACTTCAAAAAAACTTTTCCTTTCTTAACATGTCATACAATTTTAAACTAAAAGAAGTTGATTAAAAATAAACTTGAATACTTGTAAATGAAACTTCTTGGAAATAATGTTTTAGAAATCCATTCATGTCGTATAAGTTAAAAAAACATTCTTCGTACTTTTGTCGGAAAAGTCAAAAAGTACCTCGTACGACAAAAGATTCCTTTCATAGATATTACTAAAAACTCACCGAAGGGTAAAAATGGATTTAAACAATTTTAGGTGGATGGAAATAATATTACATATTGATGAAACATGGATGTGGATGATAAAATACACCCCAGTAAATACTTACGAATAAACAATCTCGGATAAAAATGAGATTGTGATATTTCCCTTACCTTAGGTCCGATTTGCTTCGTAAGTGTCCGAACCTCCTGTATAATGATTTAAATAATGTCATTTACTTATTACAGAATCATATTCATTGTTATGATATCATATATGGTTCACTTATGACTTTATATTACCCGTTCTTTTGTAAATTCCATGTTAACGAGCGTTTTGGGTAAAATGGTTTCATTTGTCGTCCGTGTTTTGACTTGTAATTATTCATATGGTTAATTAGATCATGATTACTTAATTCCAGAACATAAAACATGATTTATATATATACTTATTCAGGATATACATATATATAATAAATCATTAAATGGAATGAAATACACCGTTCATGGGGACGGTAGTCCGTACGTACGCATGAACGCTGTTTTCGTTTCCTTATTGAATTTAATGGAATTAAGTTCATGACATACATATAAATATATAAATAAATCCAGTATCATGATTATGTCATATATTTCATTAGTACATATTATATATACTTTATAATCATTCTTAAATGGTTAACATGGAGAATGAATCTCATCGCGTCGTGGAGACGGTAGTCCGTACGTACACACGAGCGATGATATGATTTCCATAAATATTGAATTGAATTGGAGTGGATTATACAATATATCAGAATCAATATGATGTTCTAATAACTATGTATAGTTATTCTTTACACCATTATACCCATCCATGTAAGGTGGTGGTGGAAAATAGATTACACCATGGCGTGGAGACGGTATTCCGTACGTACGCACGCGCGGTGATTTATTTTTCCGTAGGATGGATAGATGGTGAAATAGGGTTGTTTCATACTTATAATAACATATCAGTATATGAGTGATACTGATGTTATTACTTCATAATGAAACAACCTAAGAAGAAGAAGTGGAATAAGAAATAAAGATGAAAGAATTGGTAACGGTAATTACCTCTTCTTTGAAGCGCCTCTTTGAGACCTCCTATTAGGGAACTAAAATTGGTCTTTGAGGAAGAACAGAACCTCTAGGATGTTTCTAGGGAAGTGGAGAAGAGATTTTGGCAGGGTTTGGCCGAGCGTGAGTGCTCAAATTGGTGTGAGGAGGAGGGGGAGGAGGTGTCCTTTTATAAGGGAGGAGAGGGGCACTTTAGGAATATCTCAAAATATTATTTTATATTAAAGTCAAGATCAGTTTATAATGGTTCCAAAGGGTCTTATTTCGATGCTAATGTGGGGAGGGGTCGAAATCCTATCAACCAATAGGATTTAGACAAGTTTATGATATTATTTTAACCTTATCAATTAGATTTAACTCTAAGTTAAATAATTTAACTTTTACCGTGTCTTTTTGTTTTCTTACACTATGTGGTTAATACACTTACTATAACATGCCAAACTAACCAAAAATTGGTTATTATTAGTATATATATCCTTATCTAAGTCATTTGGCCTAACCTTAGATTTTTAGGAATAAAATAACAATTAATAATATAATATTTTATTTAAAAACTATTTTGTGTCAATTTTGACACTATTTGATATATGATTTTTGTGAAAGTCATAACAGAATTATATGTTCGAACCAAGTTCATTAAAGCAACACTAATATATCATAGTATCCTATAAAATTATTTAAATTCATAAAAAGTCTCAAATTACATTTAATTTGGTTTTTATAACATCAATTATGTCAATATTTCATTAATAAGATAATTACTGCATCATCATTGTGTCATAAATAATTTAAATTATTTAATGTCTAAAAATTACAAATAAAATACCATTATGTAGGAAATCTTTTTATCTTTCTAATGAATATTTATAGTCGAATTTATCTTATGTATATCCCCATATTAAAAATGATTTACTTATTAAACGTTGATTTTAACTATTTTAACCCTTGTCTAAATAAATTAATAATAAATGTCCTAATCTAATCCAAGTGGGCCTAAATGGTCTTATTTTTTTCCTAAGTTTGTTTTTGGTCGAATTACACTTGTCCAATAGAATTAGGACATGTGTTAGGATAATAATAATATCATTTGTACCCTTAATTACCCAATTTACTTTTAACCGTGGCAAAAAAAGTAAAAAGTTACTATTCACCAAAAAATTATTTTCATGTCATTGAACCACATTTTAGTCCTTGATTTTAACCGTGTCTCTCGGATTTTCGAAATTCCATTCACAGAAGCGGTAAAATTATGTTTTATGCAAAATTCAGTTTTTAACCTACCACTTAGTGGTTTCACTATTCATCAAAAATTGAAGTTTTTCAGAAAAATGCCAAAATTTCATCCTAAGATATATTTCATATTCCGAATTCAAAAATGAAGTCTATTTAACCAAATTCATAACATAGAAGTTGCAATAATTAATTTTATAATTAAATCCCGCTGTTAAAACAAATAGCGTGTTTTTAAGAAACAATATCTTTCAAAAGATTGACACTTGTTTATGTCTGGTTTAAATGTGAAATTACATACAATGACCAACATTGTATTAATTTGTAAAAATATATTCTAAATATACTTTAAAACCACTCAAATTAATAATTTATCACTATTAATTATTTCGATTAAAAAAGTTGTTCTTAATTATAATTTAGTAATTTTCACTATTCATCAGAATATGAAAGTTATCCGAAAAGTACCAAAATTTCACCTTAGGCTAAATTCGATACTCCGAATCCAAAAATGAAGTCCATTTTGAGATCTAAAATTTCTAAAATTTTAAAAGGTGGTTATTACTATTCATAACGGCTAGTTATAATAATATTTTAATAGCATATCATTGTTTAGTGAAACTCGGTATTGCGTACTACACACGCTATCGAGGAAGGTCATGATTGCGTGTAACGCAAGGAAAGTCAAGGATGTGTGTTGTGCAAGCTCCTTTTGGTGTAGCGTACAACACAAGACATTAATAAAATTAACAAAGAATATTTTTCATAAAATCTCGGGCTGTTACAGAAGGCTCCTCCAGAATTTAGAAGTGAACCTTGGATCATGGTCAGAGACAATCGAGAGAGGAACACCGTGCAATCTCACTACATCCTTCACATATATCCTAGCAAGTTTTTCAAGTGAGCGGTCTTCCCGAATAGCGATAATATGGTCAGTCTTGGTGAGTCGGTCAACCACAACACATATCACATTATTTCCTCTTTACATTTTTGGGAGACCCATGACAAAGTCCATAGTAACATTTTCCCATTTCCACATAGGTATAGGCAATGGCTGCATCATACCTTTGGACTTTTGCCACTCATCTTTAACTTGCTGACATACAAAGCACCTTGATATATATTCCGCAATATCCTTCTTCATGTAATCCCACCAGAAGTGTTCTCGGAGATCACGATACATCTTGGTACTTCCATGATGAATAGAGAAAGTTGAGCTATGTGCATTATCCAATAGCTCCTTCTTTATTACGGGTGATGAAGGCACACAAATCCGCGTTCCAAACCGAATCACACCATCATCGTCGATAGGGAACTCTTGCAGCTTCCCATCCTTTAATGCATTCACCCTCTTTTGTATCTCCACATCATCCCTTTGTGCTTCCTTAATCTTCTGTTGGATGGATGGTTTCGAAATCATTTGGTCAAGGTAGGATGTATCCCCTGCCCTTACGATTCCCAAATCCATCAATTTCATATCCAAGAAGATAAGGTCTTTCTCAATCTTCAACATGGATAGAGTAGCTGGTTCTTTCCTTCTTAGAGCATCAGCTACCTTGTTCGCCTTTCCAGGATGATAGTGAATAGAGCAATCGAAATCCTTTATTAGCTCTAACAATCACCTTTGACGCATGTTGAGCTCCTTTTGTGTTAATATATAATTTAGGCTATTGTGGTCAGTGTATATGTCAAACTTCTCACCATAAAGGTAGTGCTGCCAGATTTTCAAGGCAAAAATCACAACAGCCAGCTCTAGATCATGCGTCGGGTAGTTCTGCTCATGGATCTTCAACTGTCATGAGGCGTAGGCTATCACATTATCATTTTGCATGAGTACAAAACCCAATCCTTTCTTTTAAGCATCACTGTATATCACAAAACATTCTCCACTTTTCGGTAGTGTGAGTACAGGTGCAGTGATTAGCCTTCTCTTTAGCTCCTTGAAGCTTCCCTCACATTCATCCATCCAGACATACTTTACCCCTTTCCTTGTTAACTTAGTTAGCGGGCTTGACAATTGTGAGAAGTTTGTCACAAAACATCGATAGTACACAGCTAATCCAAGAAAACTACGGATTTCTGTAACACTAGAGGGCCTCGGCTATTCCTCAATCGCCTTTGTCTTTGAAGGGTCCATAGAAATTCCCTCGCTTGTGACCACATGTCCCAAGAACGTGACTTGATTCATCCAAAAGTCACACCTGCTGAACTTGGTGTACAACTTCTCCTTTCTCAATGTCGCCAACACAAGTCTTAGATGTTCTTCATGTTCTTCCTTACTCTTGGAGTAAATTATAATATCATCAATAAACACTACCAAAAATTTTTCAAGGTAATGTCTAAAGACTCTATTCATCAAATCCATGAAGATTTTAGGGGCATTAGTAAGTCCGAAGGGCATCACCAAAAACTCATAGTGCCCATACCATGTACGGAAGGCAGTCTTCTGAGTATCTTCCTTCATCACCTTTACATGATGATATCCAGAACGACGATCCACCTTTGAGAAGTATTGAGCTCCTCTTAACCGATCGAACAAGTCATCAATCCTTGGGAGAGGATACTTGTTCATTATGGTGATCTTGTTGAGTTCCTGATAATCGATACACAGCCGCATGGTTCCATCCTTCTTCTTCACAAAGAGAACTGGTGCACCCCAAGGTGATGAACTAGGGCGTATGAAACCATTGTCCAAATTCTCTTGCAGCTGCTTCTTTAATTCCTCCGGTTCGATAGGAGCCATACTATAGAGGCACTTTGAGATAGGAGTAGCTCCGGGTATGAGTTCAATTGAGAACACTACCTCATGATCCTGGGGAATTCCGGGAAACTCTTCGGGAAATACATCGTCGTATTCCCTTATGATGGGAATTTCCTCAAGGTTTGAGCATTCTTTCAACTCAAACATTTGGGCGTGGTATGCTTCTTCATAAGGAATCATCACCCATACCATTGAAGGATTTCTCAGAGGAGATTCATGATCTTCATTGGATTTGTAGAGGAGCATGGGATGGTTCGGAATATGAATATATATTTCCTTTTCCCAACAGTTGATATGTGCTCTATATAACGAGAGCCAATCCATTCCCATTATAGCATCGAATTCCACCAAGGGAAGTATTACGAGATGTGCCGGAAGAAACTTCCCACATACATCAATAGGAGAAGAATCAAACACTTGGGTTTCAATGATTTCACCACTTGGTGTTTTTACAGATATCTCTACTTCAAGGTTTCGGGGCTTCGATTCTATAGTTCTAGCAAACATACAAGATATAAAGGAATGCGTAGAACCAAAATCAAATAAGACTTTTTCCATTCATGAGTGAATAGGAAGTGTACCTTGTACGAATTCATTATCATGTTCCACCTCCGCAGTAGTGATGGCATAATCCTTCCCTTGTTCCTTTGGCTTTGGTGGTTGTTGGCGTTGATTACCCTCGAAAGATCGAGGTTTAGTGCATTGGTTTGAATAGTGCCCTAGATTCTTACAGTTGTAGCACTGAACCACGAGTGGTTATCTTATTTCATCGGCTACATTATCCTTCCTTTTCATGTATCTTCGACACTCATGAGCTATGTGTCCTTCTTTCCCACACTTGAAGCATTTCCTCATCCCTTTGAGGCAGTTCCCATTGTACAACTTCCCACATATTTGGCATGTGGGTTGTTGTGTTTTCATCCCATCTTTATCACTAGATCCACCAGCTTGAAACTCCATCTTTCTATTCTTATCACCATAGCCATGGGAACATTCTAGAAACTCCATCTCCACCTTGAGAGCACACCGAACAACTTCTTCATAACTCCCAAAGTCTCGAATTGCAAGAGCTTTTCAAAGATGTTGTTTTAATCCACTAAAGAATCTATCAATTTTGCTATCATTGTTGATAACAAAACCCAAAGCATACCTTGCGAGCCTTGTGAAATTTGCTTCATAGGTTGTGACAAATTCTCCTTCTTTTTTCTTGAGCTCTATGAATTCTCTCTCCATCTTCGTGCGAAGAGTTCGTGGGAAGTACTTATTAAGAAACATTATCTTAATGTCTTCCCATTCCAACTCTTCAATTTCATCCCTTGGCCTGGTGTTCTTAATCAAATCCCACCATTGATCAGCTTCTCCATCTAGATGATAAATGGCTAGAGTCACCTTCTCCGTCTCGGAACAGTGAAGAATAGAAAAGATCTTCTCCATGGAGTTGACCCACTGTTTCACAACTAGTGGATCCGAAGACCCACAAAACATCGGTGGTCGTTGCTGCATAAAACATTCGATAGCTAGCTGATCCTACTTTGGTGAAGGAGGACGTTCCCCATTATTATGGTTATTATTCATAACCCGGGATAATTGGGTAAGCATCTCCATGATGTTTTGAACTCCACCTCCAAAATCATTTGGGATGTCGTTCGGGCAATCGTTGCATTGGCCTTCGCAAGAGTTGTTGGCCTGATTTCTCCTGGTTCCCACCATTTTCTAAAATAGAAAAGGTTAGAACAAAACATAAGTAAACAATTCACGAATAACTTATCCATTTAAACAATTATACCAAAATCATAAGATATGGTATCCCTTAGTAAATATCCTTGTGTGCATATTTGTACTTAGTCTCGTGCAAGAGGTTTTCTTTAGGGTTCACTAATCCTAATTCCCAAATTAACTAAACCTTTCCTTTGATACCAACTATAGAGACCCGGCCTTTTCATACATTACTATTACATCATTTCAAAGATACAAAACATAAAAATATTACACATGGAGGATCAAGAGGTTTAGTGTCTTGGGGAAACCAGGACTACACATAACAAGTACAAAATCAAGCATAAAAATTCATTTAATCTCTTCTTCTATAGCTTCTTAGTAGCACTTTTCCTCTCCTTGGAACATGTAGCCACCTGTGGATATACATCAAAAGGGGTGAGCTAAATTCCCAGTAAGAGGATAGATAAGAACAATATAGCATGGGGTGAGCATAATCAAGACATAGGAAGAAGATCTTGAACATGAGAGGAGCATAAACAATAAACTTTAAAAATGTGGCAAAGCATAAAAATGAAACATCATGTCTTAGTGTTTAACTACCACACATACTTGTGAACAAATCGAGAATCATGTTCACGCATCATTTCACATTTACTCATGAGATTCATCACGTTTCCCAATGTATTGGAGCTCTATATAATTCAGGGCGCACTCGTCACATTTAAACATTCGTATTGCGCTATATAATTCCGGGCGCACCCATCACATCATAATATTATCATTATCATGATTGCCACATAGAACACATATCAAACATGTACATAAATAACCCATGGAATGGAATGGTTTTCATCTCATAATAACACATTCATAAGCTTTGGGTTCCCAAAATAAAGAGGGAACAACATACTTGATATAAGAACCATCAACTTTGAATGGGAGGTAAAAGTTGAGATCTTGAAAGAAGAGTTCTTTTGGAGAACATTTTGATGGACATAAAAACCAGTGACAAACATGTATATCCTGGAAAAGAAAAGGAAATGATAAAAAAAGACCTTTGAGGAGTAACCATATCAAAAATGGAGTGAAAGAGGGAGAACCCGAAGGAAGAAAAATGGGTTCGAGATTTCCCCTTACCTTGTACTCGAATGCCTCCTTCTCTTTAATGTCCTGTATAATGACATTATATTCATTAATTAGAAATTCCAGAACCTTTTATAAATTAATAGGGTTAATTCTGGTTTAATTATTTCATATTATGTTCCTTTGGATGACTTATTGAGTTTAAAAACATTGATCGGGGATGATCGTTTTCATGGTTTTCTTGAGCGGTCCACTTGTATTATTAATTTGATGTTTGGGTAGATCATGGGTAAACGTCTAGAACTGATATTAAATTTAATTAATGATATTACAAAAGCTTGAATGATTTTCTAATGAGTTATATTATATCCATGTGGCTGAATCATTTGATAAGTTTCAAATGAAGATTATTTGGGCTAATTTGAGCAGTTTTTGGATCACGACCATCCCATTTTAACTTTTCACTTAGTAGTATGACCATAGGTTATTTCCAGAATGTAAAATAGAACATAATACATATAAAACAATCTGGTTCAACCATATAAATGGTTTCATGACCATATTGAAGGTATAAATGGAAGAAGAGAGCATGTTGTTTTTGAAGGTGATAAATTATCACCACATGAACAACGTTCTCTTTAATAAAATAAAAGGAAGTGGGAAAGGGTGTGGGGTGATATAATATAACATTAGAATCATAATATTACAGTATATATAAAATACTTGATTTACAGAACAATTTGGATGAAGATAGATAGAGAGAGATCACAAAAGGAACTTGAGCTTGAAAGGAAATTAAAGGAGAAGAGAGAGAGATAAATTACCTTTAGAATCCTCCTCTTGAGATCCTCATTGAGGAAGCTAGGCTTGGTCTTTTGATGAGAACAGAAGCTTTTGGACGAGGGGGATGATCTAGGGAAGGAGTTTGGGCAGAATTTAGTGAAGGCTTGGAGCTTGAGAGGTGTGAGGAAAAGATGGAGTGAAGGGTGGCTTTTATAGTGGAGGGGAGAGGGGTTTCCTTAATATAAAATTGATTAGTTTATTAATTTAACCTAAGACAAGGAATAGTGAGTCTTGGATGAGTAAGAATAGTAAATAAGACTTTTTAATTTGGGATTTGAGTGCTTTAATCACTTGTGATGTCAGGAATAGTGGGTTTTAATTAAAATGTATTTATATGATAAATTAATGTATTCTACTATTCACCAAAAATCAAGTATCTTAGAAAAATCCCAAAATTTTACCCCAACCATTTTTCGACGTGTAGAATCCAAAAATGAAGTCCATTTTTAAAAAATAATTTTCTAAATATTATTAATTTAATATTTAATTAAAATCATAATTTACTTAAAAAAACAGTTTTTAAAAATTAAAACTGATTTTGCAGTTCTTTCAAAAATTATATAGGGTCTTATAAAATTATCTAAAAACTATTAGAAATTGATTCAATAATTTATGAATATATTTCAGGAAAATAATTATTCTTTTAAATTAATTAATTATAATTAATTATTTATGACTTATAAAATACCAAAAACGTTTTCTAAGGCCAATTTATCACTTTCTATGATGTATAAATTTTATTTTATTATTCATAGGTAATTTTACTATTATTTACTATTCATAAGGTTCATATTACTATTCATAATGGTAGGTTACTATTCATAAGTGTAGGTTACTATTAACCAAAAATTATTTTTGTTTAATTAGACTCCAAAAACTATCTTGAACACAACCGTGTATGTTGGATTTTTAAAATTCCAAACATAGGGGTGACAAAATTATGTTTAAAGTTCACTTATCAATTAGTAGTTCATTATTTTGTGTTTTTATGACATAGATTTAAGACGGGAATTTTTCATTGAAAAACATTGGGTCGTTACATATATAATCCAAGAAAACACAACTAAAGTCACTAACTAACTACTTCCGTGTAGTACAATTGATATAAATTAACGTTGGAGCTTGAATCATCCTACATCGGTGTATGTCTACAAGAAAGATGAAAATTTCACAAAAATGATAAACCAATGAGAGATAATGAATCTGGAAGAAAGGATCAAATGCATTTGAGAACTCAGTGGTGGTATTTCAATGCACCCGACAGTGACTAAATCAGAAATAAGATAGAAAATCATGAGTTTAATCTTTGATCAATATTCCAAGGAACTCTTGTATAAAACATGGTAATAAGAAGACAATTATAGATAGGTGACGTGGCCCCATTCTGATGTAACACCCAAACCCCAGTTACGCAGAGTCGGTGAATTATTACATAATATTGGCTTGATATAAGGAATCAAGTCTTAAAGAACTGATCAGTATAGTATTCATGGAAACAATATACATACATGAGTTCAAAAATACAAATTGAAAAAATACACCACTAATTTATTACATTATGATCATCCAAGACACCTATATATGCTTGCAAGTCACTCATAACTATCTTCTCCATATATAGGGAAAATGAAACATAAGAAATGGGTGATCTCAAATGCTCAGTAAGAGTAAGCAATACACTCGAAGGTTACATAAACATTAGGCATGTTGAATAATTAAAAACACATGACTTTCCAAATAATAAGAATGAATACTTTATGGAAGGAATATGAGATGAGTATATAATGATGTAATAAAACATAGTAAAAGGTATTATAATAGTCGAATAACTACATGAACCATCAATATTAAATTCATAATGAGGAAATGTATAATTCCCGACATTCTGAAACAATTTTTCAAGGGCTCAGCCAAGACATCTAAAAATGATTAAAGCCACATCCAGAACCATATATCAATTTGGGAAAGGCATCGGACAATTCCATCTCTAATTATCTCATGAGATCTACCGATGCATCGATAAGCTGTTGCAGGCTCCACCCATCACATACTAAACTAATACATTCCTCATATAAAAAGGTTGAAACATAAAATAAACATTCATATAAAAACTAGCATATGAAATGTCAATACTTTTAAAATAAACCACAAATGGAGTGAAAATAACATATCCATAGTAAAACATATCACAGAACCTTAAATACTATATATAATATTTGTATCATAATAAATCAACATCAAACATGTGTAAAATTTAACAAAGGATGTTGACATAGATGAAATCAAAACTATTTGAATGAAATATCTCTTTATATTTTCGAATCTTTTAAAATTCACATAATTATAAAAGAGAATATTTATTTTAAAAATATTTTTATAAACATGTAAGAGAGGATTCAAAGGTGATATAAGGATGGGGGATTACCACAACAGCCGTATATGTTAAAAAAATATTCTTACCTTAATTTGTCAAAAGGTCATAAAGTATCTTGTTTCGAAAATGACAGAAATATTCCTTTCAAACCTCTTTATAAAAAGTAAAAAAAATGTATAAATGAATTTAAAACATAGTATATTAAATAGTAATAAAATATTTTGAAATAAATATTTAGGAAACATGTATTTTGATTATAAATAGGTCCCAGTAGATACTTTTGTAAAAACAACCTTGAATAATAACAAAATTGTGAAATTAACCCTTACCTTGCACTATCCATTGGACGAGGGAACATTTAACAACTTGTATAATTACCATAGTATATTAATAAATTATACCAGAACCATATTCATATTTATTATATCGTACATGATTCATTTATGATATTATACTACCCTTTTAGTAATGATTTCCTTGTTTAATTATTATTTCGTGTAATAATCACTTTCTTTATTGTATGCATTTTAACATGTTATTATTGATTGTGTCATTTACATGGGAATTTAAATAATTCTAGAATAAAAAAAAATAATTATATAAAATATATATTTATAATATAAATATGCATAGTAGATATATATATGAAATGTAAAACATCGTTTATGGAGACGGTTGGTCGTACGTACGCATAAAAGTTGTTTCCATTTTCATATCATATTGAATAAATGTATGTGAATAATATATATGTATGTACATGTATATATATTTAGTACCATTATTATGTCATATATTTCATACTTATTAATAATATAAATTTTTATAATCATCTTTGATTGGTGACTATGTAAATGAATCTCATCGCGCCATAGAGACGGTAAGTTGTACGTACACACGAGCGACGATGTAATTTTCATAATGATTAAGTGGTGTGGAATTTGATGGTAAATTAATTTTATATATAAATAATCATGTTATTTAAATAATTTATATACAGATTACTCATCATTATATCCATCAAAAAAACATAGCATTGAATAATAAATAACACCACAACGTGGAGAGGGTAAGCCCTACGTAGGCACACATGGTGACATTATCATTCATGGGATGGATAGAATAATGAATATGGTTCTAAAATATTTAAAATAATATCATAGTATGTATGAAGCACTATATTTATTATTCTGGATTAGATACAACAATGAAAGAGGATGTGGAAGAAGAAAAGAACATGGAAGAGGGTGATGAAATTTGAACCTCTTCTTCGGGTGTTTCCATTTGAATTTATAAAAAGGGATCCATAGGATAGCTTTATGACCTAAGTAAGGACTGTAGGTTGAATTGAGGGAAGGTGGAAGGATATTTGGGTAGGGTTTTTCTGATCCAAATGGATTTGGTGTCTTGATTATGATGGAAGGGTAAGTGACCTTTTATAAGTTAGTTGAGGATCACATTAACAAAATCTTGAATGATTATTTTATAGAAAAATAATTTTCATTTTATAATGGCTCAAAAATTATTAATGTCTATGATAAGGTGGGTATGGGTAGAAAACCACTCCACTAGTATATTTTAGATATGATTATGTAACCATATTAACCATATATTTCAGATTTAACTCTTAGCTAAATAGATTAACATTTACTATGTCTTCTTGTATTCTTACACTATGTGGTCAATAAAATTTCTCTAAAAATCCAATAGAACCTCAAGTTGTTCATTAATAAAATTTATAATATTATTTATGCCCTTTGGATGATCCTTATATTTTAAGTTATATTATATGATTTAATAATATAATATTTTTTTAAGAACTCATTTATGTCAATTTTGACACTATTTAGTATTTGGTTTATGTGAATGTCATAAAAACATGATTAACAGAAAACGATACATTGAATCAATCCTAACATGTCATATGAACTATTAAAATTCTTGGAAGTCATAAAAACGTTGAAATTATTTTGGTTTTAATATTTATAATAAAATGTATTATATTCTATCATTAATAAGTTAATTACTGCATCATCATCAGTTCATCAATAAATTTATTTATTTATTTTTTAAAAATATCAAACAAAATACCATTATGTATGAAATATTATTAGTTGTATAAATAATATTTATAGTCGAGAAGATAACTTATATAACACCTAATAATTTATTTTACTAAAACATATATATTTATTTCATTTTTGGCATTACTTTAAATTAATTAATATAAAGTGTCATTATCACTCTCAAGTGTCTCCAAGTGGTCCCAATGTAGTCCCAAGGATTCCCATGGTTGTAAATGTATCAAGGATAAGGAATAATATAAATATTAGGCTAATTTAATATTATTATAATAATAATTTTTTACCGTTATTTACTAGATTTAACCTTTAACCATGGAAAATAAAATATAGACTAAAATAAATATTTATAATGTCTTAAATAAAATCTATCTTTTTTTAAATTTTGGACCTCGTGATAAAAAATATGGAAATCATTTTTCCAAATTCAAAACACAAAGTTGGTTGAAATTATTTCAAAATTAATTCTCGTTTTCAAAACAAAACTCGTATTTTTAAGAAATAATAAATATCAAAAGATTAACACATGTTTATGTCTAGTTTAATTGTGAAATAACATCAAATGACCAAAAATATATTAAAAGATAAAAATAGTATCTAAATATAATTTAAAACAACTCAATGTTTTCATTTTACACTATAAATTTTTTTGATTAAAAATTTTGTATTTAAATAAAATTTCGTATTTTTTACAATTCATCAAAATAAGAATGTTATTAGAAAAAAACCAAAATTTTATACAAACTAAATTTGTACGTCCTGATACTAAATAAGTTGTTTATTTTGTCAAATTTAATATAAAAAAGTGTCAAATATTGTATTTAAAAATGGATCTCCATTAAAAGGTGGTAAAATTGTTTTTTTAAATACTTTTTTTATCTGAATAGTTGAATTTGTTTTTAAATTATGTTTAAAAAAATTGAATATGGATGTTAAAATTATATGGAGTATATAAAATTTAAAATTATTTTAATACTATTTATAACCACATTTTGATTGACTAGTTTGGCAAGTCGTGGTGCACTCGAACTCGGTGTTGCGTGTAACACATGTTGTTGAATTTTTTTGAAGAGATAACGTACAATGAAATCTTGGGGTGTTACATTCCACCTCATTAAATAAATTTCTTCTGTGAAATTTTATATTGTTCTTCAAAAATAAAACTTTAAAAAAATAAAAATGCCTTTATGGAAAACCCACATTGAAAATTCAGATAACAAAATTTCATCTTAATAAGAGGTAAATGGAAATGAAAAAGTCACCACCAAAGTACGATCTTGATTAGAAGAACATTGGTGGAAATTATAGATATATAATTGAAGAGAAATTGTAAATATTTATATAGAGTGTTTGAGGTCATAAATCTCAACATGTGTAAAATTGAGGGCCTCAAATCCATCAATCTAAGATGATGTAAATATCATTGGTTCAACAAAATATATTGTATTAAGATAAGACATTTTTGGTTTTAAGATCCATTCCATAATGATTAAAATTAATTTATTCATATAATAAAAGGAAAAAATATATATTATATATATAATTGAAAAGTAGTGTTTTATCCTTTATATAATTCATACCAAAAACTCCTCTTTCACTCCAAAAGATAATAGAATTAAAAAAATATTCTATTTATCATAAATGTATAGGGTTTAAAAAATAATGAATTTATAATTCATTTGTCCCACTATTAAAAGAACTACATAATTGAAAATAATACATCACGTATGCCAGTGGTAGGTGATCCACCCTTGTAGCCCTTCGATTGTGGGTCCAACTCAAACAAATTTGCGAGACGTGATCGGTTGTCGCCCGACATCCTGGTTGTCCTTTTTATAGAAATCCAAAAATAATCTTCTGAAATTATTTAAAAATAACAATAGTATCTAATGTAAAACTTAATCGATTCAAACCTTTAGACTTTTCCAAAATACTTCTATCCAAACTCATAGTCCAAAATTTATAAGGAAGGTGAACAAAATAAATATCCTTTTTTCCACATAATAACATGTGAATACCTTCTTCACGTATTCTTTTAAAACACTGTGAAACCATTATTATCATATAACCATATTTATGGAACTCAGGTTAACATATTATTTATAGAGTACTGGATATAATCATTCTATCCGAAAATTTGTAAACTCCAACAATGATGGAATATACAAATTATTAATTAGTTTGAAGGTAGTCATGAATACCCAATGTAATTTATCCAAATCAATCATATCTTATTCAAAAATCATTACCTCAATATCAGAACCATATTGAAGTTTATCTTTCCTTAAATGATATATTTTGAAAAAAATTAAACTATTATTCATTAACTTTTCTTAGAACCATATAATCTCAAATCCACTGTGAAATAGTACTATAGTACAATCCATAATTATTTCTAAAATTCATATAACCAGTACATCGTTGATACAAAACTCAAATGAAATAATTCATTAATAACAACATAATAACAATAGTCATTCTTCTTCATTTGTGGTAGTATCATAACTTTATTATTATCCAATATAATCATTTGGGGTGTACTCTGATGATTTGGACATGGATTCGCGCATTGTCCCAACTCCTTGTAGAAGAAGCATTATAACTTTGACACCTTTTTCTTAACCATGCAATCACTTACATGGGTCCTTTTTCTCCACACCTATAACAAACTATCATTCCCATCAAGCATTTACAATGTTTATTCTTTCAACAATTATCACATATGGGAAATTCCTTCTTTCCCTCTCTTCCCTTAATCTATATTTCATTCTTTAATCATTTTATTCTCTTGATTCCCTTCAAATCCAAAATACTCAGATAATTCATTACTTATCTTAATAACACATGATACAATTTATTCATTTGATGAGAATACACGACAAACTATTTCCCTTCTAAATATTCTCTTAATACCATGAAAGATTTGATCCTTCTTAATCATGGATCATGTGTATTGATGGAGTTATCATGCCTTCTAGTAGGATCCATTTTTAAACAATGGAATACACTAGATTAGTTTATGAATCAAAATAAATAATTCCAAACTTGTAAAATACCTAATGTAAATTTAAAAGTTTATTCATATAATCTATAATCATAAAATATTTTCCTTGAGGACGTATTTACTCCTACATCCTTAATAAATGCTTGTAATTAAAATGTGAATTATCCTAATCATATCCCCCAGGACTGTCATAACCAAGACTGCAGAAAGGCCCATTGTCATGTACTAGGATACCATAGGTCAAGATCGAAACTCCAAGTTGTAGTTTTCAATCCTTGGTGCATCTATTCTAGAACCACCTCTACCTGGAGATATCGAAATAGGTATGTATTACATAGAAAATTCACAAAATATCTAAATTATTAAAATTATAAGAAGATATTCTATACTAACCCTCAATTATATATTGGGTGAATTTTCTCTAAACACAGTATATCTAAATATAGTTCCAAGGTTTGTACATAACATCCTTTGATAAAAACTGTAATGTCCCAACCTAGTTTATCCAGAGTCGGTGCATTATTACATAATGTTGGCATGATACATGAAATCAAGTTCCAATGGACCGATCAGTTTAGTATTCTTGGAAACAAGATACATACATGAGTTCATCATTATAACATGAAAAGAATTAAAACACTAATTTATTCCATTTGAAATATTAAAGACTCATATATATTCATGGGAGTCACTCATAACTTACTTTGTCATATCCTGTGAAAATGAATCATAAAAAAGGGGTGAGATCAAACACTCAGTAATAGAAAGCCATACAAGGGAAGATAACAAAAACATTAGGCTTGGTGTATGATTGAAAATAAATGTCTTTACAAATAATATCTATGAATAAATTATTGAAGGAATATGAGATGAGTAAATAATAAACTTATAAAACATAGTCATGGGTTTTCTAATTGCTGAATAACCACATGAACCATCGATATTATCTTCATAATATAGAAATGTATAATTGTAACACCCTGATATTTTATGAGAAGTATTATTTTTAATTTATTTGATGTATTGTGTTTTATGATACCCCAAGAATATCTTGAGTTATACGCAACACCGTATTATCTTGCAGTATATGCAACACTAATCTTGGATAGTGTTACACACAATTTCAAGTTTGTTTGATAGTAGTAATTCTACGGAACATTGAGTATATATATATATATATTTAATGTATTAATGAAATATGGTTGGATTATTTTATACGAAACAACAAAGGAGTCGTGCACTACACACAACCCTGACTTGGCTTGCATTACACGCAATCACGACCTTCCTTGATAACGTGTGTTGTACGCAATACAAGGTTTTACTAAAAAACGATTTATTAATATAATAATATTATGATCTAGCAGTTATGAATAGTATTAACTAAATTTTGAATTTTTATTCACATTACTCATTTTTTAGAACATGTTATAAGAAGAAAATAATTTTTTCGAGTAAAATAATTATTTTTCAAAAAAAATGAAGTTTTGCTGCCTTTTGATGGGGCACACAATTTAAATATATTTTTTGACATGTTTATAAGTTAAAGTTGAAAAAATAAAATTCTTCTTTTGAATCAGGATATAAAAATTTACATTGGATAAAGTTTTCATATTATTCTGATAACATTGAGATTTTGATAAATAGTAAAAACATGCTATATTTTAATTAAAAACATCTTTTTTCATCGTAATAATTTATTTTGTTAAATTATAATATTTAATCATTTTAAAGTATAAATAGAACATATTTCTACCATTTAATGTTATTTATTTCATTAACATATTTTTTACATTGAATTCAAAGGTTAAATCAATTGAATCTGTTGCAATGTAGTAAAACAAAAACTCATTTTCTTTCGACAACTAGATTTATTTTAATTTAATTTCTACAACTTATCTATATCAAATTTAGAAAAATGGATTCCATTTTTTTAATCAGTGGGTGAAATTTATATTAATATACTACTTTTTATTTTTTGGCATAATGAATAGTAACTACGGTAAATTTTATTTACCCTAGTTAAAGGTAAATCTGTTAATTAAGGGTAAATATAAGGTTATAATTTTACGCTAACACCTTCCAAAATCCTATTGGATGACTAAAAGTCAACCCATATCACCTAAGGGACGTATTAGATTCATTTAATGGACATTGTTTCATGAAAATAATTTAATTATTATTAAAACCAAAGAATGTGACAAAATGTAACATTCTTAATTCTTATAAGTATAATAATTTTAATTTAGTGATAAACATGATGAAATGTCGAACATGAATAGTCTCGAAAAATATAATACAATTATATACATCATATTAATTTATTTAGAATTTTTATTGATTAAATAATTATCATTAATTATGAGACAATAGTGATGTTTAAATTATTTTATTAATTAAAATATCATTTAAATGGTTCAAAAAATATTAAAATAAATAATATATGAACTATTTAATGTTCTCCACTACATTTCTTGATACATATTATATTTTATGAATATAGTAATGCTTTTAGTTTGTAGATATCTTCTGTATATATTTTATTTAAATTCAAATAAATGAAGTGTCAAAATTTACACTATTATTATTTTATAAAAATAACATATTAATAAATTGTTTAAAAATCAAAAATATATTTAAAAATTATAAATTGAAATTTATATAGTCGAAAATGTCATGAAGTATCCAATTATGTAAAATTAACAAAACATAAGTGATTATTTATAACCAATTAAAATTTAGAATATTATTACAACAAATAAACTTAAATAGATTAAATAAGGATAACTCATAATGATAAGGTTTAAAATATGATCAAAACATGTCTAAATTATATTGGTTGATGAGATTAAAACCCTATCTCATCTAATCGTAAAAAATAGTCATTTTTGGAGGTTTTTATTTGAGGTTTGAATTTATATTAAACTAATATTTTGGAGGATTCCAATGGTGCCCCTCTCCTCTCTTATAAAAGGGAACCTCCTCCCTCTCTTCCTCACACCATTTTGAGCCCTGAAGCTCGGCCAACCTCTACCCATTTCACATACCCACTTCCCTAGAAACCTTATAGAGGTACTGGTCTTCTCAAAAGACCATCCCTAGGGCCCTTAGAAGAAGTTTAAAGGAGTTGCGTCGAAGAAGAGGTAATCTCTTCTACTGATTATTTCAATCTTATTTCTTCTTCAACTTCTTCTTATTTAGTATTTTCTTTATAAAGTAATTACATTAGTATCACTAATATACTGATATGTTATTATAAATATTAAACATCCCCATTTCAACTTCTATCCATCCGACCTAAAACGAAATCACAGCGCGTGCGTAGGTACGGAATACCGTCTCCACGCCGTGGTGTAATTTGTTTTTCCAACACAACCTTACTTGGATGGGTATAATGGTGTAAAGAATAACTATAAATAGTTATTATAACATCATATGGATTCTGATATGGTTTATCATTCACTCCAATTCAATTAAATAATTAGGGGAACGATATCATCACTCGTGCGTACGTATGGACTACCGTCTCCACGACGCGATGAGATTCATTCTCAGTGATTAACCATTCATGAATGATTACAAATTATATATAATAATTAATCATGAAATATATGACATAATAATGATACTGGATTTATGTATATATATATGTATGTCATACAATTAATTCAATTCAATTCAATGATGAAACGAAAACAATGTTCATGCGTACGTACGGCCTACCGTCTCCATGAAAACTGTATTTCATTCCTTTTGTCGATCTATTATATAATTGTATATTCTGAATATATATTATATATAAATCTTGTTTTATATTCTGGAATTAATTAATCATGATCTATGTAATCAGATGAATAATTACAAGTTAAAACACGTACGAAAAATGAAAAGATTTTACCCAAAATGCTCTTTAACATAGAATTTACCAAATAACAGTTAATATAAAGTCATAAGTGAACCATATATGATATCATAACAATGAATATGATTTTTTAATAATTCAATGAAATTATTTAAATAATTATAAAGGATTTTCGGATATGTAGGAAGCATATCGGACCTAAGGTAAGGGATAACTAATCCAATCTCGTTCTGATCATAGATTGTTACTCATAAGTATTTACTGGAGTTATTGTTTTCATCCATGCCCATGTTTTAGAAAAAAATTGAAGTATTTTTAAAGTCCTTTTTACCCATATTTTGAATTTACCAAATTTTATGAATGAAATCTTACTTTTTTTTACCACACGGGGAACTTTATGACTTTTCCGACAATAGTACGAGAAGAATGATATTTTTAAATTATACGGCGTGAACAGATTTCTACAGTTTCATAACGCCTCATGTTCATGAAGTTTAATCTACAATATTTTATGAATATTTTCATCAAAATACATTTCTTTTAAAATTTCATGGAATTTTGTGAAAAGAAAATAATTTTGAAGTAGAAAGGATATTTTCCTTAAGAATTCATTTCAAGTGTTTTATAAAAAATCATTTTCCTTCTAAGATGACATTATTTCATATGTGTATGTTTCAAGTATAATGGCTCTATGAATTACATGGTTTAACTATTCTTATGATGAAATATACATTTGTTTTATTTGGATTATGTGATGATTGTATGATGTTTATGAAACCCATTTTATTCTTTGGGTTATGATGGATGTTTTAAGTTTCTTTTGTGGCACAAGTAAGAATGATTTCATTTTGAGATGGGTGGGAACTATATCTCCATCCAATGCATTGGGTAATGATTTATATCTCATGAGATATACATGGCTGGAATGGAAAGTTAAACTGGTTAAGTAATACAGGACTGGAATGATGAGTGAAATCGGTTCAGAAAGGGACTCTTCCCAATAAGATGGTTATGGCAGTAATGCCTTGGATACTATAGAAATCATATTAGGTGCTTAATGGATTACCACAATTAAATGTTTTATTACCGTGCTAATTTATCATGATTAATGTTTCTTCATGATCTATGCCTTACGTACTTCCATGTTTTATGTCATTGCTCAAGATTTTGATGTTTATATTTTATGCTCATGTTTTTTTACATTCAAATGTGTAGGGATTGTTTTATGTTCTCTATGCTTACCCTTAATGAGCATTTGAGATCACCCTTTATATGGTTTCTCTTCCCTATGATTTAAGGAATGGTTTTAGGTAAGAAAACGAAGGGGAATATCATTAATGGAGATGTTGAAGATCTTTCAACGTGATTAAAAGATAATATTCCAAGTATCCAAATTCAATAAACTATTACGATCCTTGTGTGTCTGTTTTTGTTAGGTATTAAGTATTCCGGAAATGTAATGTAATTTCCATGTACATCAGGATTCGGGTCAATATAATTGGTATCAGAGGAAAGATTTATTCAACCTTTGGAAAATAGGATGTGAAAAACATTAGTGAAATCCCTAGAGATATTTCTATGTTCTGTCTAGGGATGTCCCTATGGTTAAGTATACGTATATGATAGAGTCCTATAAATTATGTATCCAATCATGAATAACCTAGGTTTAACCTATGGTGTCATGGATTAAATAATTTTTTGATAATTTATACATCCTATAAGTTAATTTTTATGATTATTTGGTCTCTTGTTATTTTAACTATTTCTTACACTATGGTTTCTGGTATTAGTCAATGGAGGGAACAAGAAGGAATTCGATTAACATCGATTACAATGAAAAAATTGGTGACTACGATCAACAAAATTATGTAACGCCTGGAGAGAAAGATATCATGATTATGACAAATCAGTCATCTCGATATATGATTAACAAGGTAAACTTTAGTTGTATTCCTAAGTCATCAAATAAGATGAAGATGGAATTTTATGCATGTTCGCATGGTGAGGAGCATAGGCAAAGGAATATTGATATTTCTAAAGAAGGGATGAAGAACCTTGAAGAATACCTCAAATGGAGGGGAAGATATTATCTATGTTGAGAAAAGGGTCATAGAGTGACAAACTGTTATGGAGTCTAATGTTTTATCTGCGGAGAACATGGGCATTACCCAACACAATGCCCTGACCTAAGAAGTTACTTCTTAATGAAGGAAGTACTTATTCCATGAAAATCATTAACGAGGATGGATTGAAGTGTTTTATATTGGTATTCAATAATAATTTTGTTGAGATACTTTTAGGGTATATTGGAATATCTATGTATTGGTCCATTTTGGTTTTCCAATAGAATATAGCATCGGTAACCATGAAAAGTGATTGAAATATTCTTGGAAAGTAGATGATATGCATAATAAAGAGAAAATGAAATGTTTGACAGTATTCATGAGATCATGACTAATATAAGTACAAAGTGATACTGTGGTTTGAGTATATCAAAATTTTGGGATTTTGGTATGTGGAAAGTGTTAACTTTTGACAGCACTCATGTTTTCACTAAGGTTGAATGGGTATTCATTTTTCAATAATATACATGATTAAGGCCTTAGAATGTTTGTAATGTGACCAAAAAGACATATCTTATGATATATGCGGATCAATGATGGTATTGACATGCTTATTATATAAACTCTCTGGTAATTATTTTCACTATAATATGAGATTGGACAACAGTATTTTGGATATGCCTAAAGAGTGAAATGGATTATGTTGGACATAAGTTAGTATTGTTTAATGCCACAACTTTTTCGATATTATTGATGGGATGTTATAATAATGTAATTTTAGAAAAAAGGACAACCTGTAGGACGGGCGACAACCCATCACGTCAGACAAGGCTGTAGGAATCAAAACCACAACCGAAGTGCGACAGGTTTTTATCGTATACTACTGGACTACAAAAAGTCCCTTGTTAGTGGAAATTAGTTATATTTTATTACTCAGTATGATAGTTGAAGTATAAGTCCATTTTTGGAATTATATATGATTAACCAGACCATAGATGGACTTATGTATATTTGATAACTTTTTTCTAACCTTTTGTTTGAAACAGAGGGAATGACTCACCATTCTATCACATCATCTGCTAACACATCATGAATGACACATTCAACTTCATTTCGTTAAGAGATGAAGTGGAAATTGTTCAAGGCATGAACAACGGTGAGATTGTAACAAAATCATGTAAGTATTTATTTTGATTTGAAAATTATATAACATTAGAGAAATGATCCTGAAAAAAAAAATGTTGTCATAGTTCCCTTATATCCGATGAATCAGATGGTACCTTATATCATCACAAATCTATGGATTTGTGATTGTTGCCTTTTTCATAGCAATGTTCTCTACCACTCTCCATCGTAACTTGATATTTAGATTTCTCTTCCATATCCATATTTTCACTTATGTTCTCCCATGAAGAATCCCAGCGATGAGTTCATTTGGGTAACCGTTATGTTTCATACATCACTTTTTAAAATTATGTTTTAGTATGTGGGTTTCTATTAATGAAACTTTCAAGTAGTCAACCATTTATAACCCCGACAAATTTCGAGGGAGAAATTAATTTTAAGGGGGGTAGAATGTAACACCCTAAGATTTTATGAGAAGTATTCTTTTTAATTTATTTGAGGTATTGTGTTATATGATACCACAAGATTATCTTGTGTTATACACAACACCGTATTAGCTTGCAGTATATGCAACACTAATCTTGGATCGTGTTACACACAATTTCAAGTTTGTTTGATAGTATTTATTCTACGGATCATTGAGTATATATATATATATATATATTCAATGTATTAATAAAATATGGTAGGATTTTGTTATACGAAACAACAAAGGAGTCGTGCACTACACGAAACACTGACATGGCTTGCATTACACGCAATTGTGACCTTCCTCGATAGTGTGTGTTGTAGGCAATACCGGGTTTTACATAACAACGATATATTATTATAATATTTTTATCAAATAGAAGTTATAAATAGTATTAACTAAATTTTGAATTTTTATTCATCTTACACATTTTCTAGAACATGGTATATGAACAAAATAAATGTTTCCGGTAAAATAAGTTTTTTTCAAAAAAAATCAGTTTTGCCGCCTTTTGATGTCATCCCCAAATTAAATCTAGTTTTTGAAATGTTTGTAAGTTCTATTTGACAAAATAAAATTCATCATTGGAATCATGATAAAAAAATTTACTTTGGATAAATTTTTCTTATTATTATGATAACTTTCATATTTTAATGAATAGTAAAAACATGCTATATTTTAATTAAAAACATCTCTTTTCATCGTACTAATTTATTTGGTTAAATTATAACATTGAATGGTTTTAAAGTAAAAATAGAATATGTTTTCACCATTTAATATTATGTATTTCATTAACATTGATTTTACATTGAATTCGTAGGTTAAATCAACTCAATCTTTTACAATGTTTTAAACAAAAACCCATTTTCTTTCGACAATGTGATTAATTTTAATTTAATTTCTGCAACATATGTGTATTGAATTGGGAAAACTGGATTCCATATTTGTAATAAGTGGGTCTAAATTATATTAATAGACTACTTTTTATTTTTGGGCATTATGAATAGCAACTACGGTAAATTTTATTTACCACAGTTAAAGGTAAATTGGGTAATTAAGGGTAAATATAAGATTATAAAATTATCCTAACACCTAAAAAATATTATTGGATGACTAAAGGTCGAAAAATATCACCTAAGGGTCAGATTAGATTCATTTAATGGACTTTTGTCTATGAAAAAATTTAATTATTATTAAAACCAAAGAAAGTGACAACATGTCACCTTCTTAAATCTTATAAGTATACTAATTTCAATTTAGTGATAAACTTAATGAAATATCGAAAATTAATAATATCCAGAAATTTAATACAATTATATAAATCATATAAATTTATTTAGTATTTTTAGGAATTAAATAATTATCATTAATTATGACACAATAGTGATGATGAAATTATTGTTTTAATTAAAATATCAAATAAATGGTTTTAAAAATATTAAAATAAATAATATATGAACTATTTAATGTTATACACTAATTTTTTAAATACTTATGACATATTATGAATCTATTAAAGATTTTATTTCGAACATATATTCGGTATATATTTTAATTAAATTCAAATAAATAAATAGTGTCAAAATTGACAGTTTTGTTATTTTATAAAAATAACAAATTATTATATTGTTTAAAAATCACAAAAATGTTTAAAAATTATAAATTTAAATTAATATAGTCTAAAATGTCAGAAAGTATCCAATTATGGAAAATTAACAACACATAAGTTATTATTTATAACCATTTATAATTTATAATTTTATTACAACTAATAAACATAAATAGATTAAATAAGGATAAATCAATATGATAAGGTTTAATATAAGATCAAAACATGTCTAAATTTTATTTGTTGATGATATTACAACCCTATCTCATATAATATTCTAATTTAGTCATTTTTGGAGGTTTGTATGTGGGGTATGAATTTATATTAAACTAATATTGTTGAGGATTCCAAAGGTGCCCCTCTCCTCCCTTATAAAAGGGCACCTAATCCCTCTCTTCCTCACAACATTGTGAGCCTTGATGCTCGGAAAATATCTTCCCATTTCACTTCCCCACTTCCCTAGAAACCATATATAGGTATTGGTCTTCTCAAAATAACAACCGTAGTGCCTTAAGAAGAAGTTTGAAGGAGGTGCGTCGAAGAAGATGTAATCTCTTCTACTGATTATTTCAAGCTTATTTCTTCTTCAACTTTTTCTTATTTAGTTGTTTAATTATAAATTAATAATATAATTATCACTAATATACTTATATATTATTATAAATATGAAACAACCTCATTTCACCTTCTATCCATCCTATGGAAAATGAAATCACCGCGCGTGCGTACAAACGGAATACTGTCTCCACGCCGTGGTGTAATTTTTTTTCCAACACCACCTTACTTGGATGGGTACAATGGTGTAAAGAATAACTATACATAATTATTATAACACCATAATGATTCTGATATATTTTATAATTCACTCCAATTCAATTCAATAATTTTGAGAACGATATCATCGCTCGTGCGTACGTACGGACTACCGTCTCCACGACGCGATGTGAAACATTCTCAATGATTAACCATTCATGATTGATTGTAAAGTATATATAATATGTAATCATGAAATATATGACATAATAATGATACTGGATTTATTTATATATATGCATGTCATCCAATTAATTCCATTCAATTTAATGAGGAAACGAAAACAACGTTCATGTGTACGTACGGCCTACCGTCTCGATGAACGGTGAATTTCTTTCCATTTATCGATATATTATATATATGTATATTCTGAATATATATTATATATAAATCATGTTTAATATTATGGAATTATGTAATCGAGTTCTAAGTAATCATATGATTAATTACAAGTCAAAACATGGATGAAAAATGAAACGATTTTACCCAAAACACTATTTAACATGGAATTTACAAAAGAATGGGTAATATAAATTCATTAGTGAACCATATATGATATCATAACAATGAAAATGATTCTTTATTAAGTATATTACATTATTTAAATAATGATACAGGATTTTCAGATATGTACGAACCATATCGGACCTACGGTAAGGGATAACTATTCCAATCTCGTTCTTATCCGAGAATGTTATTCATAAGTATTTACTAGGGTTATTGTTTTCATCCATTCCCATGTTTTCTAAAAATTATTTCATGTATTTTTAAATTCCTTTTTAACCATTTTTGTAATTTACCACATGTTATGAATGGAATATTTCTTTTTTTTACCACAAGGGTAACTTTTTGACATTTCCGACAAAAGTACGCGAAGAATGTTATTTTTAACATATATAGAGTGATCAGATTTTTACAATTTCATAACACCTAATTTTAATGAAGCTTAATCTACAATATTTTTTGACTATTTTCATCAAAATTATTTTCTTTTAATATTTGATGGAATTTTGTGAAAAGAAAATGATTTGGAAGATAAAAGGTTATTTTCCTCATGAATTCATTTCAAGTGTTTTATAACAATCATTTTCCATCTAAGTTGAAATTAATTAATATTTTTACGTTTCAAGTGTAATGTCTCTATGATTTACATGGTTCCACTTTTATTATGATGAAATATCTATTTTTTTTATATGGATTATGTGATGATTGGATGATATTTATGAAACCCATTTTATTCATTGGGTTATGATTAATGTTTTATGTTTCTTTTGTGGAACAAGTAAGAATGATTTCATAATTAGATGGGTGGGACCTATATATCCCTCTAATGGATTGGGTAATGATTTATATCTCATGAGATAGACATGTATGGAACGACAAGTGAAACCGGTTCAGTAATACAGGACAGGAATGAGGAGTGAACTCGATTCAGAAGTGACTCGGTCCACTAAGATGGTCTTGGCAGTAATGTCTTGGCTACTATAGAAATCATATCATGTGCTTAATGGTTTTACACAATTACATGTTTTACTCCCATTCTAATTTACCATGATTAATGTTTCTTCATGATCTATGCCTTACGTACTGCCATGTTTTATGTCATTGCTCAAGATTTTGATGTCTAGATTTTATGCTCATGTTTTTTTACATTCAAATGTCTAAGGATTTCTTTATGTTCTCTCCGCTTACCCTTACTAAGCATTTGAGCTCACCCTTTATATGTTTTCTCTTCCCTAGTATTGAAAAAGGTTATAGGTAAGAAAACAAAGGGGAAGATCATTAATGGAGATGTTGAATATCTTTCACCACGATTAGAAGATAATATTCCGAGTTTAAAAAGACACTAAACTATTACGATCCTTGTGAATCTGTTTTTGTTATGTATTAAATATTCTGAAAATATAATTTAATGTCCATGTACGTCAGGCTTTGGGTCTCTACAATAATTCTGGACATTCTGAAACTTTTTGACATGGCCTCAACCAAGACATCTAAAAATGATTAAGGCCTCGGACAAAACCATATATCAAATTGGGAAAGGCCTCGGCTAATTCCACGTCTAATTGTCTCATGGGACATACATATGAACCAATGAGCTATAGAAGGCTCCACCTATCATGTACTAGGTACAAGACATGCCTCATATGAAAAGGATTAACTATAACATAAACACTCTTATAAAAATAGCATATGAAATGTCAATACTTTAACCATAAACCAAGAATCGAGTATAAACAACACATCCATAGTCAAACATATCACAAAACCATAAATATAATATGGAATATTTGTATCATAAAAAATTCAACTTCAAAAAATTGTAAAATTTATCAAAGGATTTTGACTTAGATGAAATCAAAACTATTTGAGAGAAATATCACGTTCTATATTGAAATTATTTAAGTGTCACATTATTACAAAAGAAACCATTTATTTTGAAAATATTCTTATAAAATAGTAAGGGAATATTCAAAGGTGATATAATGGTAGTGTGTAACCACACCTTTTGTATAATTTATAAATCATTCTTACCTTATTTTGTTGAAAAGGTTATAATGTACCTAGATTGGAAAACTAAAGAAGGATTCCTTTCAACCCATTTTATAAAAATTCATACAAGGGTATAAATAAATTTAAATCACAGTATAGTAGATTTTGAAAAATGGTTTTGAAATACATTTTTATGAAAAAAGGATGTATATGATAAAGTGGTCCCATTAGATACTTACGTAAACACAACCTCTGATAATAAAGGGGATGTGAAATTAACCATTACCATTCAATTTCCTTTGGTCAAGGGTACGTTTAACCTCCTTTATATTGACCATAGTATGTTATTAAATTATAGAATAACCATTTTAATATTTTTTTATATCATACATGATTAATTTATGACATTATAATACTCATTTAGTAATGATTTCTATGTGAAATTGACATTTCAGGTAATAATCGCTTTATTTATCGTACGTGTTTTGACTTGTTATTATTGAATGTACAATTTAGATCATGATTTAAATACTTCAATAATATAAGACATGATTTATATATAATATATATTTATAATATAAATATGTATAGTAGATAGATATATGAAATGTAATAAACATTTTATGGATATCCTAGGTCGTACGTACGCAAAAACGTTGTTTGCATTTTCAAATTGTGTTAAATGGAATTAACTG
This sequence comes from Viscum album, assembly GCA_963277665.1. Classification (NCBI taxonomy): domain Eukaryota; kingdom Viridiplantae; phylum Streptophyta; class Magnoliopsida; order Santalales; family Viscaceae; genus Viscum; species Viscum album. The sequence goes on from OY728130.1 coordinate 1,885,074,575, forward strand.
AATAAAAAACATTTTATTACATATATATATTGAGTATAATTATTATTTCATATATTACATACTTATAAATAATATATATTTTTTATAATCATCATTGAATGGTAAATGTGGAAATGAATCTCATCGGGCCGTGGAGACGGTAAGCCGTATCTACACATGAGGGAAAATGTCATTACCTTAATGATTAAAAGTATTAGAATTTTACGTTGTATTAATTTTAAAGATAAATTATCATGTTAATTTTATTATTTTTATACATATTACTGATTGTGATATCCAGCTAAATAACATAGTGTTGAATAACAAATTACACCACGATGTGGAGATGGTAAGCTGTACGTACGCACACATTGTGACATTACCACTCATATGATGGATAGAATAATGAATATGGTTGTAAAATATTTATAATAAAATAAATATATTTAGATGATACTAGATACATGATTTTTGTATTGAAAAAACAATGAAAGAGGATGTGGAAGATGATAAGAACTTGAAAAATGGTGGTGAAATTTTTACCTCTTCTTTCGGTGTTTCCTTTTGAGTTGATCAAAAGGAATCATTAGGATGGATTTATGATAAAAGTAAGGAAACTAGGTTGATGTGAGGGAATATGGGAGGATATTTGGGAAGGGTTTCGCCAAGCCAAACTGGTTTTGCGGTGTTATTTTGAGAGAAGGGGATGTTCCCTTTTATAAGAAAGGTTTGGGTCCCTTTAGGAATTACTTGAAATATTATTTTATAAAAAAATAAATTTGGGGTTTATTATTGCTAAAAAATTCTTTATTTCAAGAATATTGTGGGTATGGGTGAAGAACCAATCAAAAAATATGTTTTAGATAGGTTTAGGTCACCATATTAACCCTATCTTTTAGATTTAATCTTTTGATAAATAGTTTATCTTTTACCATGTCTTCTTGTATTCTTATAATATATAGAAAATAAACATACTATAAAATTCTCAAAGTAAACCAACTGGTACATTAATGAAATATATAATATTATGTAAGCCCTTTGGTTGAGCCTTAGATTTTTAATAATATTATATAATTTAATAATATAATATTGGTTTTAAAAACTCATTTTTGTAAATTTTGACACAATTTAGAATTTTGTTAATGTGAAAGTTATCACAAGATGGTTAATTCGAAAAAGATACATTGAATAAATACTAAAAAGTCAAATTCACCTAGAAAATTCGTGGATGTCATAAAAACATTTAAATTATATTTATTTTAATATTTATAATACAATTTATTTCATTTTTCATTAGTAAGAAAATTACAGCATCATCACTGTTCCATTAATAAAACTAAATTTTTAATGAATTGTTTTTTTAAAAAATACCATTATTTATGTAATCGGATTAGCTTTTTAATTAATATTTATAGTAAAAAATATAACTTATATAAAAACTTGTAAAAATTGTTTTAATAAAATATATAAGTTTTTGACATTTTGGTCATTACTTTAAATTAATTAGTATAAATTGTCATTATCACTCGCAAGTGGCTCCATGTAGTCTGAAAATCAAACCAACGATGACCATGGTTGGAAATGCATCATTAAATAGTACTAAGATACATGTTAGTGAATTTTTTTATTTTTATAATAATATTTTATTACCCTTATTTACATGATTTACCCTTTAACCATGATAAATAAAATATTTACTGATGTAAATATTCATAATGTCTAAAAATAAAAGTTACCTATTTACAGAATTTGGACCTCCTGAATCATAATATGGAATCTATTTTTCCAATTTCAAAACACAAAATTTTAAGAAAATAATTTAAAATTAATTACAGTTGGCAAAACCAAAAGCGTGTTTTTGTGAAATAAAAACTATCAAATTGATTAAAAGTTGTTTTTCTCAAGTTTAAATGTGAAATTACTTCTAATGAAATAAATTATATTAAATGATAAAAATATAATCTAATGATACTTTAAAACCAATGAAATGTATAATTTAACACTATAAATTATTTCGATTTAAAAAGTTGTTTTTAATTTTATTTTAGTATTTTCACTATTCATCAAATTGAAAAATTTAACAGATAAACTCCAAAATTTTATCCAAATTAAATTTGTATGTCCTGACTTCAAATAAAAGTTCATTTTTTCAAATTAAATATAAAAAAGTGTCAAATATTTTATTTAAAAAGGGTTCTCCATTAAATTTCTGTAAAATTTAATTTTTTAAAAAGTACACCTTTTATCTAAAAAATTTAATTTGTTAATATATTATGTCTATAAATCATAATATGGATGTTAAAATTATATGGAGTATATAAAATTCAAAATTCTGTTATTACTATTCATACCCACTTTATGAAATACATGTTTGGTAAGTCTTGGTGCACTCTAACTTGGTGATTCATGTAGTGCATGTTATTGAATTTCATGGAAGAGATAATGTACTATGAAATCTTGGGGTGTTACATCTTATAGATAAAATAAAAATAAAACTACATGATGATTTCATTAATGTACATGTCATCTAGTAGACATAAATTTCCACCAACATAAGTGATCTTCCAGTCCACCACACAACCATATATTCTTTCATTACATAGCCATCACATGGCTATACATGATAAGATAGATACATTTCATGTACTCATAAGTACACAACATGTACATAGAAAATCCAATTTTCATCATTTTCCTAAAAAATCTTAAATCAATATGCACATCAAAAAAAAAATTGGTTATTAAAAAACTATATTCAATAATTCATATTATGAATTTCAAAATCAATATTCAAAGTATTTCTTAAAAACATTGTTTTGGTATAAAAAATGTTTTTGAAGAAAGGAATAAATTAAGAAGTATTTTATTAAAAAACCTATTATTTTTTGTACCAAATAGAAAAAAATGGAAAAAAATCTTGATAATATCATGATTAAATAATGGAGAGGAAAATTTAAGATAATTATGTAGAGATATATTGAATGATTTTATCATTGGAAACATATTTATAAATAATCCAAATAAAGGATATATTTAAATCAAAAACAATTTTCCACTATGTAACTCATAAATCTTAATTAACTATATAGAATAACATAAAAAAAATCATAAAATAAAATTATAATGAGTAAATTAATGATATTATTGTCACATGGGATGTATATACACTTCAAAAATAAAGATTCGTGCATAACATGACATATGTCTAAGTAATGGAAAATTAAGACCAAAATATCATACTACTTTTATAATATTTTGGAACAAAACACCAAATAATGAATAACAAAAAATAAAATTTTAAATACACTAAAAATAATCGGATACATGAAATTACCTGTTAAATGGGAAGTACAAACACCAAATAAAAATTGAGTGGTAAATTTATATGTCCTCTTTGAAATAAATGAGAGACCAGAATGCCCTTTTTACCGTAAGTCTCAACATCAATGGAACATGTTCAAACCTAATGTAAAATAAATATAATTATATTATAAATCAATTACTAAAAATAATATATATATATATATCATAACATATTGGATTTACGTATGAATATTTATTACCCCTTTATTAACAATTCCCTATTAAAATATTATTTCGGGTAATAACCAATTTTTTTGTTCTACTATATAATTTTTTTATCATTCCTACTACTTTGATCATTGATAAATAATATGAATAATAATAGTAATTAAATAATTATAATATTTATAATTAAATTATATTGTTAATTAAAATAATGAAATATGGATTTGAGAAATGAATCATGTTATGACAATAGAGGTGGTTGGTAATACATACACATAAGAAAATTTTCCATTTTTCAACAATCATTATAGAAATGAGTTCAATAATATTTTATCATTCTATAATTATCATAATATCATAAATTACATTTTATTTTACAAAATATAATCAATCATATTATACATGTACTGTGGTGGTGAAAATAGCAAGTTACAATTTATTTAAAGGGTTTAGTCGACACAATCTCATAATATCACGAACCAACCCTTAATAGGGATTAAGCAACAAACACCACCTGAAATACTCATATGGTCATAAGATTGAGACTACTCAAAAATGAAGAACGCACATGTCGAATCATTTTATAACAAATCCCTATGAACACACACAAAGAATTCTCTCTGCAAATGTGTAGAAGTGGAAAAGTAAAAAGATAATACAACTAGAATGTAAACCAACCATATAAAAATTATATGGTTTAAAAGTGTAAAAAAGTGTAAGCAAAAAAGTAATAGAGGTAAAATATATGCATGAATATAATTATGTCCCCAATTTACAAAACATGAATGTTAACTGTTGAGAGAGCCCAACTCATGATATCTAATGTAAAATCCGCGGTATGCAGTCTCAGGTATCCGTGTCCATAATACACTATGATATCATTGAAAACCAATCTCTCGTATATATAAAACATGAAAAATGTAGAAAAATTAAATGTCAGGGTGAGTATATACATTCCTAGTAGGATTTATGAAATGTTGAATGAGTAGTAATAAGATATACAATATGAATAGAGTGAAATATATTGAAAACACGATATAGATCAACCCAAAACAAGATAATGAGTAACCAAATCCAATCTCAAGGGGTGGAAGATGTTGTGTAGATGGACTACACATTGTGTCATTCCCTCCTATGGATGTAGAGTATCCAAATCCCACTATGAGAATACAAACACAAAAAGTAAATCTCATACCCCGCACATCATTGTAACCAATGGAAGGAGATTATCAAAATCCAAATGTATTTATATATAATTATAAATATATATTACCATAGAAAAGTAATTCAAATGATAGAGAAATTGGATATCTATCTCAGAAATCATCCTAGGGAAATAGTTTCCAATATTTCTGGATGTCCAACAACAATTCCCAAAAGCCCCTTGTCTTCCCATAATTAAAAATTGAATCCAATCCATGCCTTTTAACATTAAATCATAGTCATGGGGACATAATATTTAGGTATAGGTCCTAATACCTTGTAAAATAAGAGGGTTTCAATTAAGATAATGAAAGGGAACCCATACACTATTCCAAATGGAGGGTTCCACACCGATAGTTGATGGAGGACCCATTCCCACTGTAGATGGAGGGTTCCACTCTTATCGTATATCACCCATGATCGGCCCAGTTATAGGGTTCCATTCATGATTTCGATAATTGGCCCATGCCCCCACACTATAGGAGGGTTAAACTCTGTGGGTATATAAAGGACCCATACCCTCTTCCAATAGGAGGGTTCCACTCTATAAATTGATATTGGACCCATGCCCTACATAGTAGGAGGGTACCACTATAATATTCATTAGAGGATCCATAAACATACCCTCAGGATGGTTCCATTCTCTCAGTCTGGTGGAAGGAAACCCAATCTATGAACAATGGTTCCACTCTAGGTGGTTATATATGATCAATGACCAACACATCCTGATGGATCAACTATATTACTTTGTAGAGGATCGATTCACACCACAGCTAGAGGGTTCGACACTAAAAGTCATTAAGGAACCATTCCCAGTACATTTGTAGGGTTCTACTAGAGATACCTATGCTCATCTTGTGGGATCACTTCAATCAATGAGAAATGTCTAAGTAGGTTCTATTCTTGGAACATATCATATCATATATAAAATATAAAAAAGTGGTTATCATCACATTCTATATGAAAAAACATTGGTAAGATATTCACATGCCCAAATACATGTTCAAACTAAAATGGTTTGAGATAATTAGAGTTTCTAAAAATGAAGGAAGGGGTACACAATGTTTAATGGGTCCCACAAGGTATTTTCTACTACACCACTACATTGTAGTTTCCAAGAAATTACATTGTTCACCAACCATGTAGCAATACATGGAGCATATGGGATAGACACGGTGTGACCATTCCACATAGGGCAACCCACATGTGCTTGTTCATGTTCATTTATCCATCCCATGTCTGTATACTTAATTTCATGTATTTGTAATAAACTCATTCTGATGTACTCTCCACATGATGTGTGCCTATCTAGGTCCATGTAATCTAGTGCATGACTTGCTCTGGTTGAGTCATTCCACATGGGGTCCGACACATGAGCAATACAAAAAAAATTATCTTATAGGGAAGGTGGAATGAGACATGTATAGGATCATCATGGAATCACAGCCTTATATATTTCATAAATCCTAGCGGGCACAATAAGGATACCGTCACGTCTTGTGTTGTTAAAACTACACAAAAAATAGTATGGATTTTTTAAAAATTCCAGATCTATTGGACACACCCATGATTCATCTACTTACCATAAAATCCGGCCTCATAAAATCCATAAAATAGTATATTTTCCTGTTTTTCTATATTTTTGGCCATCTGGGGGATGTAAATCTGGATCAACAACCCGTTGGTATTTTCCGCTCAACCCACACACTATGGGTTCTTATTCCATTAAGGATTCAGCCTCCAATCATTTAAAAGATCTCCCATAACCTATAATTAACCAATTTATCACCATTTTAATTGAAACATCCTTCATATTTTATTCTTCCATGAATATTGGGGTCCGATCAGGATCTGTATTGCATAGTATAGTCGAATTGGGAAAATAGAGTCCATCCAGTGATGAATAGGAAGTAATAAATGGTGGAAGGCACACCAAATTTTTTTTATTCATCATTCAAAACAATTCATTTTCATTGATCAAGAATGAGGTTATCTAAGGTTAGAATATATTTGTAATAACTAATTAATCATCCACATAGGAGAATGCCAATGCAACAGTTGGTGTAGATCATAAAAGGGATGATCATGGGAAATCAATTATTCAATATGAAGAAATCCAAATTTTCATGATTCATTCTTGGATATTTGATCATTCATTATCCATGAACATTCTCTCAAAAATATTGACATCATTTATTACATTTTATGAACTCTAATACGCTACGATCAAGAGATTTATTGTCATCTGATTTGATCCCTCAAAAAAAGGAGGAAATAATATATAATTAAGGAATTAGTATTATGAGTATATCCCTTGGAAAAATTAAATAATGATATATATTTAAAAAATAAGATTTTTTTATTAAATTAAATTAACGAAATTAATAAGGTGATTAATTAACTGAATTTATCACCAATGGGTGACATATCTGAACATACCGTATTTTCCAATGTAAGGTCACAAATTGGGTAAATATTGTGTTTCATACTCAACCATGGTATCATATTTATGATTCCATTTCACATTTAATAATTATACCATTATCAATAGGAAACTTTCTCTACATTAAAAAATATTTCTAATATTTTTATAAAATTAATTTTGGGCACACCAGAACTCTAAATTGCCAGCCATCCGAGCTCTTGGCTCTGGAAATATATGAAAAATATTTCAAATTCCTAAAAGGGAAAAATGGTTCACAACATATTTATCCCCTTCAATATTTTTTTCAACAAAATTAATAATTAAATAAACAACTCGAGACACAAAGCACACAACTGGCACTCTTGTTCTAGGTAGCTCTTTTGCATGTTCATGTACTGTTACGAAACATCAACCAAGGGGATGGCCCATCCACAATGGGTCCTCCCCTATTAGTCCTTGATCACCTATATGTGATATATAAAGTTTTATCTATCCATGATGACCAGATCACCGCATTCGATGATGTGTGTGGGGTCATTAACCTTTCTACTCAGCTATGACACATGGAATACATCATGGAACTCCTAAAATTATGGTGGTTGGGAGAGGTTGTAATAAAATTATCCATCCAAATTTTATATCTTAAATGGTCTAATGAACATCAATGATATCTTGTCCCCCCAAAAAATCATCCAAAATACTCATCATAAGATACAATCAATAAAATGTGGTCTCCCTGATCGAACTACATATTAATAAGATAAAGATCTATATATGATTTTTTATCTAATCTAAGACATCCCCATCCTCTAAAAATTGACCTAGAACTTCTACTTCATCACTATCAATAACTCTAGACACACAAGGGGTCTCTCACCAATAACGTTCCAACAAAAGGGTCAACTGTAGTATCTCCATTATAGGGCCTCAGATGATTCCACATTGATGGTATAGTAGTAACTATATTTCTACGCAATCTCTACCAGTGGAATGTGATCCCTCCAACTCCATCTATAGTCTAACACATATGGTCATGACATATAATACAATACCTATGTAGTGCACGTGGTACAACCAACTATATGGGGGCTGGATGTACCGATACTCATATAGGTCTGGTGAACCTCTTTTGGGGATCTCCACAATCATGACATAAATCATGCATCATGATCAAAGAAAATCATCAATGGAACCCCATGGAATCAAATAATTTGATGTACGTACAACTTCCCCAAACCATCCACCAAAATGTACTCCTTGATAGAAATGATGTGTTAAAACATCTTGAATTTGTCAAATATAACTTATATGTTGTCTTTTACATTATCTATCCATAGAATCATGATCTCAAAAACCATTTAAATTTCATCAAAAATACACACTAGGATATCAAGGGGATATAAAAAGCCTATCAGAACCAAGTGTTAATCCTTCACATACTAATAGGCGGGCCACCTAGAGATGAAATCAGTAATGCTTCATCATATTGTAGTCCAAAAAACGACCACAGAAGATCTCTTCAATTTTTTCCCTCATCTAGATCATTATATACAGAATAATTGTGGAACTCTAGCATCACCACCTCCTGCATAGTGACTCAAACAAACATATGTCCCATAAAAAAATTGAAATGATTCCATCATTTACAAAAACCATCTGGTAAGCCTCATAAGGATATATGATCCTAAAAGACCATGTAGTGGATGTATCCATGATGGGTATCTCACATATCACTGATAAGTAATGGAGTCAATACCATCAAATGAATAACAGTTGTACTCTTCTGCTATACTAGGTTCAACTATAAGGAATACAACTCATATGAGGCCTCATTCACTAGTCGATAATTGTGACATTATTTTAAGGGAATATTATATCATGATTCCATTACCCTAAGTATAAAATATCTAAAATTTATAGTACTATAAGAAATCCAAATAATACCACTATCTCATGTTATAATAAATCAATGTAAAGATGTACATGATAATCTTATAGTCTTAGTAAACCACAATACAGTCCCCAGAATGTAGTTCTTCTATATCATCAGAGAAAATAATAATGCTACTAGCTTTATGTAATGATACATGTAGTTCTCTTCAGGGGGTCTCAACATCATTTAACTGTACTCGATAACTTCCTATTATTTCATAAACATGTTGTTGGTTCTATCTCTTGAGGAATCACAATATAATATGAATTCCACACCCTCCATTGTTAAATTCAGAAATGGAGAACTCATAAACCATGTCTTGAACTCTTGAAAATCCCCATGAAAATCATCAATATAGTTAAATGGTATCACATTCCACATCAGTGTGGTAAAATGGGAAAAAAACCGTGAAACTTCTACAAAAAAATCATGTTATACCCTTCTAAGACAATAAAACTATACACCTATTACATGATATTTTATGGATACTAGGAAATCAATACATCAATATTAATAGTTTCCACAACTAAACCATGTTCAGAAATGAAATTCCTCATTACGTGGACCTCATAAATCTAAAAATGAAACTTAGAGAATATTCCATATTGATGGTTCTCTTGAAGAAAATCCAAAACAATCATCATGTAATCTTTATGATCCTAATCTAATTTAGAGTAGATTATTATGTAATCAATGAAGACTACCAAAAACTATACCTTATAGGAATTTAATATCTGTTTCATCATATACATAATATTTTGGGTTCATTTTTAATACCAAAGAAAATCACTAAGAAAACATGGTCTTCATATAGAGATAAGATTTTTTTCTTTGGAAAATCACCCTTGAAAATCGTCAATTGGTGGTAATGAAGCTTGATATGGATCGTCCAGAACCAAATCAAACATCAAAACTAGTCAAATAGGACATCAATACTTGAAAACATGTATTTTTTCATTATAATTTCCTAGTTTAGTTGATTATTATCTAAGAAACTATGAAATATATTATCCTCCTTTTTTCATGACAAACTATAGAGCTTCATAGGGGGAACTAGTATGCCTTATAAAGACTTACCATTTTACTCCCTCAAATATTTACACTAGATTTCATATAAAAATGGGGTCATCATATGTGATAATGAAAACATTGGATCATACTTAGTGAAACTATACATTGGGTTCCATCCCATATTGGGGTGATAAACCTAGTAAGTCAGCACACCCTACCATCATTGCAGGTACTAAAGTGATCCTAAAATCCAATGTTATGAGGGTAATACTATCCAAATGATAAATCAGTTTTATAATACTATGAATTATCTCATTTGGTTCTGTCTAAGTATCACTGCACCCTCATGGAGGAAAAAATCATCCCAAAATACAGGAAAACCCCAAATCAGTGGTTTCATTCATCTATGCATGGATTGATGATGACCCTCCATAATGTGGGAATCATTATAGAGTATCACTACATCTATAGAATGATTTCATGTGTGGATCTCTCTATCCTAATAGTGTAACATCTCCCCAATGGTAGGAATGAGCAGCCACCGATCCCCTTTACAAAAGCCTCTGAAACAAAGTTACAGAAAAGGGGCCCCCTCTGGTATCAATGTGTTTGAAATAGGGTCTTTGTATTGAGAAATGTGGAATTGGAAACATTGGTAGCGACTGCTACTGGGGAACCTATGACGTAGGTCATACCTTATACCACACCTGAGCCTCCCCATGAGAATTGCAATTTTTGAGGACCCATCCATTCAAATTCCAAACAGATAGCCTCAACTAGGGAATTCTATGACATTCCATCACATCCACACCACCTAAACATCCATATCAAAGGGAATCATCCTACGTACCATGAAACATTTTTTGGTATGTGGACAAAATCACCCTCATGGATTTGAATCATGAATAAATAATGCATCATGGAAATGGATGTGTTTTTCAACATCACATGTCACATTTAATAGTAAAAATATCTATCATAGTACTATACTAATGCACAAAATCATCATATATATGAATTACAATGATGATCACCATCACATGTTGATCATTTCCCTGTGGGATATCCAAACAACAAGATTAGGCCTAAACTCAACCACTTTATAAGGGATCCTGGTTCAATAGAAATCCAATGTTATCTCGAAATCCATAACCTACAATTCACACTTCGCATAGGTACTTCATCAAAATGTTCCACCGAAACGAAATTAATCATTATTAAGTGCCCTTGTTGTGTGTGAAAACATGTGATTAGTCTAGATATGAATGGGTCTAAAAAATGAGACCACTGACTCAAGACAACCCTCTTATCCTTTTGTATTTAGATCATTAAACAACCTCCCAAAACACTAGATCTAGGGCTCTTCGTCTGTTCTAACCCTTTACGCATCCTCACCATTATTTTTGGTTTTTTTTACTACTCTATATGTGGGGGTTGTATTACCTGCCTTCCTGGAGGAATGATATCACTAGATGGACACTAAATAATGGGCACATCACTCATCAAATCATCGTCATTATCTGGATTTCATTTACCTAGCTATCAATCTTCACAGAGTCATATTAAAGGTGATCAAGACATACAATAGTTAAATGAGAATATATATATATATATATATATATATATATTGGGGAGCTAACTAATGAAGGAATATCAATGAATTAATCATATATGATTATTGTATTATTCTTCTCCACTACCAATGTGTAAGTATGTTGAGTTGACACAAAGGCGATTATGGTCTTTATGTATTAATATATTTTCCACCTATACCATCACTTGATCCCATGGAATGAAAGACACACTCGAAACACATTGACTATGTTTCCCAAAAACAGAACAAAAATCATAATGGGACTACTCCAAACATTGTTCCATTTACGAAACCACCTTATACAAATATGTCAGGACCCGATCCTAACAATGGATTGAGCTGAAACTATCCCAGTACATTCTATATATGTTATGGGATGGGGACAAACACTGAATAATAAACGAAGGTGGGGAGTAATTTTTCATGAAACATGTATTTATAGACACATCATTATTAATTAAGAAGAATATATGGAAAAATTGAATTAAAATATTCTATATCTAGATAGAAAAACATCGATACACAAAAACTACTGTTTATAAGAGTATTATTAGGTCCACTAGGATAGATACCCTATGAGGGGGGGGGGTGAATTAGTGTATGACTAATCAAAACAACTTCCCCTTTTGATCATGATTTGTTTTTAGGAAAAAACCATTTCTATATCTCTCCTTCCTATTTCAGAGGGTGAATGAATCTTAAAGCATGCACATGACACAATAATTTCATTTGGTTCACCTGCACTAGGATACATCCAAGGAGCATACACCAGAAATGTGTCGATGTACCAAATCTACAATTAGTGAAAAGTTGTTTACATATTCGATGTGGAATCCCTATCGCTCCAAATTTACAACCATTCACAATTTTAGAACACACTACCCTCTCAATTGATTGGAGCTCACTACGTCTTCAGAAGATCTCCAAAAAATTTATAGACCTCTAGGTCTCCTCATTATCACTAATGAATGCATCCTCCGATATTTGTAGATGCTCTATTAAAGTCTAAATTTCCTTCATTGATAAATACCATTTTTCCTATAATCTCTAGGAAACTACCTTTGGAAATACCTTATCAAATATCCCTACTTCACAAAGCTCCCAATTTCGTGACGCTCAAACAAGAATTCACAATGTTCTTGCCACCTCGTGAAGCAGAAACCTACGTAGAGACTTTGCAAAGCACAGGCTGTTTTGGAGCTCAAGTGGTCGCAAAGAGATTTCCTTTTCGATGCTCACAGAGCCAACATGGGACACATAAATTTCTTGGAGATTAAATAGATTCCACGAAGCTCCTTCTTTCGCGAAGAACACTCCCTTTGCGAATCAGCTTCACGGGTTGAGAGAAACACAATTTTCATGGAAAACCCTCTTCTTCTCTCAATTGGGACAAGTTCTATTAATTAGTGATTCCACTGACTCTCGAACCTTCCACATGAAGTCAGCACAATTTTATCTCAAATGGTGAAGCTCTAAAAATTTTGAAGAAATTATCTCTATATCGTGAAGCACCATTGCAATTTTATGATCTCGGTGCTCATCAAAATTGCGGATTATTCTGTCAATTCATTTGTTTCTTCAAAACAAATAATGAATCGAAATTCCCTTCACTATCACAATGATCTTCCATACTTTTGTTCGTGAATCTCATCTATGGAACATGATAATTCACCATCGAAAACATCTTTTTTCAAAAAAAATCAACCCACAAATACTGCAATGTTACCTTTTTGAATTTGTCCCCAACAAGTACCATAGTGAAAACATAATGGAAAAGGGGAAAAATACACGCCCAACCATAAATATGTCCCAACTATAAAAGACTATAAACTAAACTACTGTGAGGGACAATACGATGATCTCTAAGCTACTACCTATGTACATTGTCATGTGCACCAAGTATCCCTACCTCCTCTAATTTCACCACCTACATGTCCTTATTTTTAATAAGATAGGACATGATTGGGAGAAAGAGATTATGGGGTTAGTATATAAATACCCATTAGGAATACCTCAAATATGAATGGAGTGAACTTTGAGATCCAATAAGAATATAATGAGTGTAAATAAAAAAATGGTGTGCAACCCAAATAAAGAGATAGAGAGACCTCATCCAAGAACTAGGGAATCAACATAAATTGTATATAGACTAAACATTTAATGTTTTCCACAAATTATGGGAGAGTAATGTCATCTCAACCTGATAAGCAATACATTGAATACACGCATCAAGTCCAATGCATATTCGCAAACCATGGTATGAGAGTAGGCAAATAAAAAGTTGTGGACGCATATTTAAATATTTATATACTAAAAAAGAACCCCATAGGAAAGATAAATGTAATATATAACATATAGGTCAACCTAAGAAAAGATTCTCCAATAGTTATAGAAGTCTAACAACATTTCATAGCATCTTGAGTGTCTTACCATAGGAAAACATCCATGTCAAACCATGCCTCCTAATAATTACCAATGTTATTGGGACATATTATATAGATAGATAACCCATGACATAGGGAAACTATGTGTTTCGACTCATTGGATAGATAGATGACCCATACATGGTTCCAACAGTTTGGTTTCACTCATTGAAGGACCTTCTAATGATCTTAAACAAATAAAAAAATATGGATGACTTTTTCAAGTGACTTTCCTATGGTCATTTTATCACATGTCTTGTTAGGGGCCATGAAATACACATATAATGGTCATCTAATCTCTTTATATCCCTATTTCCACTTTTATCCATATATGTATAACCTAATCAATTCACATAGTATATTTATCCAATCATAAATAATATGGACACTTGATTAGTAGGAATAAACAAATCCCACCTCTCATAAGAGAAATCTGAAGGGATTAGGGCTCGGTTCTCTGAAAGGTAAATACACAACTCATTCAATGAGTCTACTTTTAGTATCTATTCCAAAATGATTTTGGTCTTTCGAGTTAACTATAATATTCCATATGAAAACATATAAATAGGGTATCATGCTCAGAATTATTTACCACTAAATCAATCTTCTTATTCCCCCACAACTTCATCTCTAACATGAGAACTTCACAAGACTTCTTCACATAACAACTTTTCATGACATCTTCACATAAACCAATCATCCGAACCCTTTATGAGTGTCTATGACATAATCTCAACACATGACCTCTGCATCTTAGTATATTTATTTATTGACCAATGGATTAATAAAATGTTAATTTACTCTATATATTCTACACATCATTGATAGTGAGGCCATCTCATGTGCTTATCATATCTAAAATCATTTAATGACATGATCTATTGATCATTGTTTGACTATTTTGACCTCTGTATAGCGATATGACCTTGAGGCCTAAAATATGATCATATGATCATGAGGCCTAAAATAAGATCATACAACCAGGAGGTGTTACATGGGGCACATAGGGCACATGATTCAAGTGACATGTGTTGGGTCATGCGATCACAATCCCTTACATTGGTCATGTGAATCACATGATTCTAAAAAATCTAAAAACTTCTATTATAGACTAACCATTCGTAAATACAATCCTCTTGAATTATTTATATTTTTTGGAATATGGATTTTAGTACATTATTCTTCATAATGTGGTCGCGTGGAGGACTGTGGTTTTTTGTAATTACATTTTCAACCCTTGATACACTGTATTTTTGAAAATAAGGTATCATGTGGTTTATTTCTACTTCCCATCATAACCACCCTCAATCACATAGAATAAATTTATTTGGATTCAGTATTCTATATGATACATCAATTATTTCATCCATATGCAATCTTCCATATCAATTGTTTTCACTCGATATTTTTTTCATTGAGTCAACTTTTTATGAATACAACCAATTGATCATGGATCAAATCTGATGACCATATTATATGTTGTATAACTCCCCAAAGAGGTCTATATGGCCATGATTTCACCTATTTAACAAATTTTTAGAGTTAATAAAACATAATTTTCTCTTATTTGAATAATATAGGATGTGGTTCTTTTTCAATGTCAGACTTTATACCTAGAGGCAACATATCTTAAAAACTGTCATGGAAATTATTTGATAGGAATGATTCCCAAAATTATATGTCTATTTACATGTTATTTATCTTTATGAGGAAACATATAATTCTTTTATTGTTATGAATCATCAGTAAAAACACTTTGGGGGTCTCATAAGAAGTTTGGGTCTCAGATCTGACTCATTTCATCTGTATAAATGAAATTTATGGATTATATTCTTTGATATTTACATGTTGTGAGGAATAACTCATCTTGGGAATATTTATGATAAATATATTCTTTTCACAAAAATTTGGAATATATGTGATCAAACTCTATCCTTGGCAAGGAAAAATTTCACAATTAAAAAGAATTGTTTATATATGTAGGTGAACCTATGATTTCTCATTTCCTTCAAGGATTTGATCAACACAACCTATTATCATAGCTAGACATCTCTATAACCAACATGCCCCCATTGACATCATTTATGTCATTTTACAATTTTTACTGGATTATATTGGTCAATTATTGTTTCTAGAGGGTGTTCAACATGGGGTTAAATGGTTAGACTATAGGTACATATATTCCTTTGGTTAATAGGGAATTTTCCATTATTTCAATTGATGGATTTTCGTAACTAAGGATACAATATTTGTTGATCAAAATAGAATATTGATGATCGAATACTAGTTGGATGGAAGTTGTATTTATAAATTAGTTATGAGGACTGTTTTTCACATTTATAAACACTTTGCCCACGTTCAATAGGGTCATGAACCCTGCTAGATCAGTGGCCCATTCTAATTTCTTTTAGCTAGAGAGGGGATCATTTTTGGTATTAGAATTATGATAAATTTATTTAAATCACACGTGATTAATTTATTCCAAGGTTTTTTAATGTTTATAATGGTAAAGAAATTCCAGTAATCCCTAATATTTCTATTCATATATCAATCTCTCATGGACAATTACACATCATCCCTTATCAATCACTTACTAGGATAATTAATTATAATGAATTTGGTTCAATCAGTTAGTGGTTATATAAGACCCCTCTAAATAATGGGGTACGTACTACTATTATATATGATCATTCAATATATGATCCATACACTACATACATATTTTCATTATAATTTTTTTTTATTTAGAGAAATTCCGTTTTTCCCTAAGCTATCGTGCAGCGACAACAACATCTCATGATCATCAATAAAAATATTTTGATAATGTATGAAGATATAAATGTTATATTAATTATTCTTTATAATAATTCCCCTCTCTTTTTATCTCATTATATTCCCCATACATCGGTGGACTCATACGTAAGAGGTATTTTATATTGGTTGATCAGTTATGTGTGTGTGTAATGTTCTTCCCCGACCCCTTTTTCCGATTCATTAATAGATTAGATTTGAGGCTTAAGGGAGAGTCACGAAATGGGACCTATCTATAGTGATGATTCATCCATTTTAAGTGTATTTTTTTCTATGGATGATGGTCCTTCAATGATAGTGAAAGATTATTCCCCATTTAGAGGAGTGACACATAAGACTCCTTATCTTATATCCTCATTATCTTGGACAATCATCCCTACTTGAAACATATTTATATTACATATTCCACCAACCATCCTTATATTAAATTATTATTTCAGAGGGAAAAATGATCATACTTGTAGAGACCCGTATCCTGACGTACATGGACATTACATTACATTTGCGGAATACTTAGTACATAACAAAAACACACACTAAAGGATCGTAATAGTTTAGTGTCTTTGGAAACTCGGAACATAATCTTCTAATCCTGGTGAAAGATCTTCAATATCTCCCGTAAAGATCTTCCATTTTTTTTACCTAAAACCTTTCTTTATATCCTGGGGAAAAGAAAACATAAAAGGGTGAGCTCAAATGCTCAGTAAGGGTATACAAAAGAAATAAAAATCATATCATATCTTTTTGAAAATCACAACCTGCAAAAGAGATCATAATATCTTAACATGGAACAAATCATAGAAGTGAAAATGAGATCCCCATAATCATAACATGAAACTTGAAACTTTGTGGCATGCACACATAATCATGGAAAATCATTTCTTGTTAGTCATGACTCATTGCCAAGACTATCTTAGTGGACAAAGTCCCTTTCTGAACCGAGTTCACTCCTCATTTCAGTCCTGTATCACTGAACCGAAATAACCTTCCGTTCCAGCCATGTCTATCTCATGAGATATAAAATCTTTACCCAATGCATTGGAGGGAGATATAGGTCCCACCCATCTTATAATGAATCCTTTCTTATGTGTGCCACATAATCATAAAACATACATCATCGCATAACACATGTAAAAAAAATGGGATTCTTGAAACATCATGACATCATAAATCAATTCATATAAGATAAAGGAACTCATAAAAATAATTCCATCACAACATGATCAAATCAATTTAATAATAGGGATAAAAAAAGAACCCTTTACTATCTTAGATGGAAAATAATTTTGATAAAACACTTGAACTCCATTCTTGAGGAAAATATCCTTTCTTCTTCAAAAACATTTTTCCTTTCATAACATGTCATATAACATTAAAATAAAAGAAAAGTTGATTAAAAATAAACTTGAAAACTTGTAAAGGAAGCTTCTTTTAAGTAATGTTTTAAAAATTCATTCATGCCGTATAAGTTAAAAAAAACATTCTTCGTACTTTTGTCGGAAAAGTCAAAAAGTACCTCGTACGGAAAAACGACTAAAGATTCCTTTCATATTCTTTAATAAAAACTCACCTAAGGGTAAAATTGGGTTTAAACTATTTCAAGTGGATGGAAACAATATTACATATTGAGGGAACATGGATGTGGATGATAAAATACACCCCAGTAAATACTTACGAATAAACAATCTCGGATAAAAATGAGATTGTGATATTTCCCTTACCTTAGGTCCGATTAGATTTGTACGTGTCCGAAGCTCCTGTATAATGGTTTAAATAATGTTATTGACTTATTCCAGAATCATACATATTGATATGATATCATATATGGTCATATTATTAGCTTCTTGTTAGTAATATTTCATTGTTACTTGTTACTCGGGTCTTTATAACTTTTTGTTCTTATGCGTGTTTTGTCGAATAAATTCTTATTCTTATCTTTAGGTTATAGATAATTCATTTCCAGAATGGTATTAGTGTAGTATATACCATATTAATTCATTCAATTCATTTATATAATCATTATGAAATGAAGATCATGTAGAACGAGTCGCATCACATCGTGGAGACGGTATTCCGTACGTACGCACGAGTGATGATATAGTTCCTATGATCGTGGAATTGTATTGGAGTATATATATATTATTTCAGTATCAATATTACTTCATAATAATCATATGTAGTTACTCATTACACCATTATACCCATCCTTGTAAGGTGATGGTGGAATATAGATTACACCACGACGTGGAGACGGTATTCCGTACGTACACACGCGCGGTGATTTCATTTTTCCGTAGGATGGATAGAAGGTGAATTAGGGTTGTTTCATATTTATAATAACATATAAGTATGTAAGTAATACTGATGTTATTACTTTATCATGAAACAACTAAAGAAGAAGAAGTTGAAGAAGAACGAAATTGAAAAGATCGGTAATGGATATTACCTCTTCTTTGGAACGCCTCTTTGAATCCTCCACTTAAGGAACTAAGATTGGTCTTTGGAGAAGACCAGAACCTCTAGGATTATTCTAGGAAAGTGGAGAGGAGAAAATGGCAGGGGTTGGCCGAGCTTGAGTGCTCAAAATTGGTGTGAGGAGGAGGGGGAGGAGGTGCCCTTTTATAAGGGAGGAGAGGGGCACCTTAGGAATTCTTAAAAATATTAATTTATAATAAATCTAACCCCACTTAAAAACCTCCAAAAATGACTCATATTCGAAGATTAGATGAGATAGGGTTGTAATCTCATCAACCAATCAAATTTAGACATGTTTGGATATTATTTTAAACCTTATCAATTATATTTAACTCTAAGTTAAATAATTTAACTTTTACCGTGTCTTTTTGTTTTCTTTCACTATATGGTTAATAAACTTACTATAACATGCCAAACGAACCACAAATTGTTTATTATTAATATATATATACTTATCTAAGTCATTTGGCCGAACCTTAGATTTTTAGGAATAAAATAACAATTAATAATATAATATTTGATTTAAAAACTATTTTGTGTCAATTTTGACACTATTTGATATATGATTTTTGTGAAAGTCATAACAGAATTATATGTTCGAACCAAGTTTATTAAATCAACATTAATATATCATAGTAACCTAGAAAATTAGTGGAATTCATAAAAAATCTCAAATTACATTTATTTTGGTGTTTATAACATGAATTATGTCAATATTTCATTAATAAGATAATTACTGCATCATCGTTGTGTCATAAATAAATTAAATTATTTGATGTCTAAAAATTACAAATAAAATACCATCATATAGGAAATCTTTTTAGCTTTCTAATTAATATTTACAATCGAATTTATCTTATGTATAACCCCATATTAAAAATTATTTACTTATTAAACTTTGATTTTAACTATTTTAACCCTTCTTTAAATAAATTCATAATAAATGTCCTAATCTAATCCAAGTGGGCCTAAATGGTCATATTTTATTCCTAAGTTTGTTTTTGGTCGAATTACACTTGTCCAATAGAATTAGGACATGTGTTAGGGTAATAGTAATATCATATTTACCCTTAGTTACCCTATTTACTATTAATCGCGGTAAAAAAAAGTAAAAAGTTACTATTCACCAAAAATTATTTTCATCTCATTGAACCACATTTTAGTCCTTGATATTAACCGTGTCTCTCGGATTTTCGAAATTCCATTCACAGAAGTGGTAAAATTAAGTTTTATGCAAAATTCAGTTTTTAACCTACCACTTAGTGGTTTCACTATTCATCAAAAATTGAAAGTTTTCAGAAAAATGCCAAAATTTCATCCTAAGCTATATTTCATATTCCGAATTCAAAAATGAAGTCTATTTTAACAAATTCATAACATAGAAGTTGAATTAATTAATTTTATAATTAAATCCCGCTATTAAAACAAATAGCGTGTTTTTACGAAACAATATCTATCAAAAGATTGACACTTGTTTATGTCAGGTTTAAATGTGAAATTACGTCCAATGACCAACATTGTATTAAATTGTAAAAATATATTCTAAATATACTTTAAAACCACTCAAATTAATAATTTATCACTATTAATTATTTCGATTAAAAAAGTTGTTTTTAATTATAATTTAGTAATTTTCACTATTCATCAGAATATGAAAGTTATCCAAAATGTACCAAAATTTCACCTTAGGCTAAATTCGATACTCCGAATCCAAAAATGAAATCAATTTTGAAAAATAAAATTTACAAAATTTCAAAAAGTGGTTATTACTATTCATAACAGCTAGTTTTAATAGCTTATCGCTGTTTAGTGAAACTCGTTATTGCGTACTACACACACTATCGAGGAAGGTTGCGATTGCGTGTAATGCAAGGCAAGTCAAGGATGCGTGTTGTGCAAGCTCCTTTTGGTGTAGCGTACAACACAAGACATTAATAAAATTAAAAAGAATATTTTTCATAAAATCTTGGGCTGTTACATTCTACCCCCCTTAAAATGAATTTCGCCCTCGAAATTCGTCGGGGTTATAAATGGTTTTCTATTCAAAAGTTTCCCACATCGTAAAAAGGAATACCAAAACTTGGCTTTAAAAACTAAAGTATGAAATGTAACGATTACCCAAATAAACTAATTGTTGGGTTTCCACATAGGTAAAAATATGGATATGGAAGAAAAATCTAACCATCATGTTCTGATGAAGAGTGGTAGAGAACATGGCTATGGAAAAGCCAAAAATCACAAATCCATAAATTTGTGATGATATAAGGTACCATCTGATTCCTCAGGTATAAGATCACTAGGACAACATTTTTGGTTTTCAAGATCATTTCCCTAAAGTTGAAAATTTGAATTAGAATAAATACTTACTTTATTTTGGTACAATCTCACTGTTGTTCGTGCCTTGAACAATTTCCACTTCATATCTTAAATAAATGAAGTTGAATTTGTTATTCGTGAAGTGTTAGCAGATAATGTGATAGAATGACGGGTCATTCCATCTGTCTCAAACAAAAGGTTAGCAAAAATTATATGCATAAATCGATCTATAGTGAGATTAATCATATATGGTTCCTAAAATGGACTTATACTTCATATATCATACTACTTAATATAATAAAACTAGTTTCTACTAAATAGGGACTTCTTGTAGGTCAGTGGTAGGCGATAAAGGCCAGTTGCACTTCGGTTGTGGGTTCGATTCCTACAGCCTTGTCCGAAGCGATGGGCTGTCGCCCGTCCTGCAGGTTGTCCTTTTTCTAAAACTATATTACTATAACATCCCATCAATAATATCGAGAAAACTTCGATCCTTAAACAATACTCATAATCCAGTTCAATCTTTAGGCTTATCCATAATACTGCAGTCCACTCTCATAATATAGTGACAACGATTACCAGAGATTTAATACTGTCGTTGATCCCCACATATCATAAGATATGTTTTGTTGGTCACATTCTAAACATTCAAAGTCCTTAATCATGTATTCTCTTGAATACCTTAGTGAAAACATGAATGCAGTTAAAAGTTAACACTTTCCACATACCAAAATCCTCAAAATTCTATATACTCAATCCATGATATCACTTAGTCCTTATATCAATCATGAGCTCATGAATATTGTTAAACATTTCATTTTCTTATTTTCCCTTCATTATGCGCATATCATCTTATTTCCAAAAATATCTCAATCACTTTGAATACCACATTAAACCAATACATAAATATTCCAATACTCCATGATACAACATTATTTTGGAATCCCATTACATAAACACTTAATCATTCCACCACATCGTTATCATATTCAACATTGCCAATAGTGATCGCATGTGATTTCCCTTTGTCCTTTGCCTTCAGTGGTTGCTCATGTTGATCATCACTAACCCTTGGATTAGGGCAATTATTAGCATAATGCCCCATTTCCTTGCACTTGAAGCATTGAAGTGTTGGCGGTGCGTTCTCTGCAGTGTTTGCTTTATTCACATCATTAGAAACCCTTTTTCCATTACTTCGACACTCAGCTGCTCGATGACCTTCTTTTCCACACTTAAAACATTTTCTAGTTCCTTTAAGACAATCTCCACCATGCTTCTTTCCACACTTTGTGCATAAGGAAACATTCATCTTCTTTTCACCATTATTATGAGATTTCTCCTTGAACTCCATCTTTCGTTTCTTGTCAAAACCATGAGATGGATATGTAACACCAACTTCCATTTCTACCTTGATAGCACAACACACAATTTCTTCATAGCTACTGAAGTCTCTTATAGCTAATGCCCTTCGAAGACTTGGTTTTAAGCCACTGAAAAATCGATCAACTTTACTTTCAGGTTGGATGATAATGCCAGATGCATACCTTGCAAGTCTTGTAAAATTCGCTTCATATATACCAACAGATTCATCATCCTTCTGCTTCAGCTCAATAAACTCCTTTTCCATCTTTGTTCGAAGAATACGAGGGAAGTACTTACTGAAAAACAAGTTCTTGAACTCGTCCCATTCCATGGACTCAATTTCATCCCTTGGCCTCGTATTCTTGATAAGATTCCACCATTGATCAGCTTCACCTTCCAAACGATATACTGCTAAGATGACTTTATCATGTTCAGAACATTGAAGAACTGAAAATATCTTTTCAGTGGTACTGATCCATTGTTCAGCAACAAGTGGATCGGAAGTCCCACTGAAAGAAGGTGGACGTTGCCTCATGAAGGACTCAATAGAATATTGTTCCCTTCTCTGCTCATTTGGAAGTCCAGAATGATTCATAGCTTGTGTAAGTATAGCAATAAGATTTTGCACTCCATCTCCCATAACATTTGTTTGTTCAGGAGGGTAATCATTGCATTGTCCATTGCATTGATCAACACGGTTCCTTCGGGTTCCAGCCATCGTCTAAAACCCAAAAAGAATAGTGTGAGAGGCAAAAATCATGCTAGGGAAAACAACATAATAAAGGGGGAGTACCTTCAATATCCAACATCTTAGGTTTAATTCTATGATCGTTAGCGTAATTCTATTACTATAACCTATACGTATACTTATCCCTAGGGACATCCCTAGACATACCTTAGAAATATCTCTAGGGATCTCACTAACGTTTTCGCATCCTAGTTTCCAAAGGTTGACTAAACCTTTCCTCTGATACCAACTGTAGAGACCCGTATCCTGACGTACATGGACATTACATTACATTTGCGGAATACTTAGTACATAACAAAAACACACACTAAAGGATCGTAATAGTTTAGTGTCTTTGGAAACTCGGAACATAATCTTCTAATCCTGGTGAAAGATCTTCAATATCTCCCGTAAAGATCTTCCATTTTTTTTACCTAAAACCTTTCTTTATATCCTGGGGAAAAGAAAACATAAAAGGGTGAGCTCAAATGCTCAGTAAGGGTATACAAAAGAAATAAAAAGCATATCATATCTTTTTGAAAATCACAACCTGCAAAAGAGATCATAATATCTTAACATGGAACAAATCATAGAAGTGAAAATGAGATCCCCATAATCATAACATGAAACTTGAAACTTTGTGGCATGCACACATAATCATGGAAAATCATTTCTTGTTAGTCATGACTCATTGCCAAGACTATCTTAGTGGACAAAGTCCCTTTCTGAACCGAGTTCACTCCTCGTTTCAGTCCTGTATCACTGAACCGAAATAACCTTCCGTTCCAGCCATGTCTATCTCATGAGATATAAAATCTTTACCCAATGCATTGGAGGGAGATATAGGTCCCACCCATCTCATAATGAATCCTTTCTTATGTGTGCCACATAATCATAAAACATACATCATCGCATAACACATGTAAAAAAAATGGGATTCTTGAAACATCATGACATCATAAATCAATTCATATAAGATAAAGGAACTCATAAAAATAATTCCATCACAACATGATCAAATCAATTTAATAATAGGGATAAAAACAGAACCCTTTACTATCTTAGATGGAAAATAATTTTGATAAAACACTTGAACTCCATTCTTGAGGAAAATATCCTTTCTTCTTCAAAAACATTTTTCCTTTCATAACATGTCATATAACATTAAAATAAAAGAAAAGTTGATTAAAAATAAACTTGAAAACTTTTAAAGGAAGCTTCTTTTAAGTAATGTTTTAAAAATTCATTCATGCCGTATAAGTTAAAAAAAACATTCTTCGTACTTTTGTCGGAAGAGTCAAAAAGTACCTCGTACGGAAAAACGACAAAAGATTCCTTTCATATTCTTTAATAAAAACTCACCTAAGGGTAAAATTGGGTTTAAACTATTTCAAGTGGATGGAAACAATATTACATATTGAGGGAACATGGATGTGGATGATAAAATACACCCCAGTAAATACTTACGAATAAACAATCTCGGATAAAAATGAGATTGTGATATTTCCCTTACCTTAGGTCCGATTAGCTTTGTACGTGTCCGAAGCTCCTGTATAATGGTTTAAATAATGTTATTGACTTATTCCAGAATCATACATATTGATATGATATCATATATGGTCATATTATTAGCTTCTTGTTAGTAATATTTCATTGTTACTTGTTACTCGGGTCTTTATAACTTTTTGTTCTTATGCGTGTTTTGTCGAATAAATTCTTATTCTTATCTTTAGGTTATAGATAATTCATTTCCAGAATGGTATTAGTGTAGTATATACCATATTAATTCATTCAATTCATTTATATAATCATTATGAAATGAAGATCATGTAGAACGAGTCGCATCACATCGTGGAGACGGTATTCCGTACGTACGCACGAGTGATGATATCGTTCCTATGATCGTGGAATTGTATTGGAGTATATATATATTATTTCAGTATCAATATTACTTCATAATAATCATATGTAGTTACTCATTACACCATTATACCCATCCTTGTAAGGTGATGGTGGAAAATAGATTACACCACGGCGTGGAGACGGTATTCCGTACGTACGCACGCGCGGTGATTTCATTTTTCCGTAGGATGGATAGAAGGTGAATTAGGGTTGTTTCATATTTATAATAACATATCATTATGTAAGTAATACTGATGTTATTACTTTATCATGAAACAAGTAAAGAAGAAGAAGTTGAAGAAGAACGAAATTGAAAAGATCGGTAATGGATATTACCTCTTCTTTGGAACGCCTCTTTGAATCCTCCACTTAAGGAACTAAGATTGGTCTTTGGAGAAGACCAGAACCTCTAGGATTATTCTAGGAAAGTGGAGAGGAGAAAATGGCAGGGGTTGGCCGAGCTTGAGTGCTCAAAATTGGTGTGAGGAGGAGGGGGAGGAGGTGCCCTTTTATAAGGGAGGAGAGGGGCACCTTAGGAATTCTTAAAAATATTAATTTATAATAAATCTAACCCCACTTAAAAACCTCCAAAAATGACTCATATTCGAAGATTAGATGAGATAGGGTTGTAATCTCATCAACCAATCAAATTTAGACATGTTTGGATATTATTTTAAACCTTATCAATTATATTTAACTCTAAGTTAAATAATTTAACTTTTACCGTGTCTTTTTGTTTTCTTTCACTATATGGTTAATAAACATACTATAACATGCCAAACGAACCACAAATTGTTTATTATTAATATATATATACTTATCTAAGTCATTTGGCCGAACCTTAGATTTTTAGGAATAAAATAACAATTAATAATATAATATTTGATTTAAAAACTATTTTGTGTCAATTTTGACACTATTTGATATATGATTTTTGTGAAAGTCATAACAGAATTATATGTTCGAACCAAGTTTATTAAATCAACATTAATATATCATAGTAACCTAGAAAATTAGTGGAATTCTTAAAAAATCTCAAATTACATTTATTTTGGTGTTTATAACATGAATTATGTTAATATTTCATTAATAAGATAATTACTGCATCATCGTTGTGTCATAAATAAATTAAATTATTTGATGTCTAAAAATTACAAATAAAATACCATCATATAGGAAATCTTTTTAGCTTTCTAATTAATATTTACAATCGAATTTATCTTATGTATAACCCCATATTAAAAATTATTTACTTATTAAACTTTGATTTTAACTATTTTAACCCTTCTTTAAATAAATTCATAATAAATGTCCTAATCTAATCCAAGTGGGCCTAAATGGTCATATTTTATTCCTAAGTTTGTTTTTGGTCTAATTACACTTGTCCAATAGAATTAGGACATGTGTTAGGGTAATAGTAATATCATATTTACCCTTAGTTACCCTATTTACTATTAATCGCGGTAAAAAAAAGTAAAAAGTTACTATTCACCAAATATTATTTTCATCTCATTGAACCACATTTTAGTCCTTGATATTAACCGTGTCTCTCGGATTTTCGAAATTCCATTCACAGAAGTGGTAAAATTAAGTTTTATGCAAAATTCAGTTTTTAACCTACCACTTAGTGGTTTCACTATTCATCAAAAATTGAAAGTTTTCAGAAAAATGCCAAAATTTCATCCTAAGCTATATTTCATATTCCGAATTCAAAAATGAAGTCTATTTTAACAAATTCATAACATAGAAGTTGAATTAATTAATTTTATAATTAAATCCCGCTATTAAAACAAATAGCGTGTTTTTACGAAACAATATCTATCAAAAGATTGACACTTGTTTATGTCAGGTTTAAATGTGAAATTACGTCCAATGACCAACATTGTATTAAATTGTAAAAATATATTCTAAATATACTTTAAAACCACTCAAATTAATAATTTATCACTATTAATTATTTCGATTAAAAAAGTTGTTTTTAATTATAATTTAGTAATTTTCACTATTCATCAGAATATGAAAGTTATCCGAAATGTACCAAAATTTCACCTTAGGCTAAATTCGATACTCCGAATCCAAAAATGAAATCCATTTTGAAAAATAAAATTTACAAAATTTCAAAAAGTGGTTATTACTATTCATAACGGCTAGTTTTAATAGCTTATCGCTGTTTAGTGAAACTCGTTATTGCGTACTACACACAGTATCGAGGAAGGTTGCGATTGCGTGTAATGCAAGGCAAGTCAAGGTTGCGTGTTGTGCAAGCTCCTTTTGGTGTAGCGTACAACACAAGACATTAATAAAATTAAAAAGAATATTTTTCATAAAATCTTGGGCTGTTACATTCTACCCCCCTTAAAATGAATTTCGCCCTCGAAATTCGTCGGGGTTATAAATGGTTTTCTATTCAAAAGTTTCCCACATCGTAAAAAGGAATACCAAAACTTGGCTTTAAAAACTAAAGTATGAAATGTAACGATTACCCAAATAAACTAATTGTTGGGTTTCCACATAGGTAAAAATATGGATATGGAAGAAAAATCTAACCATCATGTTCTGATGGAGAGTGGTAGAGAACATGGCTATGGAAAAGTCAAAAATCACAAATCCATAAATTTGTGATGATATAAGGTACCATCTGATTCCTCAGGTATAAGATCACTAGGACAACATTTTTGGTTTCCAAGATCATTTCCCTAAAGTTGAAAATTTGAATTAGAATAAATACTTACTTTATTTTGGTACAATCTCACTGTTGTTCGTGCCTTGAACAATTTCCACTTCATATCTTAAATAAATGAAGTTGAATTTGTTATTCGTGAAGTGTTAGCAGATAATGTGATAGAATGACGGGTCATTCCATCTGTCTCAAACAAAAGGTTAGCAAAAATTATATGCATAAATCGATCTATAGTGAGATTAATCATATATGGTTCCTAAAATGGAATTATACTTCATATATCATACTGCTTAATATAATAAAACTAGTTTCTACTAAATAGGGACTTCCTGTAGGTCAGTGGTAGGCGATAAAGGCCAGTCGCACTTCGGTTGTGGGTTCGATTCCTACAGCCTTGTCCGAAGCGATGGGCTGTCGCCCGTCCTGCAGGTTGTCCTTTTTCTAAAACTATATTACTATAACATCCCATCAATAATATCGAGAAAACTTCGATCCTTAAACAATACTCATAATCCATTTCAATCTTTAGGCTTATCCATAATACTGCAGTCCACTCTCATAATATAGTGACAACGATTACCAGAGATTTAATACTGTCGTTGATCCCCACATATCATAAGATATGTTTTGTTGGTCACATTCTAAACATTCAAAGTCCTTAATCATGTATTCTCTTGAATACCTTAGTGAAAACATGAATGCAGTTAAAAGTTAACACTTTTCACATACCAAAATCCTCAAAATTCTATATACTCAATCCATGATATCACTTAGTCCTTATATCAATCATGAGCTCATGAATATTGTTAAACATTTCATTTTCTTATTTTCCCTTCATTATGCGCATATCATCTTATTTCCAAAAATATCTCAATCACTTTGAATACCACATTAAACCAATACATAAATATTCCAATACTCCATGATACAACATTATTTTGGAATCCCATTACATAAACACTTAATCATTCCACCACATCGTTATCATATTCAACATTGCCAATAGTGATCGCATGTGATTTCCCTTTGTCCTTTGCCTTCAGTGGTTGCTCATGTTGATCATCACTAACCCTTGGATTAGGGCAATTATTAGCATAATGCCCCATTTCCTTGCACTTGAAGCATTGAAGTGTTGGCGGTGCGTTCTCTGCAGTGTTTGCTTTATTCACATCATTAGAAACCCTTTTTCCATTACTTCGACACTCAGCTGCTCGATGACCTTCTTTTCCACACTTAAAACATTTTCTAGTTCCTTTAAGACAATCTCCACCATGCTTCTTTCCACACTTTGTGCATAAGGAAACATTCATCTTCTTTTCACCATTATTATGAGATTTCTCCTTGAACTCCATCTTTCGTTTCTTGTCAAAACCATGAGATGGATATGTAACACCAACTTCCATTTCTACCTTGATAGCACAACGCACAATTTCTTCATAGCTACTGAAGTCTCTTATAGCTAATGCCCTTCGAAGACTTGGTTTTAAGCCACTGAAAAATCGATCAACTTTACTTTCAGGTTGGATGATAATGCCAGATGCATACCTTGCAAGTCTTGTAAAATTCGCTTCATATATACCAACAGATTCATCATCCTTCTGCTTCAGCTCAATAAACTCCTTTTCCATCTTTGTTCGAAGAATACGAGGGAAGTACTTACTGAAAAACAAGTTCTTGAACTCGTCCCATTCCATGGACTCAATTTCATCCCTTGGCCTCGTATTCTTGATAAGATTCCACCATTGATCAGCTTCACCTTCCAAACGATATACTGCTAAGATGACTTTATCATGTTCAGAACATTGAAGAACTGAAAATATCTTTTCAGTGGTACTGATCCATTGTTCAGCAACAAGTGGATCGGAAGTCCCACTGAAAGAAGGTGGACGTTGCCTCATGAAGGACTCAATAGAATATTGTTCCCTTCTCTGCTCATTTGGAAGTCCAGAATGATTCATAGCTTGTGTAAGTATAGCAATAAGATTTTGCACTCCATCTCCCATAACATTTGTTTGTTCAGGAGGGCAATCATTGCATTGTCCATTGCATTGATCAACACGGTTCCTTCGGGTTCCAGCCATCGTCTAAAACCCAAAAAGAATAGTGTGAGAGGCAAAAATCATGCTAGGGAAAACAACATAATAAAGGGGGAGTACCTTCAATATCCAACATCTTAGGTTTAATTCTATGATCGTTAGCGTAATTCTATTACTATAACCTATACGTATACTTATCCCTAGGGACATCCCTAGACATACCTTAGAAATATCTCTAGGGATCTCACTAACGTTTTCGCATCCTAGTTTCCAAAGGTTGACTAAACCTTTCCTCTGATACCAACTGTAGAGACCCGTATCCTGACGTACATGGACATTACATTACATTTGCGGAATACTTAGTACATAACAAAAACACACACTAAAGGATCGTAATAGTTTAGTGTCTTTGGAAACTCGGAACATAATCTTCTAATCCTGGTGAAAGATCTTCAATATCTCCCGTAAAGATCTTCCATTTTTTTTTACCTAAAACCTTTCTTTATATCCTGGGGAAAAGAAAACATAAAAGGGTGAGCTCAAATGCTCAGTAAGGGTATACAAAAGAAATAAAAATCATATCATATCTTTTTGAAAATCACAACCTGCAAAAGAGATCATAATATCTTAACATGGAACAAATCATAGAAGTGAAAATGAGATCCCCATAATCATAACATGAAACTTGAAACTTTGTGTCATGCACACATAATCATGGAAAATCATTTCTTGTTAGTCATGACTCATTGCCAAGACTATCTTAGTGGACAAAGTCCCTTTCTGAACCGAGTTCACTCCTCGTTTCAGTCCTGTATCACTGAACCGAAATAACCTTCCGTTCCAGCCATGTCTATCTCATGAGATATAAAATCTTTACCCAATGCATTGGAGGGAGATATAGGTCCCACCCATCTTATAATGAATCCTTTCTTATGTGTGCCACATAATCATAAAACATACATCATCGCATAACACATGTAAAAAAAATGGGATTCTTGAAACATCATGACATCATAAATCATTTCATATAAGATAAAGGAACTCATAAAAATAATTCCATCACAACATGATCAAATCAATTTAATAATAGGGATAAAAACAGAACCCTTTACTATCTTAGATGGAAAATAATTTTGATAAAACACTTGAACTCCATTCTTGAGGAAAATATCCTTTCTTCTTCAAAAACATTTTTCCTTTCATAACATGTCATATAACATTAAAATAAAAGAAAAGTTGATTAAAAATAAACTTGAAAACTTGTAAAGGAAGCTTCTTTTAAGTAATGTTTTAAAAATTCATTCATGCCGTATAAGTAAAAAAAACATTCTTGGTACTTTTGTCGGAAAAGTCAAAAAGTACCTCGTACGGAAAAACGACAAAAGATTCCTTTCATATTCTTTAATAAAAACTCACCTAAGGGTAAAATTGGGTTTAAACTATTTCAAGTGGATGGAAACAATATTACATATTGAGGGAACATGGATGTGGATGATAAAATACACCCCAGTAAATACTTACGAATAAACAATCTCGGATAAAAATGAGATTGTGATATTTCCCTTACCTTAGGTCCGATTAGCTTTGTACGTGTCCGAAGCTCCTGTATAATGGTTTAAATAATGTTATTGACTTATTCCAGAATCATACATATTGATATGATATCATATATGGTCATATTATTAGCTTCTTGTTAGTAATATTTCATTGTTACTTGTTACTCGGGTCTTTATAACTTTTTGTTCTTATGCGTGTTTTGTCGAATAAATTCTTATTCTTATCTTTAGGTTATAGATAATTCATTTCCAGAATGGTATTAGTGTAGTATATACCATATTAATTCATTCAATTCATTTATATAATCATTATGAAATGAAGATCATGTAGAACGAGTCGCATCACATCGTGGAGACGGTATTCCGTACGTACGCACGAGTGATGATATCGTTCCTATGATCGTGGAATTGTATTGGAGTATATATATATTATTTCAGTATCAATATTACTTCATAATAATCATATGTAGTTACTCATTACACCATTATACCCATCCTTGTAAGGTGATGGTGGAAAATAGATTACACCACGGCGTGGAGACGGTATTCCGTACGTACGCACGCGCGGTGATTTCATTTTTCCGTAGGATGGATAGAAGGTGAATTAGGGTTGTTTCATATTTATAATAACATATCATTATGTAAGTAATACTGATGTTATTACTTTATCATGAAACAACTAAAGAAGAAGAAGTTGAAGAAGAACGAAATTGAAAAGATCGGTAATGGATATTACCTCTTCTTTGGAACGCCTCTTTGAATCCTCCACTTAAGGAACTAAGATTGGTCTTTGGAGAAGACCAGAACCTCTAGGATTATTCTAGGAAAGTGGAGAGGAGAAAATGGCAGGGGTTGGCCGAGCTTGAGTGCTCAAAATTGGTGTGAGGAGGAGGGGGAGGAGGTGCCCTTTTATAAGGGAGGAGAGGGGCACCTTAGGAATTCTTAAAAATATTAATTTATAATAAATCTAACCCCACTTAAAAACCTCCAAAAATGACTCATATTCGAAGATTAGATGAGATAGGGTTGTAATCTCATCAACCAATCAAATTTAGACATGTTTGGATATTATTTTAAACCTTATCAATTATATTTAACTCTAAGTTAAATAATTTAACTTTTACCGTGTCTTTTTGTTTTCTTTCACTATATGGTTAATAAACTTACTATAACATGCCAAACGAACCACAAATTGTTTATTATTAATATATATATACTTATCTAAGTCATTTGGCCGAACCTTAGATTTTTAGGAATAAAATAACAATTAATAATATAATATTTGATTTAAAAACTATTTTGTGTAAATTTTGACACTATTTGATATATGATTTTTGTGAAAGTCATAACAGAATTATATGTTCGAACCAAGTTTATTAAATCAACATTAATATATCATAGTAACCTAGAAAATTATTGGAATTCATAAAAAATCTCAAATTACATTTATTTTGGTGTTTATAACATGAATT
The DNA here is from genome assembly GCA_963277665.1 of Viscum album. Taxonomy (NCBI): domain Eukaryota; kingdom Viridiplantae; phylum Streptophyta; class Magnoliopsida; order Santalales; family Viscaceae; genus Viscum; species Viscum album. The sequence continues at coordinate 1,885,108,008 of OY728130.1, forward strand.
ATGTCAATATTTCATTAATAAGATAATTACTGCATCATCGTTGTGTCATAAATAAATTAAATTATTTGATGTCTAAAAATTACAAATAAAATACCATCATATAGGAAATATTTTTAGCTTTCTAATTAATATTTACAATCGAATTTATCTTATGTATAACCCCATATTAAAAATGATTTACTTATTAAACTTTGATTTTAACTATTTTAACCCTTCTTTAAATAAATTCATAATAAATGTCCTAATCTAATCCAAGTGGGCCTAAATGGTCATATTTTATTCCTAAGTTTGTTTTTGGTCGAATTACACTTGTCCAATAGAATTAGGACATGTGTTAGGGTAATAGTAATATCATATTTACCCTTAGTTACCCTATTTACTATTAATCGCGGTAAAAAAAAGTAAAAAGTTACTATTCACCAAAAATTATTTTCATCTCATTGAACCACATTTTATTCCTTGATATTAACCGTGTCTCTCGGATTTTCGAAATTCCATTCACAGAAGTGGTAAAATTAAGTTTTATGCAAAATTCAGTTTTTAACCTACCACTTAGTGGTTTCACTATTCATCAAAAATTGAAAGTTTTCAGAAAAATGCCAAAATTTCATCCTAAGCTATATTTCATATTCCGAATTCAAAAATGAAGTCTATTTTAACAAATTCATAACATAGAAGTTGAATTAATTAATTTTATAATTAAATCCCGCTATTAAAACAAATAGCGTGTTTTTACGAAACAATATCTATCAAAAGATTGACACTTGTTTATGTCAGCTTTAAATGTGAAATTACGTCCAATGACCAACATTGTATTAAATTGTAAAAATATATTCTAAATATACTTTAAAACCACTCAAATTAATAATTTATCACTATTAATTATTTCGATTAAAAAAGTTGTTTTTAATTATAATTTAGTAATTTTCACTATTCATCAGAATATGAAAGTTATCCGAAATGTACCAAAATTTCACCTTAGGCTAAATTCGATACTCCGAATCCAAAAATGAAATCCATTTTGAAAAATAAAATTTACAAAATTTCAAAAAGTGGTTATTACTATTCATAACGGCTAGTTTTAATAGCATATCGCTGTTTAGTGAAACTCGTTATTGCGTACTACACACACTATCGAGGAAGGTTGCGATTGCGTGTAATGCAAGGCAAGTCAAGGATGCGTGTTGTGCAAGCTCCTTTTGGTGTAGCGTACAACACAAGACATTAATAAAATTAAAAAGAATATTTTTCATAAAATCTTGGGCTGTTACAATACTACCATTAAGGAAAATTTTAATTCAAATTAATTCACTCATTATGTATACTCCCTTAGGGAAAATTCATGAAAAAGAGGAATTCCTTCGCTAGTTCTGTTGTGATTTGGTGTTGGCAGCATTGACATCTAGTAGTTATATATTATTATCAAATAGAATTTTATAGGACAAGATAAATTGGATATGAATGATCTATAATTTTACATTTTTAATTACATGACATATCTAGTCAATTTAATAAATGATTATTCAGAGGTCCTTGAACAACTCATAATTTATCTTAGATCTATGTTATAAAGGATGAATTATCTACCCAAATCATTGAATTGGTAGATGTTATAGTGGCCACAATATCTCATTATTCGATGTCACCATAATTACAAGCTATCACATAGAATATATGTGATGATTTTTAACCTTTTATTGAGACTCTTCATCCTCAGAAGACAGAAAAAAATAGAGTGGAATACAATTAAATTCTTAGTTGTTACCTCTCACTTGACTTTGACTAATTTATTAGACTCAAATAACTATATTATACTGTGATCATATATCAATTTTTTTATTGAACCTTGGAGAGACTCCAAAATTTCAAGATATCTCAAATCTATTTCACATAATCAATAAATAAGACCCTCAAAACATTGTCTATTTTATCCAAGATACATTTCATTAATCAACAATATATAATTTCAATACGTGGATATCATATGAATTATTAATAATTCTTTAAAATTGTATACTACCAGGAAAAAAATTATTTAGATTTTAATTATTGGATCAATTGAAATATATCTTGATAATTTGTCATCAATGTCTAGTGACATTATATTTCGCATTGATTCATCTTCTCCATTTTTTGTGGGATCATTTAGTTTTAAAGGATAACTGGTGTGATTATATGTCACATAGAAGAAGCTAAATTTTTTTATCCTAATCCAATAAAATTATTGAATATAAAATAATTTTTATAGTGGAAAAGAATGATACTTACAAGACTGTATCATTATTTATATTTATCTATAATTCACCTTGGATTAATAAAAGGAATTATTATTGGAATGGAGATGAATGTTTTTTAAGATTCAATTTTTTGAGTTTTAATCCAGTTGTTTTTTATTCCATTTCCCTTTTATATGTTCTTAATATTTCTTGTATCGTAAAAAGGTTAGGTCAAACACACTGTTAATTGATTTTTCTCCAAGTTTACATTTTCTGATTTTCCACAAAGAGAGAATTATGTCTCTCTAAATTATAAACTTATGATATACTAATATAAACAATTGAGGAATATTACTATATTTTATAATAGACTATATATTTTTTATTTTATAAGATATTATTGTAGACAACATATTCCATTAGTTTAAGGTCATCTAGCTTGGATCATCTATTGAAATTTTGTAGCTCTTTTATATTCGACAATATAATAATACATTTTTGTTTCAAATGGATTAGTCTATCCTTTACTATAGTTTTGATTATATTTTCTCAGAGAATATTTCCATCGTAGTATGTAGTTTAGTGACCTTTAACATGGAACATGTAATTCTAGTATCTATGTATAGGTATTCATTATGAGTTTTAGAACCCTGTATCCTACATGGTATCATAGTGAAATATTTTTTATGAATCATTATGACACACTATATTCATAATTGATATTCTAAAGAATTAATTTTCATAAAGTTTTTAAACATCAGAGTTTCTTACCCGAAACATATATGGTGAATATTAATGATGGATCAAGACACCCAAAAACCTCTCTATGATTTAGTTCAATGAAAGGTGAATAATTTGGGATACATATTCAACAGGAATATTTTGAATATGGGTATTTAAATAAAAATCGTAGTATCTTGTTATAGTCAATATGGATTGGGGTAGACATTCTACAGAAGACTGTAAAAAACCCAAAAGTTCATTGTTATTCCATGGTTTTCTGGGGATCATGAGGATTCTATATAATTTCATATAAGGGGAAAAAGCAACTAGTTGATGTATTAATGGCCCTAACGCATGATCTCAAAGTTTTATCATTAATTGTTATTAAAATAGGGACCTTGATCATTTTCATGGGATGTGAAATATTTGTGATGATTTAATTATTTGGATGATGATGTTTGTTGTTGAAAAAATAGCTATCGAAGAAGGGTTATATAACCATTAATCCATTTATTTTATTGTCGAGAATATCATCCAAAATTTCATGTGGATTCAATTAAAGTTGTTTTGTCAATCAAAAGGTTCAGGAATAGATTATTTCATACCTTCTATGTGAAATAGTACAACACATGTTAATGTAATGGTTGGGATGTTGAATCCAACGGAATAATCTAGTTATGGGGATTTAAATGAATTTTATTAGAATAAATAAGTTAATTGAAAATATTGTCTTTTGGACACAAGGTCACCATTAGTAATGGGGGAATCCATTATTAAACATGGCTAGGAAAGTAGAACTTTTTGTTTAATGGGGGACTTTCCTTTGGGACTTCATATCCCCTTTGTGCAATCACATTTGAATGGGGTGATTCTATAGTGAAGTCTATATATGTCCTTTCGAATCAGCATGACATTGCTACCAGAACAATTTTGGGGGGAACGAAGACAAATTACTCAATGCTATGGGGTTCCAGGAAAATGGTATCTACTCAAGGAATTAGTGATTTTCAAAATACAATTCGAATACATAATGGTGTTTTAGAGAATGAGTAATATTCAATAAGGGTTTGGTAACCGTAAAAGTTGTAATGGAACATAATAAACACATTATAATAGTTAGTAATGTGAGTAAATCATCCAATGAACATATTCATTGAATGGATGTTCCTCTCCATGCAATTTTAGGAGTTGCAAGATTGACTATACATCATTTAGTTTATGGTCATGTTATGAGGATTTTATCATGAAATTTAAATTCATAAGATCAGGACATATCCCTTATATTATAAACTAACCCATTGTTATTGAGTCTTAAGAAAGGTTTTATAATTGAAATATAAGGCTATAAGGGGATAATTTCATAATAATTATTTGGAAGTCGGTACAATGCATAGATGTGTGACATTAAGAGTATCTAAATACTATTGAATAAATCAACTGATGGATATTTATATCATGAACAAAAAATATCACAGAAAACATGAGGTGAAAACATAGTATACATATCAACCATTTATAATAGTGATAGCCTATATTTTAGGTAGTTTGGACAATAACTCCTGGGATCAAGGGTGGAGACTTTTATGGGAAGAAAACACTGACTTAGAATAAGATCTTAGAAATTTTCATCATTCACCATTGAATAGTAGTTTTGTTCCATTATATTAACAAGTTCCCTATTTCAATTATTCTATAGGAAGAAATATGACTAAGGTATTCCATGGTATATGTGATTCTAATAGAAGGATATCAATGTGAGTAATTACTTTTATCAACCTTGATATCAAGGATATAATGTTTTTTTGTAGGGAAGGTATGATTCATGAAGGGTTATAGAACCATAAACGCTACATTAGTGTATTTTGAACACATTTTAGGTGAATGGACAAATAATATGATTAATAAATATATAGTGTATCACTGTTGATTTTTAAAATGTGGATACTTCTTTTTTGTGATGTTTAACATCATAGAACTATAATATTCCCATGAAATTAAATTTCATGTTCGTATGATTTTGTTCACTAAACTTTTTATAAGTATATCTATCACACTAGAATGAATGAACATCCAAGATCCCTAATTTCAAATTACTCATGCTATTATTTAGAAACAAGAAAAAATTGGTCATTCAATTGATCTGTAAATGTGTTCATGAAAGGGTATAATAGCCGGTAATAACATTTCAGTATGAGAGGGTGGGGTGGGGGGGGAGGGGTTCCCTAAAAAATATGGTTATCAACAAGGGAAATCATATATAATTATGAGAATTAAAAGAAACACCTAAAATAAAGGATTTATGCATATCTATATATCCTAGTGTATCAAAATTAAATTATATGTAGTTCTAATATAAATATGTTGTATATTAGTGAATTTACAACGAAACATAGAAAGTGATGGCATAAAGGTCACATCCATTTCTGACCCAAATTTGAAGTTCATGAAATGATGATATGTATAAATGAATGTTTGTCTAAAAAGGGGAAATCCAAATGAATTTATAATATAAAATATGTTAGGTAATTTTTTGAGATAAACACGATGGAATTATAGAGCACGATGATGTAATTCCATAATATTGCATTGAAAATTTGTAATATGCACATATTATTATCATCTAGAGTATCTGATCCCAGATGATTTGTTGGTATAACAGTAATGTAAATCATGAAAAAATAATATATAAGTGAACTGAAGGTGGAATTAGGTGGGTTTAGTATAACCATTGTTAATGTAAAAAGCCTACATTCCACCCAATCATTGAACGAACTCCTAGATTTTATGGGGACCCCACTCTTAGGACCAACACATTCTCCATGTGAAATCTCTTCATAATTCCAGTTATTCAAAATCAATTCCTACTATATACCCTTTAGAATAAAAAATCTATGTTTCCTATTTAGTATTGGTGTGATCTAGAAGAAAGGGAGACCATGGTTCATGGGGTTCCAAGAGAATGATATAATATTACGAAATTGGATGGATTTATGTTAAATATATAATTTATGAAGATGATTAATGAGGAACATAATATTTTGCAAGGGTTTGGGAAAACTAATGGCTACACCAGAATGTATTGAATGCATTTCAAGGTAAAGGGTTAAAACAATTGATTCATTTTTACAAAATCGTTACAATGAATGATTTACATGGAATGAAGAATACATTTCATATAGTTTAATGTCATGTGATTAGGATGATGACTTGTTTATTGACATCATGTGACTAGTATATGGTTCCCAATAAAATACACACATATATTATGATAGTCATATAATCATTCCAGGTTCTATAAGATAACATGATTCGTGCATAGTTCAAGAAGATATGGATTAAATGGTATCAAATAATCATCATGAAATTACATTATAGGGAATATATTTCAGTTTTTTGAATAAATTGTTAATGGTATCCACTATAAGGATATTATTATCATAGTGGAACATTATTAGAAGTGATGGAATGTTATTGATTATCCTGAAATAGAGGATGCATGTGTCACTATATATCGTATTATGGAAGGAATCAAGACTCACATTTGTGTTTGAATGTTCCATTCATAGTTCTAGCCCATATGTTTGGAGGTGTACATTATCAACATTTTATATGTTGTTTCTAGACCTAGAATTGGTGATACATGCATCTCTATGTATCATATAGTAAGAGGATTCATTCCAAATGTAGATCTTGAATGGGAAAACTCCACTCTCCTGTTAAAATCATATATAGATAGGGGATAACATTATTTAACTATTTATATTGAAAATGGACCTAGGATTTGAGATCTATGAATCCATAGAGTACCTGTGATAGAAGGAATCATGTGACATGTTGTTCAAGAATTGAAAAATATCCACGATGTTTTGACCCATATGTAGTGGGGGAGGGTTGTTTCTGTTTATATTTGGATAAAAATATGATTGTAGATATGGTTTTCAATAAGTTTCATTTGATATTAACAATCAAGCCACACAAAATTATTGAATTGGAAACTCTCTATATAGCGCTGACCCATTTGCAGATATAGTAATTTTCCGATTTATATTGCTTCTAGTCCAAGGATATGAGAAATATATATCACTATATATCTCAGGATATTAGGAATCAAATCACTCATAGTTCATTAATATAATTCTCTCCATATAGGACATTCTCATACGTACAGTGGGTGAATTATGTCTGTTGATATTTTGGTTGAAACCAAGATTTACAGACTAGTCATCACTATGTATCTTGTGATAGTATAATAAAGACACACATTGTTCTTAAATGGGAATCCAAATACGTGTATATGATTAAAACATCATTATGGGAGTACTGAATATTGATTTTATATAAATATAACTCTTGTGTAGTGAACCGTATGTGAATTATCATCCATTGTGATGTTTAATATCGAGCAGAAATGCCTTTTTCTATACAATTTCACATTATGCAGTGAGAACATATATTATGTAGTTTAACATGAAATAGTAAGGATGTAAGATTATATTGTGTTTAACGTCTAACTACCATGACTTGAAATCCATAAAAACATGTATGAAAAATATATTTTTTGAATCATTTCATTGGTGTGTGGTGTAACTCCTTCTCTATCCACTATGGCCAATCAATAAGGTACATTGTAATAGAAATTATGTATGATGCAATACCATTCCCAATTAGGTTCCATCATTGGTGGTTTCATTCCTCGTATCATTTAAATTCAATGATCTAATATCAATACTTATTAAAGGAAATATTAGAGCGGATACATTATACTAAATTCTCTCATGATCTGACTCGATTGAACATAGAGGTTGTTGAGTGTGTGGAAACATTCCCCATCAAACCATTAAAACTCATCTATCGTCTTATGTGATTTTCCATTATATAAATTTTTTCAATAGATAGTTATTTGGATTAATGGAAGCTTTCATACTATGGTTATAACTACTTCATCCCCATAATACAATGATTTTGGAATCACATGTGTGGTAGTGTGCACAGTGGTATGTCAGTGATAAAAACCACGAGGAATATTTTTTGACCATGAATTTTTTTACGGTTCAAAATTTTATAGATCATATTATAATGTGACTTATTTGAGGATTCTATATGTAAATTTTATTGTGTGTTATAATTGTATGAAAGTATGAATTTGAGGACATACTCCGATTATAATTTCTTTAATTATTTAGAATATATGTACGTTCTTTTGTCCATCAATATTGTGTGGGGAACGCAAAATATAGTGATGATGACGGGAATTATGATATTAATGATATTCTTCATCCTAAAATCCTTATGTATTATTACCTAAAGACATTTGTAAATTAAGACGGTATCCATACGGATGCACTTAATCATATTAGCAATGGATGTGTGATATGTCCCAACACCATCCATTACAAATTTGAGAAATAAAAATTAACAATTAGATTATTTTATAAATTGTGGGGGTTGATGAATAAATTTCACATTAATAGGATGTTCATTCTATTTCATGATTAATTCCACACAGTATTGTATCATTTTTTCCACTAGTAACAATCCTACAAATTATGTGGGATAGTCTACTCCTTGACTATGGAGCGCCAAAAAATCATGTATGGACAACTTTCATGAATGTGTGATTTTATCATTCATTAATACATTTGAATATTTTTCTATCATTTCCTTATTTATAGTGGGATTTCTCATTTTTCACATCATGAAGTGTATTGTTCACTTCCCATCACTGAGAAAATTCATATTTGGGTAGATAAAAATTGAGGGTCCCATATTGGAGGTAAGAGACTATTGGATCCATCCATCTAAGGGTCAATATACTTTCATCATGATTTGGGTTTGTGTTTAACAGATCCAATTCCTCGATGTCACAAATGTTTAAAAATGAGACCATCATTTGATGTGTTATATGTAGAACTACATTTCACATATCGTGGATGGAAAATACTATGGTTGAATTATATAGTTCATCACTATGGGTATTTAGGGAGTATAGAAAATGATGGAACATTTTTTCACATGGGAATTATTAAATCTATTATCATATGTAACTGATGGAGGGGAAAATTATTCATTATCAGTATAATTTTATCCTTTATTTTGCTTGATCACTATATATGGACCCCATTTTATGTTTTGAGAGGCTATATGCATCATTAGAGATTTTTCCAATATGATAATAAGGTCTTGGAATTCAAACTGATTTTTTTCTATCAATTAGACAACGAGAAAGACAATGAAAAACTACATGATATATAGAAAAAAATAAAATCCCTAAAAACTGTTTTTGTAATTTGGGGATTCTATTATCTAATAAATATGTAATATAGATACATCATCAAATTAAATTTATCATTTTCAAAGAGATTAATGGGAATATAAATATTATTCTTCTAGATGTCCGGTGTTCATTGGTGTTTTTTTGGGTAGGATATGCTTTAAAAAATCATCCATGTTTATACCATTAACATCCTTATATGAAATGACCTAGTTATCATGTTGTTATAGAAAAACTTCCCACCATGCCATGAAACTGGACAACATATGTTTTAAAAGGATGTCTAAGAGAAATTTCATTTGATATATCATGGGAAAATCTTGATGTTGAAAAAAATGTCTCATATTATTCATTACAAAGAAGAGTGTTAGTATGTTATAATTGTTTTCATAATACTGACTCCCAATATGTAGAATAAATTAAGTATGATATTTGGGGATTCTCTCATTCACCAAAACAATTTTTTTGGGAGTTGAGAACCAATAAATCAATCCAAAAGTAGATCAACCAAGACATTACGTGGTTTGATGAGTTACCTAACGGCCTCCTTCCCCTCCTTTAAAAGGATTGTAAAAAAATTCCCACCATCAGACTTTTGTAATATTCCCTGTTTATAATAATATATTTTGTCTTGGTCATTGACCAGGACAATGTTGTAAAAAAATAAATCCACATAGGCTACATATAAGATAATATGGTTTCACAGTTCTCATGGCTTCTGGAACGGTTGGTGTAGTATTCACTACATGAGATTCCGAAATGGATTCTTCGAAGTCCTCATCCATTATTATGTGACTCACTTATTTATTAAACTAGTGGAGGGAATTAACTGTACATCGTGGTGAGCAGTTAAATGATGAATTCAAAAATGGTTCTATTGAACATGATCATTTCATTAATATTCATAGGGGGTGATATTCCAGGGATTTCAGAAGTATTTTTTTGGGAAAACACTGATTACAAATTGGCATAAAAAACCCCAAAGAAATTTAATTATTGTTTCCCTAAAAGAACACTTTTAGGGATTTTTCATTAAACTATTCTACTGCAACATGGAAATATTATTAGAGAAACATACAGGTTCTCACATCACCAATGTGATTTAAATACTATGTCAATGAAAAACAACATGTGATTCATCCCAATAACAGTTTAATGATGTGATTCATATTGTTTTTGTAAGTATTTCTACTGTATCAGAATCCAAAAGACATGATAAGATAAAAAAATATCCCCTAAGAAGCTATTAAGGTGTTCTGTTCTTCATCTTTGTTGAGAATATTAATATAACTGTATAATGAATACTCATCCATGAAATAAATGGAATATAATATATCAGTTTCATTAATGTAAATTTTAATAATCAGGAATGAGAAATGATTATTTATGTATTGTTGATTATGTTATCAAAACATGATGTGGAAATCGATCTTCTAGTTTTCCATATGGTTGTTGGAGATATTGAAAAGATATTTTTGGTATTGCACATTACATGAAATATTTTTTATTGAGTAATCAACATTAAATTCATCGTTATCCACAAGAGAGGGGTGATTATCTTGGCTTGAATAATGAGACGTCAATGTTCACTGAGTATTATTAGGTGACATGTAACTATATTGTGGGTTTCTAGGGAATACCTATATAATTAAAATGTAATATCTATAAACACTACTTTATAAAAGTTATATGTACTTCTTCTCTTCAACAGACATGGAAAAACTAATCATCATGGGAAGTGTGTCTTTTTCTGGTCCATGATTAAACTATCCAAGATTATTGATTTTGGGGGATATTCCTTCCAAAAATGTAGTAGGGGAATTCCTGATTTCATTTTCTTCTTCTATTATCATAGTCCGTGGAGGAATTTTCAGATATTATAGGCAATTCATGAACATCTATATCACTGTTTTGATAATAGAGTTCAATATAAATGATATTACAATGTTAAAATTCCTTGGAATTATAGATATATTTTTGGGGTACTTGTCTTCATTTGTGCTACTATATGTAGTATAAAAGATATTTCCATAAAGTGTTGTAGTAAACATCTTGGGGAAATAATTATTATTACTAATAGTGAGAATGAATTATTAAACCCTAATAGGGAATTAGCCTTATCGCCATTTGATTAATCTACTTCATCTAACATGTATTCTATTTCATGGATAGGGGCCAATGAATATTTTTATTCATTATTTCCTACTAGGATTAAATGTTCTTCCTCAATCATGTATATCAATAGCACATAATTCTTGACGAGCATGTTCCTAGTGGGTGTGGACTAAAAGCTATTGAGGGATAAAACCTATATGTCATTATCGACTATTAATTGTTTTCCTTCATTCTTATAGAAACATACATTACTATATATGGATTTATAAGTCTGTAACATGTGGTTGTTACAAATTTTTATGTTGAACTTCCCATCGAGGGGGTTTTTCAATCAATGAAAACATTATAATGGAAATGATATATGTATTTATTGACAATATATTCCCTAAAGGACATTTTATATTGTTTTTTGTTGGATAATCATGAACTCAGAGATTGATATGAGATCCCAAAACCGATCAATGAGCTTTATCTTATGAAAATTCTTTTTGACTCTTATTTTACCCATGAATGATATTATTTGGAGATAAACCACCTCACTATATCCCAAATATCATGGGGTGTATATATTGATGATATGGATTATAAAACAGTTTTAAACAGGATACCCTTGGATGCCATCATTATATAGTTTTTCTAAAAGGTATTGTGGTTGGATAAATCCTTCGACTACATCTTCATAATCATGATTAATAATTGAAATGATGACATGAAATTCTAACGGAATAGTCTCTAAAAGAAAATCATCTGATATAGTGAATTCATTATCAAAATCATAAGGGATTTGGGTGAATTTCTGAGTT